>JAMPIT010000575.1:41687500-42151322 GCA_026261815.1 Monarcha castaneiventris obscurior
TGGGCACAGAGATTTGCCCTTCTCACTGCTGAAATCCACATGATTTGTGCTCACCCAGCTCTCAGGGTCCTTTTGGACTGAGACTTTATAATGCACTGTCTTCACAGTGCCTTCCTTTTTTTTGACTCCTATGTATTGTCATTTAAAGATACGCTAAAGATTTTACTTCTCCACATACAGGACAACGATGAAGACACTAAACAAGACTGCCTTTGTACTGGCCTCTGGGTATTGTGTTTACAGTCTTGCAGAGAATTCACAACTGTTATCTGGTTTACATTATTTCCCAGTCAATACTTTGTTGTTTGTTCACATGTATCAGATTACACTGGCACTGCATATTCTTAAACTCAATAGACCTCTTAAAACCAGACAGTTAAGGTCTGAGTGCTGGGAACATATGCTTCCTGCAGAAAACAAAGACAGCTGGGTGAACTCAGTAACTTTGAAAGAATAGAGAAAACACTAGCTTAAATATGGACTTAGGTACTAAATTTTTGCAATTAAATGTCATATTATTCATGAAATTTATGGCTTGTACAGTCTCCAGATAATGCACTAATTTCCACAGTCAGATACTTAGCAGATGTCTAAGGCAGAAGCTGTATTGCATTACTAAATTCAGTGAAGGAAGGTAGGAGGGCAGGAACAGAGAACCACACCTCCAGCCACGCACAGCTTTGTCCAGCAGGTACTTCGTCCCACCTCAAAGGCACCTTTGAGTCCAACAGTGGGATTCATCTCCCCTGTTGTTAGAGCTCTACAGTGCAGATACTGAGCATGCTGTTAAAATCGCTGTAGGGAAATAAGCATTTTCAGGGCATTGTTCTTCCAACTAAATGTAGAAATTCACCTTAGGCTGTCTATTTGTCTCTCTCGGTTAGATATGGGATGTTCTTATTGTTGATTTACTTGTGGATGCTCATGTTATTGACATCTACACCTGGTCAACTGAATCTCACCTTGTCGACTATAGAGGGATCTTGTGGTTTACTCAGATTCCAGACTTCCATGCCTAAATGTAATTTGAATAAATATGTTCCTTCTTTATGTTCTGCAATGAAATGAAAGCTGTCTCTTACTGATTTCCTTGACCTCAGATCAAGTAAAGTTCATCTGTTGCTGTCAAATATCTCATGTAAATAGTCTGTGGCAACTTAGAAGATCCATCTTTGCTGTACTCATTTCTGTTCTACATTTTGGTCATCGTAAGAATGGGAGTACCTCCAGATATCAGTTATCCTTCCTCCTGTACAGCCCTGATGAGAGGACACCTCTGAAGATAATCAAAATACATCCTAGAAAGACATGTGGTTTATCTAAACTATAAAATAAAGAGTGAGAAAATAGTAGTTGAAACTGCAGGTGATGAAAAGAAAAATCTTTTATAGAATCAGAAAGGAAAGCAGTCAGGAGGAACCTCTAGAGGGATGGCGGAACTCAATAAAATCCAATATCTAAATAGAAAATTAAATGAACCTTGCTTTTACTCAGTTAGGCAAGACTGGCTCCATCACAATGAATAAGCCACTTACATAGCTGTCATTTTAGTATTAGAACACATGAACAATATTTTAATTTCTTGTAATTGTACACAAATGAATAGAGACCTTGACTCACTGATATTAACAGGATTGAAGAAGATACCTGCTGTTATTGCCATGTGGGAAGAACAATAGGCTGTCTATAGAAATAATACAGTGCAATACCATTAGTAGCATTAACTAATGACTAGTATCAAAGAATCACAAAAATCATAGAATATCCTGAGTTGGAAGGGACCCACAAGGATCATCAAAGTGCAACTCCTGGCCCTGCACAGGACACCCCAAGAGTCACACCCTGTGTCTGAGAGCATTGTCCAAATGCTCCTTGAACTCTGCCAGGCTGGTGCTGTGACCACTGCCCTGGGGACCCTGTTCCAGTGCCCAACCACCCTCTGGGTGAAAAACCTGTTCCTGGTATCCAACCTACACCTCCCCCAACTCAGCTTCATGCTGTTTTCTTGAGTCCTTACTTTTTTTCTCAGCTATTTCCTGTTACTTGTGATCTGCTACTCAGAAAAACTTGCTTCTGCTTGATGTAGAACTTCTTTTGCAATCCTCAGCAATGTTCTATCATGGAAGAGCCCTGACATAATCCTGAGAGCACTCAGAGGCCTTTTTGTGTTATGGAACCACAACTTTGGACTTCAGTGGGGAAACAGGATCCTTCACAAGGCAATGCCAGACATTAGCTAGAAATCATAATTTGTTTGAAATAAAACTATTTTCTACTGTTTCATATTCTGTTTATTACATAGAATTCCTAGTCTGGGAATTGGACAGTTGCCAAGTTGATCTTAGTGGGAATTTTTGCAGTGAAAAAAGAGATAGTTTATGTAGTGCTGCACATGATAAAGTTCCTTAATGAAATCGTGCTTTTATTGGCAATAAAACACACCACTCCTGGTGTAGCAAAATTCTCTAGGTTCTATGGAAGGCTCTGGTGTGTACTGCTCAGATAGTACTTCTTCTTTGGCAAGCTGTTGAATTTTGCCTCAAAATCCAAAGTGGTAATGTATGCTTTTGGCAACTAATAAGGTGGTTAAAGTTTCTACCTCTTTGAAAGACTGTGTAAAATTTACAGCGTATTTGTTCTGACTGCAGAGTTTTAAGAATCATTTGCTGACTGCAGCAAAGCATTACGCAAAAAAAATTTGTTGAGAAATTGGCACTATTTACTGTGCAGTCAGCAGGGGTGGCAGGCAACATTTAATTACATATTTAAATGCCTGCATGTTCTGCTGTGAACATTCAAACAAGAAAAAATATCACACTTTATTAATAACACTAATTCCTGGTTTGGCTATTGTTCCTCATGGCAGGTGGTATTGCTCGAATCACAAAGCTATAATCAAAAGGGTATTAAAGCAAGATTGATCTTTTTCAGAACACTTTTTTCAACTTGCAGGATTTTTACAGTTTTTCAGAATTGTCTCACTTTGTGCCATTGAAACTCCATGCAGTGGCATAATTTCCTGCAGTTGCAGCTCTCTCCTTAGGCATTGGATTTTAATTTTTTTTAATTAACGTGTTTCCCTCTCCCTTCCTTCCTTCCTTCCTTCCTTCCTTCCTTCCTTCCTTCCTTCCTTCCTTCCTTCCTTCCTTCCTTCCTTCCTTCCTTCCTTCCTTCCTTCCCTCATGGTTACCAATAAACTTGAGTTTAGCTAGCTAAAACAATTATTTATCAGAATTACCTGATTATGATAAAGAATTGTGGATTGAATACACATCATAGAGTCACCCCAAGACATTAGTTTACTTCCAACCGCAAAAATTTGAGGTTGACTAAGCTCTGCACTATGCTGTCAGGGAACAAGGCGATACTACCTTCCCCAGCCAGCCTTTCCTAACAGCTTAAAGTGATGATTCTGAGTTTTTTGGGGTTTTTTTCTTTTCAGTTAATTTTAATCCAGATACTTCCATGGTGTAGCTCACTTCATGACTATATAAGTGTTAGCAACAGTGGAGGTGAAGCAGAAGAAGCTAAAGGCCACTAGACTGATATAAAAGATACTGGAACTTAGCTTTTTGGGTGAAGTACAAACCGTCCTAAATCAAAGTGACAACATCACCAAACCTCGTTACCTTCAAGAAATTAACTTAAGCATGCACACACAAGCTTTGCTGAAATTCCATTGTGAACAAGTCTCTTTGAGATTCAGAGGTTGAAGCTGTACCCTCTAGACATGCTCAGATCCATGAAACCAAACCAGAATTAACAACACGCAAATTAACCTGTTTTCCAGCTTACAATGAATTTTCTTCTCAGCTTCCAGCTTTGGAACCATTCTACCCCTCTGGTGCTTCTCTTTTACTTTAAATGTATACCTTAAACTCAGTATCTTTTTAACTGCAGAAGGCTGGTGCTTTATATATTCTGCATGTGAATAGTGTCTTATGATTTCTACCTCATTGTGGAACAGTTCTTGCAAGAGGTCTTTCTGGATAATTTTGTTTTCTGTCTCAAAAACTGCACAGGTAATTCTTTTTAAGCTCACTTATGATATTTACTCTCTATAATTAAAAAAAAAAAATGTTTTGAGAAATAGACTGTAGCAGAAATTTGTTTTAGTGTTTAGAATCTGTCTCTGTTTCCTAGATCAAAACAAAATTAATCCAGACTTTCTCTACAGTATGAAAACAGCACTAAATTAAATGGTATCTTCTCTATCATGCTGCCAGTGCTGCTAAGAAATACAGCACTAGAAATAAGACGGCACAGTAACTCTCTTGCACTTTAATTCCTGCAAGGCTTCTATCATTTGTTGCTCTGCAATCTAGAATTTCTTTAGCACAGTAAGAAACACAGAGAAGATGTTTGAGAGAGCAAAAGGATAATTTATAGCATGGTCCTTGACCCATTCCTCAACTAATAAGACAGTTCTACCCTCTGTGATACCTGAATGTCATGGGGAGTTAATCATCAGAGCTTTTGGCTGCTGCACAGTTCCCATCAGGCTTACTGCACCACGGTTTCTCATTCTACAATTTCTTCTCAAGTTCATATTGCTTATCCTGTCCATATTATCCTGCTGAATTATTTCTTTGCGCTTTTTACTAATGCATCACACACTTCAGTGGGCCCAACATTGAGTAAATGAACACACAAGGAGTCTACAAAAATTCTGAATTTTGAAGGAGATTTTCAATATCTGGCTTGTCTTTAATGTGACTGGGAATTTATTATCAGCTACACTAGACAGCTACTAGAGAAATATTTTTATTTTTTATTTTTCTGAAACCAGAATCAGCATATCTATGTCTCTTTAAAAATAATCCTGTAAGTGCTAGCTTTCTGCCATTACATCTGCAATATCTACAGTTTCCTTGAGTGCTCTGGAGTTCTGCCTCTTCAGGCAGGTTTTATTGGCACCCATTGCTCAGGAATGAGCTCTGGCTGATGGCAATGAGGTTTGACTGAGCAACGTTCCTGCAGGGATAGTAGGTGCCATCAGGGCTTGCAAATCACCAGCTGTGCACAAGTTGGAAATGAACCTGTTTAAAAATTGGCTCTTTATCTCAGAAAAATGGTTTTGGGTGGGATTTTATCTTCAACAACTCAGGAAAGCCTCTACAGAAAATAAGTATTTGTGAGGGAAGTATCAACATATTCTAAGTTTCACTATTTTTCCAACTAATATCACACATCAGGAAATCTGGGGAAACTGAAACCCTGATTTGTGTTCATTTTTGGATGTGGGCTCTTAGAATTTATGTTTTTCTAGCCTGTGGTGATGTCACATTGATGCATGTAAATAAATATTCAGCACAAGCTGAAAAGTTTGGCTCAAGTGAAGCATGGCTGTTCTGAATTCTGCAGAGAGGTTTGCCCTGTCATTTCACCAAAACAACTTTCTTGCAAGAAAGATCTAATGTGAAATAATCATCAGGACTATGACAGAAAGAATAACTCTTTCTTTGTGGACCAGAATCAGTTAACCTGTGAATCCAGTGGGGAAAAAAACTGACATGGACATGAGGTTGAAATGAAATTCTTGCTTCTAAACACTACCTGATATGGAGGGGCCTGAAAAACATGGAGCAAACTGGTTGTGTTGGAATAGAAATTATAGTTAGAAATACCAAGCTGTGAGTTGTAAGCATGTACCCAAACTAAACTTGGGAGCTTAGGGATTGGGATTTTGCTGTAGAACTACCTCTCGAAACAATTGTAATGATCCGCACCACGAATGACATGATATATGACATTGTATGCCTGAATAGAATTAGTACTCTACAAGCATGATAAATCCATCTGCCATCCGTCCCAAAGGAAAGAGGAATTTCTATAGCTTCCTCTGCCTCACACAATCCATTTCAGCTGAATTCCAAACAACGGCTGGGCATGGTAGGTTTCCCAGCCACTTGTGCATTCTCTTGTAATAATTCTTTTAGGGGAACTCAGTCTTCCTGTTATTAGTTGGAATGTACTTTATAATTGCCCTCTGCTTCAGTCTGTCCTAACTGTTCAGAACTAAGAGACAGTTCAGAATTAATAGACGGGAAGTTTCTGTTTTCTGCAGTTTTTACGACTTTTTTGTTACATTGCATCCTGCCATTCAGTCATCACTGGAAAGAACAGAGACTGTTGTTTGCCAATAGACAGGGGAGAGGACTTTGCAGTGATCTATCATTTATTTTTAGTTTCAACAGATTTTAGCGTGAAAAAATGGATGATGTAACCAGTTTAGTTGGCAAACACTGCCTTGGATAAGGCAGTGTGAATAAACAGCATTGTATTAGTAATTTTCTTCAACAAGGAAAATGATTCATTTGTAATGCAATAGTGTGCTTGTGCTTGAATTTATCTTACTGTCTACAGAGCATGCCAACATATCTGCTGTCTGGTCTTATAAATGCTACCTCAAGACCCTATTTAACAAATATAACTTCATTTAACATTGAATTCCAGTTCAGGCCTATGTAGCAATAGCACGTAAAACCACTGTTTTAGAAGGAAAAGGTGGGGAACGATTACACAATCAAGTAGGAACACTTAATCTAGATGACCTTTATTCAAAGCCCAGGGAGAGGTGTGTTTAGTTACTAGTGACAACTCAGTCCAATTATTCAGTTTGCCATCTACAAACATGTCTACTGGGACCAGCCTTCAACCTTCACCAAAAAGACTTTGTATAACCTTGTATGAGCTGTTCTTCCCATGCCTCACAAGTCCCTACTTCTTGTGGTACCACCTGCTTATTAGCCATATGCATTAGGAACTGAAGCTGTCGAAGTTGTACTGAACTGAGTTTTGCGTGACCTTGACAAGAGAGCGCTTCCTCCTCTCTGTTCTCCTTCCCTGACGTGGTTTAGATATTTGTGTTATGGTCAGGGAAGCTTCCCTGCATGGATCTGATTCTCTCCTGACTGTCAGAGGATGAAAGGCCAGGCCAGAGATGTCTTACCAGACATCTTAACAATGCTAAGGTTCTGGGCCAAAGATTCTGTTAATTATCCAGTGCGAACAACTGATAAGCAATGTACAATCATGATATCAAATTGAAGCACAGAGTCTCAAAGCCAGACTAGTCTTCTTGCTGCTTTTAGAGGAAAGAAGCCTTATATTCATCATTCATCCTCTATGTGTCTTTTCCCATTCTGTCAAGACTGCTGTAGTACATACTGGATAACTTCTTATAGGTTTCCTCTCTCCACAGGTTGTGGTCCTATGAACCCGAGACTAATTATCACCTTAGATGAAAATGATAGTACTAGAGGGATTTCTAGGAGTTACAGCTCAAGGTGGTGATACTTGCAAGTGAAATGAGGTAAGGAGGATGTTCATGCTTTCATGCAGTTCACAATTTCCCTAAGATCTACAGGCTTGCTGTATCTTGGAACAGTAAGACCTCAGGGTTCTTCTAACAGATATCTGAGGTCAACAGCAATGCCTAATACAAAGACCTTGGCAGAGATATATGTAGCATTTCCTCTTTTCTTGTGCACTGGATTTCTCTATCAAAGGCACATTTCTTTGATGACTTGTAGGTTTAAGCACCCAAAAGACAAAGCATAGCTGTTGGCAATCTTTCAAGGCTTGTGCAGAAAAGCCAGACTGCAAAATTCACAAAAAGAAATTCAGCTGAAGAGTTTCAATGAACTACAACTAACAACCTTCAGTAACTGTGCTGAGCAGACATCTCAGGAATTCTTGTGTGAACAATGGAAGCCTGGAAGAGAAGGCTGGGAGAAAAATGAGACTGTCTTGCAGAGTACTTGTATTAAAAGCCTTCAGTGATTTTCAAAGAAAGAAAATTTACCTGTAGTGTAAGAATATTTCTCTTTGACTGCTGATGAATTTTATCTTGGTGGGGGATTTGAACTTTTTCTGCCTACTTTTAAATGTAGAGTTATGGAATAGTCTATATATTTGTATATGAAAAAAAAGAGTTATTTATATGTATGTGTGTGGCTATATTTATACATGCACAGATATGTTCCCAAGATGTATTCGATCAGAGAATTGTTGCATTTTTTATTGAACTGAGGAGGAGCAGCTTCTTGGAACAAAACACAGTTAAAGAAATTACTCTGGAAACTTCCTGAGACCAGAAAAATCACTACAAATTAAGAGTAATTTATCATACACTATTGTATAGCAAGTTTTTCAGTTATTTGGTACCTTATCAGGTGCTCTACATGCAGGAAAGTTCATAAGGTCCTTTGCAGTTTTCAGGGACCACATAGAGAATTTTTTCCTGGAGCATGCAGCCTCCATAAATTTTCTCTGAGTTAAAGGTTTTAGCATGGTCTTTTAAAATTTTCAGCACTTATCTACAGGCAACTTTTCACCTGTTTTATGCTGCATGTAACTGTATGGCTCACACACATTTTATGAAGAGTAAATAACAATATTGTGTGTCAGCCTTCACTTTGATAAGCTGAAAAAATGGCAGGTTGATTCTTTGGTTAAACCAGTTGTCGAGTGTTTACTTGCATGTCCCTGAAGGTCGATGTCATAGGGGATCAGACGTTGCAGTTTGTGTAATGTCAATCTGGTTTAGTGTCAGGATGCAGTGGAAAAGGCAGGAGGTGTCAGTGGGAGGAACAGTTTCACTTAGGAGATGCCTGACAAACATGGTTTATAGGTTGGTTATCACTTTCAGCTGATAGGTGGGTTATTACTTTGCCAACCTGTTGCCACTGTTGATTATTCAGTAGGGTCCTACATGAATATTGAACATAGTGTTTTGGAAACTAAAAGAAAACTGCTGCCTTTAAATGCGTCAGCCACAAGAAAACTCCCTCAGCACATACCCACAAATCATTCTAAACATACTGTGGTTTTTTTAATGTATAGATTTGGGAGCTCTGGTCTATTCAAGGGGTACCCTTTGGTCTCTGTTTTTCAATAAGCACTTTTGTGAGGGGTAAAAAACAGCAGCTTGGTATTTGATGTTGCATAGCTTCTTAAAATGCATCTCAGACAGAAAAAAAATATATACTCAGATAAAATAAAAAGCTCTTGATGCTGGCCATAGCTCATTGCAATCAGCTATGATATTAAAATGCAAGGACTAGTTTTAATCTGCTCCTTGAATTAGCTTTATGTAGAAGGACTTTTCAAGGGATACTTCCATTTTTATTATTAAAATTGCTGACTCGTTCACTCCTGAAGATTTCAGGTATGCAGCAGCTGCATTTCCCAGTGAAACTAATTTGCTTACCTTTTCTTGTCAGGGTCTTAATTTGGACCCAAGTGTCTTTATTTTAATTGAAAAAAACAATTAGTCTTCTTCATGCAAGCCTACATGGCTTATCTTCATTTAATAATCAGTTGTGTAATCGGTGTTCAGATACAGTTTAACTGAGAAAATTGCAGCGTTTTGCCTATGTGAGGTTATTTGAATACTGAAAGTGCAGCTTCCTATAATGCAATCAATTCCTTGAGGGCACACAAATCCTTGCCTGACCTTTTGAAATAAATTAGCAACAGAATCCAAGGGTTGGTATTTTGATGTAAAGGTTGCAATGAATGCCATCTGTCGGGTATCAGAACAGTTTAATGAAGGCCTCTTACATCAGGTGCTGTACAAGTTCAGGTAGATGCTCTGGGGGCTCTCCTCTGAGCTGCATCCAACCTGTATATTCTGGCAAAGCTGGACAATTTGTTTTCCTATGCCTAAATGACAGAATCTATCTGAAAGCTGCAAAATACTGCAGTTTCCAGTCTTTCCACAATGTATGAGGGATCCCTGTGATGTCTTGCGGAACAGTGTTAGTGGCTCCTGAGTCTGGCAGCGAGATGGAGGCTCATGCAATTGTCCTCCCATGATGGTCCTCACACCCCTGGCAGTGACCACCCCTCCCTCTGTGGGGTGGTGGGGACCCTCTCCTCTTGGCTTGTGGTGATGAGTATCCCACATCCCTGAGACTCTCCAGAACAGTCCCGAGTGAGGGTGTTGGGGTCTCCACTGTTCTGGTGAGGTGACTGGGGCTCCCTCCTTTGCCATGTATCCCTCTTCTCCGTCTCCTGCGTGGGCAGAAGCCTTTAGTCATGGAAGCTAAAAAATTGTTATTGTACCTTGGGGGAAAAATCCTCTGGCATGGATGTCAGGCCCTTCTCCCCACAGCACCTAAGATATGTGTCTCTCTCTGGTCCTGGAATTTACCATCCTGTTGGATATATGTGGGAGGGAGAAAGGCCTGGCCATAGACTGGAGAGTCTTCTATGAGCCACAGCCCTCAGGGGAGCTCCAAGAGTTTGTCAGACTTTTCTCTGTCTCCACATGGTTTGTCAAAACTAACGCCTCACCCTTCCTCTACACAAAGTCCAGTGAAAAGTGCTGAGTCTCCATCCTTGATGAAATTCAAAACCCAACTGGGCAGGACTGAGCACTGCTGTAGTGCTGTAGGATGACCCTGCTTTGAACACAGGGCTGGACAAGACCATCTTCAGAAGTCCCTTCCCACCTCAGGCAGTCTGGGACTCTTCAATGTAAAATGGTCCCTCATTTTGGGGGAGGGAATCTTCTTTGTTTCCATAATACACACAAGTGGAAATACAGTATTACCAAACCAAATGAATTTGTTCATTCTTTGACAAAAAGTGATGATTAATGGCAGCACTCAGAAAGATTTGACAGAATTGCACTGAGATAAGGGGTGGTTCTCCAGACGACCTTCCTCTCAAGAAAGGGTCAACTAATTTCAGACTGAGCTGAGAGCTTATTTCAATGTATCCCCTACTTGAGATGATACTCTCCAAACTCAAAACCAAAAGGTTAAGATGTCTGCTCTTATTGTTTTTCTATGGAAATGCAATGAATAAAAGTTAAGGGTTTTTTTCTTATGTCTAAGAATTTGACTGTTTATGTCAAAATCTTTGAAGGTGCCCAGTCCTTTTTATCCTGTTTGATTTGTATTAGTTCTGAAACTGAAATTCTTTCAACTGAACCAGAAATCTTTGTCAGCTTGAAATGGGAGCATCAAATACACTAACTGTTATTACATAACTATTTCCATTTTTATTAAAGCATGTCTGTGCCACAGCAAGTTTCTATAAGCAATACATAAAGGAGCTTTTGAAAGTCAGTTTCAAAAATCAGGTTATATAAACTCAGCTTTGAAATACAATTTTTTGCTACAAGAATTTCAGACCATCTTAAGTGAAATCAATTTTAGAAGACAGTCTGAACCTAGAATATCCCCCTCGTATTATTCACAGCAGAACATTTGCCGGTTTGCAAACTCCATTTCTAGGAGGAGTATTTGGAACTAGATGATCTTTAAGGTCCCTTTCAACCCAAGCCATTCTATGATTCTTTGAAAAGAAAGGGAAAATTGAATTTGCACTTTGAACACTTAAAGAAGATTTTCATGGCCTGACAATGAATGACCAAATAAACTATGAATGTTATGTATTTCAGCATATTTGACCAAGACTGCCAATAAACAAAGTTAAAGCTCCTAGAATGAGAGACAAGAATGCTAATTTCTAAATTTTCATTATCTGCTGCACTGGAGTCCCCGGGAGAATAAGTACAAATTGGACATCTGCTGAATTTACATTACAGCAGTGTGTATGGGCAATGCGCTCTGGCCAAGAGCAAGAGAAATCTTAACTGAATTTACAGGGAAGTATTTTTACAGCCATTACAGATCTTAAAATCAACTAGAGGCAGATTCTGGGTTCTTCAAATAGGAGAAGATGAATGTTTAAAAAAACCCACATTTTTTTAAAAAAAAGTAATGGTGAGTTTCTGAATGACCATATCAGGAACCACATACTTTTACAATGAAGAGAAGCAGAGCTGCTTTTGAAGTTTCAGATTAAGTGAAGCTTTCACTCACACACTCCTTGTCCTGTGAGCCTAAGGACAAAATGGTGTTAGCTAGCATTAGTTACATCATTAGTTACAGAGGTGTGTAGCAAGGTGGGAGGAGCTTTATGCCATCCTTGAACATTCAGCGGTTGCTGAGCTGCTGTCTAGGTAGTGTATTCAGTGCATTTCCAAAAGACAAAAACAATATCTCCTCTACCCATTAACTATGGCCCTGTTCACTGTACTCAAGAGAAATGATGCCTTTGTTAGAAAATGTTTCTTCTGACTGCCTTAAAAAAATAAAAGGAAAAAAAATATTTAGTCATTTTTTTCTCTGAGTAACAAGGACCAAACCAAATAGATAGATATGCTCATCTGAATGTCTGACTGTTTCAGATCAGTGGCATTACTGTACATAAAAAGGTGCTCATGCATGAGGAAAGACTACAAAGCTAGGCTCCCAGACCACTGTATGCTACCTGTATTTCCCTTATCAGACAGGGGATCTAGCTCTTGAATAATCAGTTGTGGAAAAATTTCACATTCTTATTCAGTCCAAAGTCCAGTGAAGGCCTAAGGCAGCTTCACAAGAACCTTAAAGTGAAAGTAGTTTCCAAAGCTATTAAGGTTATTATTCGCTGCAACACAGCAAAATTTGCTTCTGGCAGAGCTGGAAGAAATGCCCAAACTCAGAAGTGTAGCTCAAATTTGCCCACCTTGAGAGGCCTTAGGCTCCTTCAGCTGCTCTGCACACAGTGGATGCTTAGCTCTGCCCTTGCTCAGGTGAGATGCAGAGTTTCTGCAGCAGCTTCCTTTGGCAGTAAGGAGCAGCTATAGCAAGTGAGGACATCTCTCCTGGAGCCACGCCAAGCCTGCAGGGGCTGAGATCAGCACCAAATATGTGTGTGGGGGAACTAATCCAGCTCTCAGAAATGCTGTGCTGCTTCCCACTGCTGCTGCTCCACAAGGCAGCTGTTAGCTCTGCCAGCTCGGGGGTTCTAACTCCATTATCTCAAAACTGCACTTTGGTCCTTCCCTGATGCTCCTGGGAATGACTGCTAAAATTCAAAAGGAGACCTTGTGAGCATGGATGGTGTCATGTTGCGGAAATGTCTTTCAGCAGACAACAGGTTTTTCTTCATCCAAATTATGAATAATCACTCAGAGTACTTTCTTTCAAAAGCAGTATTTATTTTTCCATCAAGATAAGACACATTACATACTGCATAAAGTAAAAAGTACTGCTAGGAAAGCTGCATTTAACTGAGATAACAAAAAAAATATACATAAATTGCACTTGAGAAAGTAGGCTTTATCCCAGAAGAATATAGTAAATAAAAAGCTGATGAGTGGTTTGAAATTAGGACCCTTTCTGAACTGCCTTTGAAAATGTATTTATTTTGGGGGGTTCCAGTTCCACCAAAAAAACTGAACCAGATTAGTTTTTTTAAAATCTTTGCTCTTTAAGTTAAAATAGTGTGTAAACAACATAACAATTATACATGGGCAAAAGAGGGAAAAAATGTATGGAGACACACCTTTGCAATTTCTACTAATAAATAAAAAGGAAAAATTTTGCTGATATTCGGGTTCACCAGGGTCATTGCAGCTCGAGGCTTGGGTTTTGTGGAGTTTTTCTTAGTTCACATGTACGTTATCATCCCCACACTCCCACACAAAGCCCATCTTCCTGCACTGGCTGAGAGCATGGTTTCTGTATGGCAGCAGGAAGCAGTGAATGGTTCCATTCATTATTAAGTGTCCCAGGAATAATATTTTAAACTTTGTGACAAGCTTAGCTTATATTTAAGAAGGTAAACCCATCATGAAGCAAGAGGATTTTTTTTTACTTTTGCATCTGAATTTTTCTGCTGGACCCTGGCATCCACTGCTGCCTTTATCCAACTCAGCTAGCTGAATTCTCAGCTGTTCAGACTTTTAAAAGGAGTATCCATACTATCTACTTTTGTGTATCGCACTTAGGTGTCTAAATCAGATTTCGAATTTTTCTACATAGTCAAAAGACAGAAAAGGAAGCTCCCAAACTGTGTGATTTCAACCTTTGGACTAGGGCACACTATGGGAAAGCCTCTCCCAATTGCCTCTAGGGGTAACTCGGGCTCCCAGGCAAGGCTGAACGCCCCCAGTCAGGAGGCAAAAGCATCCCTCACTACACGTGGGTGCTGGGGTGGGACGGGGCGAGCAGGCATTGCTGCGTGGCACACACCTGTGCAGCACTGCCTGCTGCACAGCTTCCCTTGGGGGTGGGAATTAAAGGACCATTTAGAGCACAAAGCCTCGTGGAACTTGTGTATCCTGCAACCAACGCTAGCTATGAAGTCAGAGTGCTTAGGATTCAGTCAGAGATGTACAGAGTGTGCAGTCTCAAAAACAAGCTGTACTGCCAAGGTCTTGCATGCAAATTTCTTCCAAACTTAGCTAAAAATTATGGAAGGGCTGGGTCAATCTTGTTATTGAGCTAGAGACAGAAAAAGAATGAGGTGTTCTTTAAATAGTCCTGAACTACAAAATGAAGGTGGTAATCTTTGGTTACAGGGCTGTTCTTTTAATGTGAATTGCTTGGAAAAATGATGAATCACTTCCCAGCTAAGCATTCAGGAGCATTTTTAAATAGACATCTGGGAGCCAGAGAGGAAAAATTAATATAAATAATAAAACCCCCACACTTTCTGAATCTCCAAGGTTAAAATACAGGAAAGAAAGTAACATATTTCTAAGGGATCTTTTGGCAAAGTTTTGCTAAAATTATAAAAAAAGCACTTACAAAATACTTGAGCTGATGAAGAGGGAAAATGAGAACATTAGGGTGCTTTTGTAACAAACCTGTGGAGTACTAAAACATACTGGCTTGAAGGCCTTGTATTATTTTATTTTATAGAACATGCCATTTTCCACTAATTATAATTACTATTGTCAACCTACTTCACTCTTTCAGAGAGACAGAAAGACAAGAGCTAACACAGACAAGATGATTCAATGCACCCTATGTCTACTATAAAACATAAAACCTCAGCCATTAAATGTGCCACCCTATTCCCCCTGTTACATTCATGATCAAAACTCCAAACTTCTTTGCCAGACTTAAATCTGCCTGTTTTTTTACATTTTTGGAGCAGCATTTGAAAATCCTTAAAGCTAGTTTGGAAGGATTCTTTTTTTTCCTTTTTCAGCTAGAGCACTTTTGTAATAGTTTAAAATGCATAAGAAGCTATGCTGCAGCTTTTAAAGTGCTAATTTTATTATGAGGTGGTATATAGTAGTATTCTTCTGGAAGTTAATAAATGATGCACATTTTCCATGACTGACAGACATTGCTAAATGAGTTAATATGTTTCAGCAAAATGCAATTAAAGAAAAGAAATTCACTGTCAACAGTTTAACCATGGCAATACACAGAGCTGGAATGAGACAACTAACCTCAGATAACTAAGATTGATGCATACATGACAAAGTTTTAATAATCCATATTTAAAACAAACAAATAAAGAAACCCCAAACCAAATAATGATAATTAAATCTCAAACACAGTTTTGTTTCCCAGTAACACAACTGCAAAACAAATCAATATTTTCAACAAACAAGTGCCCTATTTCATCTCCTCCGCAGAAAAACACGGCACTCCTCGAACTGCTGTGAGGAGGATCCAAGGGGAGGGCTGTCTTGCCCCTCTTGTGTAGAGGGGGCTCCTCTTGGGCAACTGTGGGGCCACACTGGGCAAGGGGCAGGAATCCAGATCAGGTAGGTAGTGACCAAAATCAGTTCCAGCCTGCAGGTATTTACTTGGGGGCCTGGCAGGAGCCCCCTCTTGCAGAAGCACCTGGGTGACAGCTCCCATGGAGCCACCACGACAAAAGTACCAGCCTCTGCACCCCTCTACCACCCTCAGTGTCCTGGCTTCTGCAAAGCATCTACTAGTTCCAGCAAGTGATTTGCTCAAGTGTGAACAGTGAGATTTGGCTTTACTGATGTGCTACTTCATGCAGTGATGGATTTTCTGCATTCTATCTCACTCTGTTGGGCCAGAATGCTGGGAAGTTCCCTCTGAGAGTGGGGTAAACCATTTTGCACTCATACAGGCTCAAATTCTCTCTTCATTTATACCCACCAGAAAACCCTACCTACCACCAGGAGAGCTGAGGAGGTAGAAATGGCAGCAGAATTTGAGTGTAGGAACTGGTGAGTGAAAAACAAACACAACTCTATTTCACTGCCAGCTACCACAAATACCTACACACCTGGTATTTATATTCAGGTGGGCACTGTGTACCTAAGGACTTCAATTGAGCTTTTAAAATCTCAACCCTCAGAATCTAGCTACAGATAACCACAATCCTAAAACCTTGGATGCTGATACATAAATGTATGATATACCTGTTTAGTTGCCATGGCACTAATCAGCACAACAATGATTTTTGCTAATTGCAAAGGCAGGCTAGTAGCAAATTTCAAATGATTAGTGAGTAAAGGTCCTCAGAGCAATCCTGCTTGAAAGTAAATGTCCGGTAAGATGCAATTAGTGTGTCTGGTTTCTTCTTTTCTTTCTTTGTTTTTCCTTTTTTATCGAGGTGGTCTTGAACTGCAGACACAATCACAACGCTCATGGTGATCCAGTTGTATATCTACCAAGGACATGTTGTTCCTGATTCTGCCTCTTCTTCTGGGATGCCCGCCCTCAGGGACAAACTTCAGCACCTGGGAGGATCAACAAAAATGCACTGAATTAGAAAACACTGTTGGAGATCTGAGGAGATGTGAGTGTTGGGACCCCAAGGGCACCAACAGCCCTTAATAGCCCTGACCAGCATTAATTTGGACAGAGTTTTATTTCCAGCTTTTTCTTTGCACCCTTTGACATCCTGCTGTACTGTTTGTCCTGGAGCTTGGACAGACTGTATTATTTCCTACATCAGGTATCTTTATATCTTGCAGTTTCCTAACCATGCCCAAAACTGCTCCTTTGCATGCGAATTATCCAGCATGTTTCCTTTGCCTCATCTTTGCAGTTCCATACATATTTGAAGCATCCTGTCCCTCCTCTCCCTTGGGCAATATTTCTGCTCTAAAGAACAAGGAACACTTTTTAAGCAATTTGAAATTTCTGAAGCACATATCACTAGAATTGGTCCAAAAATTAAATACTTGTGGAGGGCAGAAGGAGATGAAGGAGCTTGCACAAAATATGTGTCAGATCCCTCGGAGTTTCTGTGGAATCTGAGTTTTGTTGGCTTGTCTTAAAAATCTCTGCCTCAATCTAAATGATTTCTGAAGAATTTACTGTGAATAATGTCAAACAAACAAGCAAACAAAATTACTGCCTAGGGAAGTATACATTGTACAAGATGCTTTTGAAAAAATTCTATCCAGGCAAGGTGATCTTGAGACCTGTTGGAAGGGGGTTGTAGGTTGCAAAAAAGATGAGAAAGATGCAACAAACACAAGATACAACCAAAAAATACCCCTATTTGGTAATAGGTAAGAAAATACTGAGTGGTTAGGCACTGGAGCAGACTGTCCAGAGAGGCTGCAGAAACCTTCACACAGTCAAAATAAACAGGATGAGACCCTGAGCAACCTCATCCATCTTCAACATTTTTCCTGCTTTTATGGGAGATTGGGTAGGAGACCCTCAGAGATGTCTTCCAACCCATATCATTATACGAATCTGATTCCCTGAAAATGATCTTGTATCTTCCCAAATCTCACAGCACTCTGACCAGAAAGATACGTGTAATTGTCAGAGTTGTGTACATGGAGAATCTGAAACTGGTTTGCTCAAGGCTATGCAACACATGAGTAGAAACATTGTCAGTGGCATTATATAGTCTTTTCCATTTAGAAGTTCACTGATGGGAAGCAGGACACGGACATAGCAAGGCTGCAGCTGCACAGCTGCATAAGCAGGGGGGTTGGTTCTGCGCAGTGTGGGCTGCAGCGCTTGAGTCCAGAAACCACGCACCAGTAAGGCACTGGAGCTAACAGGTCTCACCTCCTGGCAGGCTGACGTGGCTCATGCTAGCTTGGCCAAGTGTCTGCTAGATCAGCTGCACTTCTCTTGCTTGTTCCAAGATGGAGAGAGGTCTGTTAAGTGCATGATCTCCCAAAGCCAGTGGCCAACTGGGAAGTGGGACCCAAACCTCTGAAACACTTCAACCACTGAAGCACCCACGTTTCTGCCCTAACAGATCACACTGATTTGTAAGTAAGAGATCGCTCTGTTACTCAACAATCCTTTTTTTTTTTTTTTTAAAGTACTTTCTGTGTTTTGATGTTGTAACACCATACAACAGTTGAGATGGTTTTGGAAAGGACAGGGAATAAGAGGCTGTGTGCCAGATCAACAGAGTGTGGGCATTTTCAACAGAATTAAAAAGTCCCAAAATTTAAGTGTGAAGCACTTGCCAAATGATAACCAGAGATGCTGTACAGGGTGGGTGGGGAAGGGCAGGCAGGTTAGCAGCTCTCAGGACAAGCCCATTTGTTCTCTGTCATTAAGGCCTTGAGGGTAGAAAAGTCATGAGATATAACAAAAGTGGTAAGCACTGAACACAGTCTGTTATTTTGTTCTCCCTTTTATGATGAAATTTATATTTAGCCTGTGTAATACTGAGAGGAAGGACTGTGCCTAAGCAAGGTCCTTCATGCTGCTGTACTGTGTTGGGAAAATACAATTACTTTGTCCTGTTTGAAATGCAGAAACATGTAATTTTATTATTTTTTTAAAGCAAAAAAAATACAGCATCTTTGAATTGATTTCAAACACTGGCTGCATTCACATATGCAATAAATCCTGATGGACACTAGGACAATTTGCTGTACCACACTGCAGTCCCAAGCACAGAGGGACTGAACCCAATAATATTGCTGCAATTATTACAGAGATAAAAATAGACCACATCTTCAAAGATGCTTTTTTTAAAAAAAAATACTTTTAAAATCAAGCACAGATGCTGACGCTGAACCCATGATAAATTCCTTATTTAAAGAAGTCTCTCAGCAAAATCTGACAAAGCCAGATGACTGGCACTTTGCAAGATCATGGGTAGGTAGATCTGATTTTTCCAGCTGAGAGCAAATCAAAGTATGCAAGGGGATGTGGACTGTATTTAAGTTAACAGACCATCTGACAGCTTGGGGACTTTACCTGAGCTTTTTATTAAGAAGCATGAACACAGTATTTAGGCTTTGCTGATAAGAAAATGAACTGTCAGGCACTTCCCCAGACAAGACAGGAAAACAGCGATTGAACACAGCTGAAATTATCAAATCATAGAATCATTTAGGTGGGAAAACACCTCTGAGATCATTGGATCCAACTGTTATCCCAGCATTGCCAAGTCAGCCACTGACTTCTGTCCTGTAATGCCACATCCCACATGCTTTTTGAATACTTCCAGGAATACAGACTCCCATTTCCCTGGGCAGCCTGTTTCAGTGTTTGACCACTTGCAGTGAAGAAAATTTCCCTTATATCCAATCTAAACCTCCCCTGGTGCAATTTGAGACTCTTGTTCTACAACTTGTTATCTGGGAGAAGAGGCCAACCCCACCTGGCTGCAGCCTCCTTTCAGGCAGTCAGAGAGAGTGGTAAGGTCCCCCCTGAGCCTCCTTTTCTTCAGGTTAAACACCCCCAGCTCCCTCAGATGTAAGACTTGTGCTCCAGACCCTTCTCCAGCTCTGTTGCCCTTCCCTGGATTGGAGGTGTGGCCTCAGCAGTGCCGAGTACAGGGGGACGGTCACTGCCCTGCTCCTGCTGGCCACACCACTGCTGATCCAGGCCAGGATGCCCTTGGCCTTCTTGGCCACCTGGGCACAGCTGGATCATGTTCAGCTGCTACAGACCAGCACCTCCACGTCCTTTTCCACCACGCAGTTTTTCAGCCTGTGGCACTGCCTGGGGTTGCTGTGACCCAAGTGCAGGACCCAGAACTTGGCATTGTTGAACCTCACACAGTTGGTCTTAGATCCAGCCTGTCCAAATCCCTCTGCAGAGCTACTTTAATAGCTGATCACAGAACTGCTACTCAAAGCTCTCTGTCTTACTTCTGCCTAATAGTTTTATTTTCATCTAAGTACATGGGAATCTGGAAGTAAGGCCATTTCTGGTGATCGCAGTTGATGGAAGACAACCCTTTATTCTGCAAATAGCTGCTGTTTATTCATCACATGGTCAGGTCCTTAAAGCTAAGGAACTACTGAATTAATGAGAACAGTTCAAATAAATTCTGTTTAGGACATTTTATCACTCCTTTTTTGATGGGATCAGTTGCTGTAAGAAAATATGGATATGACAGGTCCAGAATGCTCAGAAGGTTTTTTTCTGTTTTGTTTTTTTGTTTTTTTGTGGGGGTGAAAAAGAACAACCTTGAAATTTTCAATTTAAAGGATCAATATCTGTCACTTCTCACCAAATTGCAGTGCCTCAGCTATTCAGATCATTGCCTCACAAAGAGCACATAAATACAGTCATACCCCTCTCATCAAACACTGAGTAAATTATGGTAATAAAACCATTAATACAATTAAAATCAAGACAGGTTATTTTGCTTCGGAGCTGGATTTGGTGCTTATAGGCAATACAAAAAAAAAGTGCAATAGGGCATTTTCTGTGCAGGGACCCCCACAGAAGCAGAACAATATGTTGGATGGCATTTTAATTTGTAGATATGCCTGAGCATCTAAGAAGTTTCAAGGTGAGATGACTGTATCCACTGCATCATTTTCCTTGGGGACAGTGTTGTAGGAAATATAAAGAAAATGCTTACATGTGTTCCCTTGCCAGCAATCGTGCTCATTGATCATGTATTGGATTTGGATGCCAGCTTCTGAAACCCTCTTTAAAGGAGAGAGCAAAGCCATTACAAAAACCAGGATCTGGAAGCTGAAGCCAGAACAACTTCAAGTGGAATTAGGGCACACTTGTTTAAGTCAGGCCCACTCACCACCTGGACAGCCCTCCAAGGAACTGTGGGGTTTCCAGCTTGTTTGAGGACTGCCCTTCCAGGAGGTATCAGTACCAGTTTGGGTTGTGCTCTGGGGGCAGCAGGTGCTCTGCAGTGGCCTGTGGAGCACAGTGGGTCAGGGCTGATTGCCCCTATCACCTCAGCAGAAATATAAGAACACCTCAACATCAGGGGCTGAGGAGAGCAGCGTGGCAATGACTGCCAGGAAGAGGACCCAGCTGGAGATAACCTGTTCACCTTGATCCATACATGGCATGTCTCCAGTAGAAGCTGCAATAAAGTAGTGACTACAGAGAATGATTCACCTGAAACATCCACCTCTGGTGGTGCTAGCTCTGGGGAATAGGAAAGGAGCCCAATGCTTGGACTCACAGTGTTAGATGGGTAGAGCCAGATGAGGTGAAGTATCCCTTCAGCCTTTCCTGATGGTCCTAGACAGGTATAACTGACCACTGGAGTCAGGCAACATTTAGCCATGACAGTCCATGATGGCTAATTTCTGTTTTATTAAAAAGCAAAGAGTGATCGCAAACCCAGTCAAAACTTAAAAAAAGTTTCTCACAGGAATTTTTGACTTATTATTTACTTATTAGTAACAATAGTAAAATTGTTTTATAAATTCTTGACCAGTATTTTGAGCATCAATAGAAAAATTAAGTCCCACTCAGAAATCAGTTTTTTTTTCTTTCTGATTAGCTTAAGAAGGCAACAGAAAATCAATAACTTGACTATGGCTTACCCAGTTCTAGTTAGCTTCATATTCATGTGACAGAGGATGGCGAGCCACTCTGAATGCTATTTTAGATAGTGAAATTTGTACTTTGCACAACTTATTTTAAGATTCTGCTAAGCAGCATTATCTAATCTCCTTCGGCACATCTAAAAATAACACCATTCTAGCATGCAAACCAAATTATATTTGTCTGAGATTCATGAAAGAGGAAGCATCAAAAGTGCAAAAGATTCAACACAGATCCAAGTTCTGATAGACATAAAAAAATCTTACTCCGCAACTTTTGAAAGTTATCTAATCCAAAGGTCACACACAGTTTAGCTGTGCTCTGAGTATAAGAAGCCAAGCATTATGGGAATGTGGGTCATAATTCAGCACAAGGACCTTTACTCCACTAGGAACATAGCCTAAACCAATGATTTAGACCCAAAGATGTATTCTTTCTTACCATAGATAATTACAGGGTATCAGGGACAAGGAAAAAGAGTTGGCTTGCTGATCAGTGGCAGCAGGCAAACTAAGGGATTATTAAATATAGATGGGATTATTGTTTCTATTTTTTTGTTTTTATGCATAAAACCCACCTGGTTTTAATACAACAAACATGGGAAAAGACTAATTGGCTCATAAAAAGACTAATTGGCTCAAAAAACTCAAGAACCTGAAGTACTCACTAAAGCTATGATGTTTTTGACATATGTGACATCAACATGACCCTCACTTTTGCTGATCTTGTCAGGAATTATGTGTGCATTATGCCATAGCTATTGTTTTATCACTGACTAGATACAGGTGTTCCTCCTTCCCAAACTGCCTCTCTGTCCTGACATGTATCACAGGATGTCTCACTTGCTTAACTTACAGATGTCAACCCAAGAACTTTCATTTTCATCTAGTAAAAAATGAACCTTTTTTCTCTCACTGCACTTCTGCGCTCTCTCTGCACATCCCGTGACCTAGCAGTCATTTCTGACTCATTCTGTTTCCTTGTACTTGCATTCCAAATAAATCCCATTGCTGCTTCTTGTACAATATTCCATGAATTAACTCTTTTGTCAGGCTAATTCTGTGCCTTTATTACCATAACAACCTTTTATCTCCTTTATGCATGTACTATCAACTCCAGGACATACAACAATCAGACTATATTCCTTGCACACTGCTTTGATGATTCCAGCTCTTTTTAATCCCTTAGCAAATTCCCTTTGTTGTGTCAGCAGCATTTGGATCATTTTTTGACCAGTTATCTTATGTTTTCCTGTGTAAGGACAGGATGAGAATTATTCTCTGCTCTCTCGAGTGCCTCCTTAAGGTTTGCTTCTCATTTCTCTGAAAAATAAAAGAAAAAAAAAGAAAAAGGACTGCACAGCATCAAATTGTATTAATTTCTTAACTCCATTGCAATAGCTCTGTCTTCTTGAAGCTCCATGCTACTTTTTTATTTTCTATTGTGCTCCCATGTTCTTTTCTCCCTCCATCTTGTTTTCCCTTTGCAATGTTGGGTCAGTTGAAGATGTTTCTCTGTCCTGGCAACTTGTGCCAAGATATGGTATTGTGTGCTCTGGGTTACCTACTGCCTCTCTCAAGGCAACCAAAGGCTATGAAATTGCCACCCTAACACTAATCAAAACTTTGTCTGAAAATTAACTGAATGTATGTCCTGTGAAGGCATCACACAAGCTCCAGTCAACACCCAACTTGAATGGAGGCACAACGCTTCTAAAAGGGGTGGGATGGGGGGTGGGGGAAGAAGCACTTTATAGACCATGAAAAACACATCAGTCTTTACAGGAGAGACAAATAAGTAGGTAAAAGATGCAATCAGCTTGATAGCTGATTTTTTTGCTTTTTTTCTTATATGCCCTTTAGCTGTGCAGCTCAGCAGTGTGTTTGCGGAGGTTTATACATTCTGACAAATTCTGGTTGCTACCTTAAGAGCACTTATTCCCCACGGAAACTCATTTCACATCTCATCAGTTACAGCAATGAGATGGGAAAACCGATTTCTTGTTTCTCTGAGGTATGTGCATGCTGGCTGGATAGCAGAGCCACAGCCACAGCTGAACTGCATCCTGGCCTGAGTTCCCCCACACCTTCTCTGTGCTGAGTAATCTCCAGGTTTAGAGCCTGCACCTCTTTAATGAGCAGCTCCAGGCATTTTTAAGGAAATGAACTGCAATGGGAAGCACACTTTCATTTCAGATCCCCTTTAGAAAGTTAGACAGCAGTAGGACTGAGCATTTGTATCACTTACAGCAGACTATGCCTGAGAGACGTTTTCAGACACTGCCAGGACTTGGCCTGTTTGGTTTGAAGGGTTTGTGACACTATGTGGTAAGTCATGAGTATTTGTCCAGAGTATTTGCTCTGCTCTAAAGCCAACTGAAAAGCCATGGAAAACCACAGAGCATCACAAGACTCCCGCACGAAAAAAAAAAAACAAAAACAAACCCACCAATAAAACTGTGTACCCAAGTTATGACCCCATTCATTTCTGAAAACTGCTGAGTATTTTGGTAAAGTAATGGCAAACTTCCAGGCCATAAAGAAGACCTGGGAGCTCATGATTAATATCTCCCAGGGCAATAAAGAAAAAACTACCCCTTTTTGTGGCAATCTCATGTTCGCATTTTCCCTGCTGTTGCATCACTTCTTACAGTTGGACATGATAGAAAAGAGCTGTACATTCCATTCACGGAACTGGAGCAGCACTCTCAGCTTGGGAAAATTAAAGGCTCCACGTGGTAGCTATTAGTCCTGAGAGGCTAGGCTAGGAGGGAGTGCTCAGTGATTACAGTGGGAGGCTTTGAACAGGAACTAAGAGGGAACTAAAAAGCATTAAGAGCATATGGAGAAGATAACCTTGAAATCTCTCTGGACTATAAGCCTCTCTTTCAAGAAACACCCTGGACTTTAAGGTCCCCACAGCTGCCAACATGCAGCTACTCCAGCACTTGCTACTAAGCCAAAAAGGAGCCTTTTGCTTCTGGAAAATTTGCCTGCCTGTCTTTCTCACCCAGAAATACTGGGTAGCTCAGAAATGCCAGGGAACTTTTAAGTTATCTCTAGAGACCTTTTTACTTTTGAGGACAAGCATATCCATGGGCAGGACACAAAGCTCTTGCAGGTTCAGGAGCTCAGCAGATGAAGCTCCAGGACAGAGGTTAGGCAAAATCAGTCTGGCAGGAGAAGGGGTCTGAAGTCTGCAGGACTCAGTTTCAGCTACTTCAAACATCTTCTTTACACCACTACTTAATATTTCCTTCTGCCATCTTCTGTAAATCAAATTACTTGAGACTTGTGGTTGAATCTGGCCTATGTCCTCCTGCAGGAGAAGGCAGAGCTTTTTAACCAAATTAATGGTGCTGGAGATTTCATAAAGTGTGAAGCTCCATCCTTCATTATGCAACTAAAGGCTCTTTGGCTAAGGTTAGTGTGTTTCAAATTGGCTTTTAAGAGAGTAATCTGGCTCCATGGTTCTAAAACTGGCATGTGGAGAGCCTTTCCTCAGTGCCTTTTTTACCTGGTATTTAAGTAAAATTAAAGTGTCAAAGGAGAATAAGAATAAAACTGATTAACTGTGCGTGGCTAATAATAATAATAAAGCAGAAAACATTTTGGACTAAAATTAATGGACACATCTTTAGTATGTCATACATGAATTTATCTGCATGACTTCCACTCATGTTAATGGGAGACACTTGGCTAAATATCTGCTCAGTGAGCTGTTAATTCATCCCTAAGGGATAAAATTTAAATTTAAACTTACAAAGGCCATTTAATGTTAAAGCTGAAAC
Source organism: Monarcha castaneiventris obscurior (assembly GCA_026261815.1). Taxonomy (NCBI): domain Eukaryota; kingdom Metazoa; phylum Chordata; class Aves; order Passeriformes; family Monarchidae; genus Monarcha; species Monarcha castaneiventris. The sequence goes on from JAMPIT010000575.1 coordinate 41,712,824, forward strand.
ACTGTCTTGAATTCAGATGGTTTTCAGAGAAGAAATGAGTAGGAAAATAAATTAGCAGTGATGTATAAGTGTGAATGTTGAATTTCCTGAATTTAGTGATTAATTTAGGGCAATCATAAGTCATGACATCCTGGTGCTGAGCAATACCTGGCTTGTGTGATATTCCCAGTACTACCTGTTTCCAAGCACCTGAAAAGTAAGTACTTGATAACATATTCATAATCAGCATTTTTCTTTATAGCTACTGTCAACAGTTGACTTAAATTCTGATACAGGTGTAACCCAGGATTCCTTAGTTTATATTTTACTTCTAGTTATTTCTAAAATCTTCTGAATTATGCACAACTCATATTTAAGTGTTAAAATTCCATACAGATTTACTGTGTAAAAAAACCAATTCCTTTTTATAATTTTAAATTAGTTCCCCTTCAGTCTCCTTCTTGTTATTTTCTTAAGGAAAATATTACTTAGGAAGACCTAATTTTCCTTTAGCTACTATTCATTATTTTCTACCTTTCACTGTGTCCTCTCTTACTACCATTTTTTTTCCTAAATGAAATTATCCAAAACTTTTGAGCCACTTTCCTTACAAATATTTTTCATCTATATCTTCCCCTACATCTCTCGTGATGTATGCTTGCTGCTTATATTTATTTTTTCTAGTCCTGCCTTTGTTCTTTTAAGCACCAATGGTCAAAACGTAGTATAAGTCCCCCATGAATTTATCCAGACCATAATATTTGCTGTGTTATTACCCCTTCATCTCCATTCCTGCAGAAGACTGTCACTTATCTTTTTCTTATCACTGCACTGAACAACTGTTTTCCTGATGCTCTTCACAGTGATTCACTACTTGACCTTTAGCCCAATTTCCACCCCTTATTTCTCCCTCCTCCCCTCACACACCCAGTGTTATGTGAATGAACAGTTGAGACCACTCATCCTAATGCTTGCTGCTCTTCTAACCTGCATTTATAAGCAGTTACAAAGGCCTTCTGAAATTCCTCACGGCCTTCTCTGCTGTTCAAGTATGTTATCTCCTGTGCCACCTGTCATTTTTGCCACCTCCCTGTGCACCTCCCCGCAGACTGAACACATATGAAATAACAATCTGTGTAGTGGGGGCACCCTCAGATAGCCCCTTCCCATTTAGAAAATTGCTCATCTCTTCCACCTCGTTGCTCTTTATGTCTTAACCAGCTTCTAATCCATGTCTGATCTTGTCTGGCTGTTTGTTCTCTGCAGGAGGTGCCAGTCCTTTTGCATTCTTGCACAACGTTGTGGTGCTGTATAAATATTTACTCATATATAAGGCATTCCGAGTTAATTTTATCAGCTCATAGTCATCTAGGTGCTTTATACCTATTTTTTTTCCAATTAACTTTTCTACCACTGAGATAAGGCTTTCTGCTCTGTAATTAGGGTCATTACTAGGGTCATCCCCTGCAAATTGTTTAAAATCAGAGAAAATATTAACTATTCTTTAGTCCTAGCACGTGGAGGATGCTGTATTCTGCAGTTATGTGTGAGAAAATATCTCTTACCTTTGAAAAGAGTAACCACTGCTCACAGTGTGGGCAAGTTCTGACCTTCACCAACCCTCTGCTACTGCAGCCCCAGGGTCTCCCAAGATAATGCCTTAATGTTACGAGCCCACATCACATCCAGGTTGAAGGTCCATAAAGTTCATTTTCACTTGGGACTTAAGCCAAGTGGTAAATCAGGCTTTTACAAGAGATATGTGTCAGAAATAAGTCGGCAGGGCATGCAGCTACCCTACCTTCTGACAACTGAAAGGCAACTACCAAGTAACTTTCCTAGATGTGCTCACTTTAGGGAACATTGCTCATGTCTTGATCTGAAAAGACTGCATTAGAGGCAAGAACAAAAAACGCTCTTTCCTTGTGCTTTTCCTCCCTAAATGTGTTCTGAATGGATTAAAATAATGGGCATTGTTCCTATGCAAAAATTTTGCCTTCCTAAAAAATTGCTGAGTGGGAGAAAAGCTAAAGCTGAATGATTCAGCTGCCTCCTATAAGTAACAAATCTGGAAGGGAAGAGAGTTTACAAGAGACTTAATTGTAATTTCCAAGTGTGAGCATAAGTTTAAAGCAAGAGGAAGTGAAGTCAAATATCTCAAGGAACACCTGTTCCAAAAAGAGTATTTCCAGTGGTATATATATTTACTTTATATTTGTCCTTCACTGGGAAAAGTCAGTCCATCATAAGGCTCATTCTTGCGACAAAGTTCACTAGGATGCTGTGGTGGCATCCATTCAGAGGTGGCAAAAGTTCTGTCCAATTTCTTCTAAATTAACTTACCCACAAATACCTGCCTACACCCCTTTCTCACAGACACATAGCCAATTAACAAGCAGCACACACAGCTCCGAGAAAAGACTTCAGAACCCATGGAAGCAATAAATACCCAAAAGAAGTAACAAAGAAGGAATGAAAATACCTCATGGTATTTTTTCACTGTTTTCCCTGACACGCAGGTGCAGGATTTCCAGTTGGGAGTCCCACAGCCGCAGTTTCCGCCACAGCGCTGGACAAGGAGGCAGCGGGGGAAGAAAACCACATTTGTCAGCTTCAGCTCCTCCCTTAAATTGACAGAGTAGTTCCTCGGAGTGCAGCTGTAACGCTTCACATCATCATTCAACCTGTCCAGGTCAACTGCAATGCAAAAGAAGTTTCATTAGTGAGGTTTGAGTGGGACATTCCTCTGGTTTATACTGCTCCCCAGGCAGTCAATAACACAGAGTGATGGGGTGCTGAGTGAAAAATATGTGAACTATAGCAGTGATTTCTGAACAGATAAACATAAACCTACCAATTTTAAATCATTACAGGTGGCCATCCAGGCTGTCATCCTTCTCCCACTGAATGCCATAGCAGAGATTGCACTTACTATAAAGGTGAAGGGAAGGTTTGCAGTAAAATATTGGCCTGAAAGCTGAAGACTGGTCATTTTATTTGCCTTGTCACTCATCTGTTGGATCCTTGAGCAAGAGATTCCACCTCTGCTACTCTCTTCCCTCCTTGGTTTATACCTGGCTTACTCAGATGCTACGATCTATTTTGTTATGGGCAAAAACAAGGCCCTTCCTGTGGTCAGCAGAGAAACATTTTTGGGGAGTGATTCATCCCTTCTTCGCAAGATCATTTAGGACAGGCTGCATGACTTTCTTCAAGTTGCCTGCCTGTATTGTTTATAAATAGAATTTAGATAACTCACTTTTAGATGGAGAAACCAATCTAAGCAGTATTAATTTCATCTGGTAAATGTTACTATAATAGGCATACAAATAAATACAATTAAAATTAATAGGTTTATTGAATGCCACTAGTTGGTTGATGTTTAAATACATAGTATCTGAGATCTGTCATGTAAACAAATAATAAAGCCAGCCACAAAAATAACTTCTAGACTATCAAATGTGAGTTTAAGTGCTGTTTCTAGCTTTAGCTTGTAAAGCTAAAACAAAACAAAAACCCGCTTTCATACATTTATTTTCCACAATTGTAACACAGACAAAAGTGACAAATTTAATGAGTTCTATTTCTACAGAAGTTTTTTGATTTCTTTTTCCTTCCTTTTCTGATTTTTTTTTTTTCTTTCCTTAGGATTTTGCCCACCAACTAAGTGTTCAAAAGCTCAGTAATTCATTCAGGAGTGGGGGACATGTGAACTTGTGTTGAGTTCGACTCCAAACAGTATTTGCTCACAGATGTATCAACAGGAAAACAGGGATGGCTCCAATGAGAACTGAGGTAACAGTCTAGTGTTTGTGAACATACCAGATTTTAAGGGCATGTTTAACAGGTCAACATAACCTCTGGTTCTGAGAACACTTATGCTTGTGCTTTAATACAAATATGTGAAAACTTACAACAAAGACACTTCATACTTTCTGTGACTCAGACCTTGTCAACATCACTAAGTTAATTGTGGAAAAAGCTGTGATTTTTAAATATCATGCACCTTTACATTCTGACCTGGAGATATTCACAAGGCTGATATGCAACAGCCAAGGGTGCATAAATGTCAGAAGTGCTATTATAGAAAATCGTAGCAGATTCACTTTCCTGGCAAGGTGTTATCTCAGTCAATGGGAATTTAGCAGATAAATTGCTATTTTATAGCAATTATGATACATTCCTCCATGAAATCTCAGTGGTTCTCTCCAGAGAGCTAGCACCTCTCCAAAAGAGGTATAGATCATCCTCCTGCTATAAGCACAAAATCAATGGGGCTGGTGGTATACTCATGCACTGAGAGAAAAATACACTGTGAATGTCCTTAGCCAGGACTGACAAAGTCCAGAGTATATTGATTTCTTTGTTTTAACAGATGATACTTTCTTCTCCACTGTCATTCTTCAAAGCCACCTCTTCTCACTACAGGCTTTCAGGCTAATTCCTTCCAAGGGGAAGTGTTTCCCAATCCTCTAAACGTTCTCATCGGGACCTTTGCCATCAGCTTTGCTAACTGGTAAAGCAAAGCACTGTCTGGCTTGTATTCATTTCAGCTGACTGATGTGAAGGAAAAAATCTACTAAAGGAAGGAGAGGGCTGAAAATTTCCTGCCTTCATCATTAATGAGATTTCTTGAGGCGAAAGCCTGGATCATCCACACTCTGACACTGCAGCAATCCAGGGGAACAGATACTGATATGAGCAGGCTGCTATCAGGACAAACTGGCTATGGACTATGATGGCATTTACTGATTAGAATAAAATGCTCAAAGGCTTAATTCAGACTTAATTCAGCTGAGGTAACCCAGGGAACAAGGCTTCCAGTAAAAAACTGGTCAGTAAAGAGGGCCCAGACACTGCTCACATGAACTGACATCTGTGTCCAGAAGATAGTTGGGGGAAGGAACAAAATTGGCTCTATCACAGATGACATTTGCCCTCAGGCTCAACACTCCTTCTTCTTGCACTGAGCTGATACCTATTGGCACTGCTGTGTTATCATCACAGAAATGAGTCTTTGCAAGAGGACTTGAAGAGAGGGAAAGCACTAGCAAGGAAAGGACCTGGGTGGGGGAGCTTTCCCTGCAGAGAGCAGACTATATCCATCACAATGTTACACATTCTGGCCTCAGTACTTAACTATTCAATTCAAACAGTAAGGGTTGACCTTGCAAAAGGCTTTCACTGGAGGGAAGGCCTTGCTCACTGCCTTCAAATGCCCAGTCTTGATGACCTTCCAAAGTCTCTTTGCAGGGTCTCAGGCTGTAGCTGAGTAAGGGCTGTTGAGAGCTGCTGATTTGCTTGAAGCATAGGAGGGGATAACCAGATAATTAGCATAATTTTCTTTCTCTATGCAGTATGAAGAAATAAACTGTTTATAATGAGGGCTCAAAACTTTCTCTGAATACATTCTTCAGGAATTCTGAAATCAACCAGTAGCAGAATACATTTTATTTAGTGTATATTTTTCTATGCTGAACTATATTTGAAACACCTGTGGAAGATTTTTCAATGGAAAATTGCATGAATCCTTGGTATCATACTCAAGAAATTCTGATCTTGACTTATTTCCAGTTTTTAGAACTGCCAAATCCCAGAGTTATTGGTTAAGATGTGAATTCTCTCCATTTTGTGTATATCAGGGTATCAAAGTATTCGAGTCCAGGCTGAAATGGACTAGTACAATAGCAGAAAGGTCTTATTTTAGTGATGTTGAAAACATGAAAAAAAAGTAACTTCAAGCAGAGAAGAAAAGCCTAAATAAACAGTTTAAGAGATACACAAGTTATCCCCCGTTGAAATTAATTTGGAGGAAAGCACCTACACTCTTTTACTCTGCTCTGCAGAACTGCAGTGCTTGGTGGGATAAGGTGAACACGCAGTGTATGCTGTGAACAATGTACACTGTACTCTGCTAGCACCACACTGACACTCAACAACACTTCCCATTGCCTAATTAAATCCTAAGCTCTAGATCACGGTTTATTGCCTCCTAACAAAGGAACACATTTTATTCTGAACAACCTTCTCTGCTGAAAGCTTCAATATGCATTTTTCCCTGTCTTTGGATTGTTTTACTGTCTGGAGCTAGTTCATTTCCTCATCCATATAACAACGAGATTTCACAGTACAGTCAGTTTCATGCATCACTTCACTGCTGTGACTAAAATGTAACCGAGCCTTGGTGTGATTGGTGTGAAATCCAGCTGCTTTACTTATCAAGGACTGAAACCACTGGAGTCCTTAATTTAAAACTAGAAATAAAAGGTTCTTTAGACTGGATGCAAATAATTCCCAAGTATTAATACAGAATGTCTGCATCAGAGACTCAGCTTAAAGGTAAAGCAGACATAAAAGAGATGCAGTAGAGCACAAAGCTGGATACTTGGGGTCCAATGTTTACCCCTTCCTTCCCTGAAAACCTCTGCTTAAAACCATCCTCATTTCACATAGCAAGTGTTTACCTTGAAGCATTGATCAAAATATTCTGTGATTCTGTGATCTTAATCAGAGATAGGCACTGAAATCAAGAGACTGCAGCTAATGCCATGTTTTATTCAGAAAAAGGGAGGCCTTAAAGACTGAGGAGAAAACCTTTGCTGCTGGTCACTGGTTAATTTTAAAAAGACGAGTGGTCTGTTAGGGTTGCTTTTAACACTTTATCTGTTCCAAACTCACACATGGTCCTAACACTGTCATATCTGAACATTTTACACTTTTTCATGCATCAGTCACAGTGCAGAGCTAAGGTGTAAGAGATGGTAGCCACCTTGCTCCTATACCACATATCAAGGCCATCTACAAGCAAGGCAAGGAGTATTTGGGCAGCTGCAGACTGGTCAGCCTAACCTTAGCCCATGATAAAATTAAGGGGTAAATCCTGCTTGGAAGCAATGCCCAGGCACATAATCAACAAGAAGATGACTGGGAACATCCAGAACAGATTTAACAAAACCAAGCTCAGAGTTTGCTATGATGAGACAACTGTCTTTCTGGATGAGGTGAAAGCAGCAGAGGCATCTGCTGATTTTTGATCATAGTATCCTTGCAGCCAAACTGCTGAGATATAATGGAATAGGTGGACTACAAATTCAGTAGATAACTGGAATATCTGAGAGACTTGAGGAAAATGGTCAGCAATTCCAAGTACAACTGGAAGACGGCTATTATTTGTGTTCCCCACAGAGTAACACAGGGGTGAATACTGCTAAAGATCTTCAGGTAGACTAGAGGTACTGTAGAAGCCATCAAAGACATTCAGAGAAGTGCTGTAGCTGACTGAAGCTATGGTGTGGCTGAACTTGAGTAGGAAAATTCACAAAAAAGCTGGAGAGGGAGTTTTTTACAAGGGCAAGTAGTGATAGGACAAGGGGATATTGCTTCATACTGAAAAAAGGTAGATTTAGATTAGATATTAGGAGGAAATTCTTTACTGTGAGGCTGGTGAGACACTGGAAAAGGTTGTCCAGAGAGGTTGTAGATGCCCCATACCTGGAATTGTTCTAGGTTGGATGAGAAACCTTGAACAGCCTGGTCTGGTGCAAGGTGTCTCTGTGGCAGGGGCATTGGAACTAGATGATCTCTAAGGTCCCTTCCAATACAAACTATTCTATGATTTTATGATCTCAACAGTGTAACAACAAATATTGGGATTACCAACATAATGATATCCTCACAATTATATGATAATAACACATGAAATATTATTTTCCAGTCGCATTTTCCAATGGTTAAATCATCTAAATGCGCTGACACTGATGAAAAAATTCTTCTCCATACCGAATTTTGGCCAAACCCAGTGGCTTTTAGACTTCAACACTTATGGCTGATGGTTTTGACTGTTCCACTGCACATGCCTAATGATATCACAATAAGCAATTTGTTGAATACACCTGGAAACCTGGAGAGCTATCTATATCTTTGTCATGAGAGCTAAGAAGATCTTGCAATTTGCATTTACTTCAGAATCACAGCACCGAGAAACTTCCTCGATACAGCAACTATTATTTTAGAGGAACGAAAGATCAGAATTTCTATGGGATTATAGTTGTTTTCAATGAACAAGGTGGAAAATATGTAGGTATATTATGGACTGGTAAACCAATTACCAGCTGTGGTACAGGTCAAGTAGCAAAAGCAGGCCAAACTATTGGACACAGCTTCACTGAAATCAATGGAAAAGAGAGGCGATTTCCAGTGATAAATAACATGCTACATGCATTTTTAAAAAGGGTCTAATAAGAAAATCTTTCACTGCAGTGACCAACAATTACATTGCGTAACACGGGAGGGAAAATCTCATTTGTCACAGAGGAGGAAGGTATGAATGGAGATCGGAATTAGATTGTAAAATGAATGAATGTGTGTGCAGTTTGCATTCAGCAGACAATTGGTTCCTAACTAAAGAATGGTGGGAGAGATATCCTGGTTTTTAAGCACAGGGAATACTTTAAATTATCAGCTATTTAAGAAGGTATTCCATGTATTTGGAAAATTCAAATTTGCCATGAATGAGTGAGCATTCAGCATTTGTGATGCCTGCACACCCTGTCTGGTGCACTGAAACTTGCTGGCAGCCATCCCAGAATCTTTCAAGGAAGACTGCATGGACGTTCGCAGTAATTTATTGACCACTGCTTGCAAGCCTCTGAGAAATTACATTAAAATTTTAACTTCTTGCTATACCATTGGACGTAATGACAATTAGAAACTATTGTTAAGGACATGGTGAAACTTGCCTGATCTTGGGAACCCATTTGGCAATGAACAGCAGAAACATTCCATGAAGACCAGTGGTCTGAGCTCACTACTCCCCTTCCAGACAGCAGTGTGGTTATGCCAGCAAGTGTTTATTTATTTAACTTGTAAAGCTGTCGCTGCAGACAGATGCTATTGCAAGAATGTCCCACCTGATTAATTTCCTCTGATAGCCAAAGGCTTCTTGCATACTATTTCCAAAAAAGAAAATGAGCTCAGAGGCAGGGGTGGTCTTGTTAATTACCAGAATGTATCTATGTACGTGTGTTCCTGACTCCTAGGATAATTTATGGGAAAACAAAACAAAATACCCCATTCCTTTCTAAAGACAACCCCTTTCTTTGGGTACCAGTCCCATGACATTTGGATTTACTTCTATGATGAGAAACAGTGAACTTGTTATTTTCCTCTCTTTCTTCATTTGTACACAAACCATTTCACAGGCAGAGGTCTTTTTTAATTAAAACCCCCTTATTCAATGGGAGGTAAAAAATCAGAGACAACAGCAAAAGAGAAATGCAAACAAGCATGTGGGAAAAGTTAAATAATGTTAAATTGATGGTTAGAACTGTTTACAACAGTATCTCTCAGAAGCTGTTCTAATATTATTAACCAGATAAATTCAGGCTTTCAGAAATTTAAACTAGGATGAAAATGCTTCTTTGAAACATGTCAGAACTCTCCTTATGACTCTCTAAAAGAACAGAAACCTGTTTGTGAAGAAGTTCAACATCATTGGGAGTATGGATGTTTACTTCTTTACCTGTGTTCTTTCCATGAACAGTATTAAATAACCCAATAGCCAGTGATATCTTTTTGGAGATGCTTATGTAATAACCAAATTACTGTGACACTGAGGTCAGCAATATATTACAGCAATGCAAAAGGAATTATTTTAAAGTATATACTTTGGTATGACCTGCATTTTTTCTAAGAGCCTAGGATGAACATAAGGCTGAATATTCATACTTTCAGAGTTTCCAAAATGTAGCAATTGGTAGCAAACCTTTTTAAGTATATTTACAGCTGCAGAGGTCATTTGAAATGTCTATCATATTTTCATGTATTTCGTACATATTTTCCATGTACACCACGGTTTATAGCTTATACATGGCCCTTCATTTAAGGATTGTGAAAATCTGAATGTGCAAGGTCTTCCCCTTCCTTTTCTGTCCTGTTCTGCCAGTCTGGTGCACTGCAATTTTACAGTCAGCCTTCACTGTAGTGATTAACAGCAAACCTTGCTGAACATATACAGAATTAAATTTCAAACTTCATGTGGTTATTAGTGAGACACATCTCATACCAGTATCTCCCTTCAAAAGTGAGAAATGCAATAGAAACTTCAATAGAAATGCAATTTTGATTTCAATAGAAAGAAATTCACCTAACTCAATAGAATTGCATCAGTATTGTAGAGATGTGAGATCAGATTTTGTAGACTGAATGGAGTTATAACTATAGATTTAATCAACATATTCTTCAACTTTCAGGTACTTGCAAGAGATATCCAGGAAGGGATTGATCTGTGTATGTATTTATTAATGTGTACAATTACATAAAATCATAGAATCCTTAGGGTTGGAAAAGACCTCCAACATCAAAAATACAACCATAAAACCAGCACTACCAAATCACCTCTAAACCATATCCCCATATGTCACATCCACACACCTTTTGAAAATTTCCTGGGATGGTGACTGCACCACTTTCCCTGGGCAGTCTGTTCCAATGCCTGACCACTCCTTTTGTGAAATTCTTTTCCCTAATATGCAATCTAAGCCCCCCCTGGTACAACTTGAGGCCATTTCCTCTCCTCCTGTTGCTTGTTACCTGGGAGAAGAGACTGACCCCACCTGGCTGCAGCCTCCTTTCAGGCAGTTCTAGAGAGTGATAAGGTCACCCCTGGGCCTCCTTTTCTCCAGGCTAAACACCCCCAGCTCCCTCAGCTGCTCCTCACAGGACTTGTGCTCCAGACCCTTCCCCAGCTCTGCTGCCCTTCTCTGGACACGCTCCAGCCCCTCAATGTCTTTCTTGCAGTGAGGGGCCCAGAACTGAGCACAGGATTGGAGGTGTGGCCTCAGCAGTGCCAAGTACAGGGGGACGGTCACTGTCCTGCTCCTGCTGGCCACACCACTGCTGATCCAGGCCAGGATGCCATTGGCCTTCTTGGCCACCTGGGCACAGCTGGATCATGTTCAGCCACTGTTGACCAGCACCCACAGGTCCTTTTCCACTGGGCAGCTTCCCAGCCACTGCCCCCAGCCTGTGGTGCTGCCTGGGGTTGCTGTGACCCCAGGGGCAGGACCCTGCACTTGGCAATCGTTTGCTTCAGTCCATCAATGCAGCACTGATGTGAGGAAGCAAAGATGGAGCCAGAGTCTACTTTGAAAGAATAAAAGGTTCTGGACTCAAATTTTAACATAGGAAAACCTATTAAAATGTTGAAAATGACTTTTTTTGTTTTCTTTTGTTCAGAAAGTGGTTTCAGAGAGATTGAGCAGCCTCCATTCCTGGAGATATTAAAAACCTGACTTGACATGGTCAACCTTCTATTGATGACTCTGTCTTCGGCAGGGGCATTTAAGTTCTTGAGGTGCCTTCCCACTTCATCTATTCCCTGATTCTGTGAGTTTCATCTATGATAAAATACTGTCTTCTTATTTGCCTGACCTTGGTATTTGTAGATTATTAATTGGCAAATTAAGAAAACATACCATTTAAATATAATTTATCACTTATCCCTGTTATCAGAATTAGTATTCAGCAACACTGCCTCTTTAGCTCAATTTTGTGTCAGAGTTTGGTATAGGCAGAAGGTTGGATAGGAGCAAAATTATTAGTGATTAATTTATACCATTAATATGGCGTGATCTGAAAATGCTGTGAAAGATAGGCAGAGATTACATCAAATTGTTCTTACCTGCCTCAGGGCTGTTCTAACTTAGGATAAAAAAATAAAACCCAAGCTGGAAGCAGAAACAGATAGGTATCTGAAATAAATTATGATATAATCTATTGCTCTCTTTTCTGCAAGGTTATCCCAGTGCCTATAAACATTCCTCAGAGATCCACACTGTGTTTAAAAGCCACCAAGCATTTCTAATTTAAGGATTTGTTAAAGCTATTCCCTACTCCTCACATCATCCAAGAACAAGCCTTTAATCTTGTCAGAAGTTTATGACTAAATAAAAATTCTTAACTGAAATTTTTAAAAGATTTCATTGTGGTGAGGTACTTCAGCCTAGAGAGCTGGTAACAGTCAGGGGATTTGGCCTTTAGTTTGAAGACAAAAGGAAAACTGTTACAAAACATTTCTTATTTTTCCTGTAACCAAACCACCACCACCAAAAAATCCTATTAAAATAAATCAAATATTAAAATTGTAACTGGAATAACGTTTAGCTTCTTGCATAGCAAGAAGCTGAATTACATTTACAATAAATGGAGAAAATTTGATGCATCTGAATTTTCTGAGCACTACCAGATCAGACTGATACCTATAGCCTGCCTAATTAGCATCAACAAAGCATCAAATGCTATTTTATATTTATGTGGTTATTTAAATAATATGGGATACTAGCCCAAATATGATCTGAGAATGAAATGAAATCTGGAGAGCAGAACCAGTACAGGATCCAGGTTTGTAATCAGCTTCTATTTAAAACAGAACAGGCCCTTTTTTTTTTTTTAATACATGTCTGTTGGTGCCAAATCCAGCCTGGATGAATAAAGGACACAGAGATCATGTTCTATAGACCCCTCCAGAGATCAAACCACTCTTGAAAGTCATGCAGTGACACTTAGGTGAAGTTTTTCCCCAACAAGGGCTGTTGTGGTTGCCTGAAATTTTTGACATGCCAAAAGGGAGCAAACTAAAGGGGTTCACTTTTTGCTGGATGGGAGCTCAGGGCTTTATTGCAGGTTCCTTTGAAGTGCTGAGCCCAGAAACAAAGAAAGCCAACCTGTCTTGGAAATTGTGCACCAGTACTGTGTCTACTAATACACTCTATGTGCCTGAGGTTATTCTTGTGCTCAAAGGACAACAGCCCTGTGACAGCCCACGTTCCTACCATTCACCTCTTACTCTCCAAGTCCAAGTGGACACATGAATGGCAGGTGGCCTCTGCCAGATCCTGGTTCACGCCCAGCAATGACCAGGCTGACAATTTAGCAACATGGTGATTGTATTTCAGGACCTGGGAACACTTCCTGACACAGTTTTCCCTAATACAGATGCAGTCAATATATCTCCTTTAAGAGCAAAGCCTCATAATTTAATAACAAGTAAGTTACAAACATGGAACTACAATTCTCTCTCCCTCCTTAGCACATGCTTAATGTATAGGGGGATGGGATTTGAGATGTAAATAAATGGTAAATTGCACAGAATTGGAACTGTGATTTGGGAAGTATATTTTTAAAGTTATAAAGAAGAATACATGTGAAAATAGATGATAACAAGAGAAATCAAATAAAATTCTTCACTCCAGCTCTTCTGTGAAAATTACAGCAATTGTCATCCTGGAGAATCCTAACAGACCTCCTACACCTGTATTGAACATGAAGGGCAATTTCATCAGACCCTTCAGTGCATGGTTACCCTAGGGCACAACTGTGTTTCTTTATCATTATGGCTTTGTACTGCCAGCTAAACGCCCCTTTGCTTTACCATTTGGTGGATGATTTGAACTAACAGAAGGAAACAAGAAACATAACCCAGAAATGTGTGCTTTGCTCAATTACAGACAAAGATGTTAAACCATAATAATGTTCCCTGCCAACATAATGAAAAACAGTGAGATGTTCACATCCTAAAAAAACCAGCTGCACATACAGGTGTCTGCACCAGATGCTTCCCTAAGCACAATGTGATAAAAGTGATTATTCCTCACTCAACAGAGAACAGTCCCTAAACAGGGTATTTAAAGAAGGATGATAACACAGGTAATTAGGAGCCCCATGCTTTACACACAAAGCAATGCTTAAGAGGGTAAAGCTGAGAACCATCTGTCTTTATATGTGGACCTGTGTTTTTATTTGTGAGTTTATCCTAAAAAAGGGCAGTTTTCAGTCTGATTTCTCAAATGAGATCCTGCCTAGAAATTGATTAAGGATTAAACAACACATCCATGGTTTTAGTAGGTGGTACCTTGCCCTGTGACTCCAACAGGAACATGAGCACCAGAATGTACTACCTGACTGATGGACTTTTCTATGAGGAGTGAAGGAATATCCTAGTCTTGCTCCAAAGTGTGCATATAGTGTCTTTGCCTACCTTTGGACTTCCTGTCATGGTAGCTCCTGCCTCGATAATGGTGCCCACTGTCTGTGTACAGATTCTCAAGATCTTCTTGCCAGGAGTCCGGGTTAAAGTGTTTGAGCAGATCCTCCACCGTGTCGAATGCAGCAATGGTCTGATCCAGTGCTTCCGCCGTGAGCGTTGGGTCAGTCACTGATGGAGAGGGATAGGATACCCCCTAAGAGTGACATACATCTCAGTGTACTTGCAATAAATTACAGCACCACTTTAAACAACTGAAAACACTTACTGAGAAACTTACGTCATTACTGAGTGAAATGGTTACTTCGGGCCATTTTTTCAAGTCTTTGGGCTAGGAGTTTCTTTTACCTGTGTTTTCTTTTTGTAAGAAGAGATACCAAGAAATTCCCAAGAAAATCCCAGAGGAGATGCAGGAAGCAAAAGCACTGCCACTGGTGGACTGTCAGTATTTACATGCACTCCTCAAAGGGAATGATGGCTTGCACCAAATGATGTATACATCTTTGTATACAAAGATGTAATGAAAATGTCTTTTGAAAGCACTCTGATTGCCATGGCCACAGAAACGGAGATGCCAGCTCTGTTGGTTATTTCACAAGAGGCAGATCAGAAACCACAGCCAAGAAAGACAAATGCGAGAAGTCCACTAGACTGTCTTTCTCTGGTCAATTTGGACAACAAATTTGACACGGTTGGAGACTTGAAAAAATTGCCCTTTACTCCCCAAAATTAAATGTATTACAAAACACTGATGAATTGACACTGAACTGACCTCTTTTACCAAAAATACAACTTAGTAAGCAAACAGAAAAAACGTGATATTTGGATCTTGGGCTGCTGGTGGGTGAGAGGCTGGACATGACCTGGCAATGTGCTCACAGCCAGAGAAGCCAAATGTGTCCTGGGCTGTATCCAAAGCAGTGTGGGCAGCAGGGCCAGGGAGGGGATTCTGCCCCTCTGCTCTGCTCTGCTGAGACCCCACCTGCAGGGCTGCATCCAGCTCTGGAGCCCACTGCACAGTGAGGACATGGAGCTGTTGGAGTGAGTACAGAGGAAGGACACAAAGATGATTAGAGGGCTGGAGGAAAGACTAAGAGAATTGGAATTGTTCAGCCTAGAGAAGAAAAGGCATCAGGGTGACCTAATTGTGGTCCTCTGATGTCTGAAGGGAGCCTACAAGAAAGATGGAGAGAAACCTTTTACAAGAGCATGTAGTGATAAGACAGGGTAGAATGGCTTTAAAAAGAAAGAGGATAGGTCTGGATTAGATTTGAGGAAGAAATTCTTTACTGTGAGGGTGGTGAGACACTGGAACAGGTTGCTGAGAGAGACTGTGGATGCCCCATCCCTGACAGTGTTCACAGTCAGGTTGGAGGGGGCTGTGAGCAGCCTGGTTTAATGAAAGGCATCCCTGCCCATAACAGGGGGTTTGAAACCAGGTGATGTCTAAGGAACCTTCTAATCCAAGCTATTCTATAATTCTATGATCTCAGCAATGTAACAATGAATATTTGGATGACCAACATAGTAATAGCCTCACAATTATATCATAATACCAAACGGAGTATTTATTTTCCACCAGTAAGGATCAAGTGCCGTTGTCTGAGTGTTCCCACTGAACTTCTGGCACAATTTGACTTTGACAGAATGACTGCAGCAATTTCAGTTTTATTGGAGAGGACTTGAAACATTTTTAAGATTCTTTATTTAGAATCACAATATTCACTATCTTGATATCAAGGGATATTTTCCCTTGTCCAAGCACAAGGCCAAATAGTATGCAAATAGTATGTAAAATATGTACAAGAAAAACTATTAATGCAGATCTCTTACTTTCTGAAGGACCACAATCAAAATACATGATTTTGTCCAACAACAGGCATAGTATAGCAGAAGAATTGTTCGGTCTTATAAGTTAAAACACTGGGGAGAAAGCCCTAGACACCTAAATTCTTTCACGAAAACCCAGCTCTTTAGTAACGCAGCAGAAATATGCCAGTTAAAATTAATGGCTTCCCAAAATATTTGCTTTGCCTCATCTCCCAAGTAAATGCATATGTTAAACTATTAATCTTTGTGATTAACTTCACTCAGTTGGGTTGTAATGGGAGGGTCAACTCATTTGAGTAAATTCACTCACTTGTTTGCAGGATTGTCCCCTTCAATTCCTACTATAATAGTTTTAAAGCATATATATCTTTCAAAATTAAACACTTGTCTCTAATGGTAAGCTATATCACATAAGTAACAATCCTTGACATTGTCCTGCCTATGTTTGCTGAAAATATGGACAGTCCATATTATTAAAAATCACAAAGAGAAGAAACAGCAAACACAAACAATAGCGCAGTCAAGAAAGCAAAGCTGTGCTTAACTGCTTGCCACCAACAGCCCTAAGAAGTTTCAGAGGGCCCACTTGTGACTGCAGTGCCTCTCTAGTGCAGTGCTAAGACAGTGCAGAGGCCTGTAAAAATTCATGGCCTCTTAAAAAGGAGGGCATACCTCAAAGCCTCTCTCCTGACTTCTAAGGAGCTTGGAATAGAGACTGTCAGAGAGATGGAAGTCTCAGGAGTGGAAGAGCTCACAGCAGCGAAGTGAACACAGCATTGTTATCTAAAGCAATGGTTGCAGGAGAGACTATGCCGCAGCCAGCATCATGCAGTGTCCTAACACAGCTGCTGAGGTTACAAAAGGAAAAGGCACCCAAATGCTGCTTTATTACTGAGGAGAGCTTGGTGGAGCTCATGGCAATTGGCAGGGAAAGATCAGACCCTGACTGCCTTTCAGAAGTGAGGAAGATGGTGCAAGGATGCTGAAGAAACAGCATAAAAATCAGGCCACAGGTCTGTGGCTTACTCAATGCAGGAGTTTTTAATTCCACATGTTCAACTATACATTTCATTAGAGAAGTGGAGGTTAGGCTGTGAATATGCAGGGCATTTCAAACTCATACAGGCAGCTGGGATTCCCCATTTTCTTTTCATATAAAAGCTCCTACTCGGGAGATTTGTGCAGCCTTGTTCAAATACTGAAGAAAGCTTAACTTTTTCTCAGTGACAGCCAAATCAAGAGGAATTATTTCAACAGCTCAGATAGGCTCCTGGCAGCAACATCATGTGACATGCCCAAAAGCAACTTCAAAGCCGCCAACCCAACTGCCTCTCTTTTGTCCTGCCAAGAATGAGGCACTGGCTTTAGGAGAGTTTGTGCTCATCGTAATCTGACTTCTGAGATCACATCCAAAGAGGGGGCAAGAGGAAGAGTGAAATGTAAGAAGTAATGAAGAGCAAAGATTTTCCACAATATGCACCTCCTCTGCATGTCTTGAAAGCACTGAATAAATTTTTAATTTACTGGAACACAAAGGTATTTTTTTTTGGTATATGCTCTTGCCCTTAATTTCTGTTCACTCATTCTTTTCACTTTCCTATCTCTATTGTGAGCCTGACAGGCAATTCAATGTGCATCACAGTTTTTTGTTGTTCATAAAATTACTTTAAGTATAATGGAAACTAACCTTAAAAGGAGTGGATTTTGTTTCCTTTTTTTTTTTTTTCTGGGTTTGCCATGATGGGTTAAGGAAAGAAGCATTTGTTTTAACTTTCTGAGAAAAAACCCAAACAAAAAAACCAAAACAAAATATAACTCTGTAATACGACCTTAGACATGGAAGAAAGAATTTTCTCACTCTTACATTTTCATTCTGAGAGTTGTAATGTGTCTAGATCCTAAAATGGGTCTTTGGGTTACTTGTGGGTTTGAGAGAAAAAACTTAGACCTGCCATGAGCATCAGCAGAATTATGTCATCTTGTCCAAGACTGACAGGTCTGAGTTTGTCCTTCTGCCTCTCAAAACCTTAAAAGAATCCCTGAATCTTTTTCTCCTGAAGAACTTGGATGCCCTCAGACATTTTCCTTGGTGCCTTTGTGAAAAATTGCTCAATCTCCCTACCTTATTTTCTCTGAGGATAAAAAGGACTTGTGGGTGCAATGTGCAATGTGCTGGAGAAAGTATGTTTTATTAGACAGGGAATGACATGGGAAAACCAATGAAACTGAGGTTCTGCTTCTGCTTTATCTGTAGGCTCCCATGTGACCTTGGGCATCAGCTTGATATCTGTAATATTTGTATTGAACTTCCTTAGCTGTATTGAACTCATTAAAAACAAATTTTCAGAAAAAAAAAAAGGATGCAAAAGATGAACTTAATTTTTCAATATGAAAAGGATACTGGGCCTATTGTTTGGTATATTGTGCATTTTATGATGTTAAGGATGCTAACTAACATGGCGTTTACCATATGCTTAGTCTGATTTACACAGTTACCTGATGAGGGAGCCCTAGGCTTACTTTTTCAAACATCAGCCTACCAAATTTTTAAACAAAATATTCCATCACATTGACTTTTTTTTTCCCCAAGTCCATATTAGAATGAAAAATGAATTTATATCTTTTAGTAAAACTGTTCCAGCATCTCCTGCCTGGCACATCCAGTAGATCTCAGCCCTGCTAACAACACTCCTCAAGACTTTCAGCACAGTTGGTTCCAGGCAATCAGTGAAGAGTATCATGAAAGGCAAGGGCCATTTGCAAATTCAAGAGTAAACACAAGTGAGATTGGCTTAATATCTTCTAATTTTGGCAGCACAGAATTTTCTCTCTACTTGCTGCCTTGACTGAACCCTGATCAGTAGAATTTACCCATATTTTATTTACTGCTCCTTCACCAGCTACTCCTGGCAGCTACTGTAACAAAGATGCTATCACTAAGCTCTCTTCCATGAATGCTCCAAACATTGGTGTCAACCCTGCTTTAAGCACTTATCCCCATCTCATGTGTTTTAAGAGGAGTTAACAAGAGCTGTGACATGGTGTGGAGCAGGCAGCAAAGCACACAGAAGAGGACTGCCCATATTATGAATTCTCATGCTACTATGCCATTCCCCAGCACTGGGAAATGAAAGAGAGGACAGATTTTTTGCCAATGACACAAATAAAATGTAATGAAGAGAAAAATAAAAATTCACACTAGATTACTCTTTTTTTTTTTCTTAATTTTTCTCCCAAGTTGCAATTCACTGCTGAATACAGAGTAACTATATCTGACTTCATATACAATATTTTATTGGAAGCACTTAAGAATTTCTCAGTATTGACAATGAAAGGCTAGACCCATTTTTCTGCCAGCCTGTTTTATGTATAGTCTTCCATGTAGGTAAAGACATTCTATGATTAGAAATTTTAAGTTTGCATCTTGTATTTTCATACTGGCAGGATGAGTTTGAAAGCAAGAAATGTTTCCCAATGGCTGTCTCATGTGTTTACAACAGCTAATGGCATATCCTGAATCCTTTATCCCTAAAAACATAATGTTTGACTCCAGAATGAGTTGGATAAACACTTTATTCATCCTCTTTCAAAGGTGAATACATGGTTTCTCTGTGCAGGTGCCATTTTACTGAGTTGGATTCAAGCCACCCTATCAATCCATCCATGGGCAAAACAGGGAGAAATTACTTACTGAGACAGAGCTTGTGACTGACTCCCAGTTGGTTTCTGAGGCTGTATGCTGGAAATCATCCTAAGGGGAAAAACACACAGAAAAAATCACCATTAAGGCAATATCCTAAATTAACTACAGACTCTAAAAAATGTTTCAGCATTCAACATCTGTCACTTTTTCTAACCCTTTTTAATGCAGAAGTCCCTTGCCATGAGTCACTCCTAAATAAAGCTACTTCCATTCAGGTTCCTCCCTTTTCAATGTTTATAAACTCCTTGTGAGCTTGCTTGAACAAGAATGGGTGAATATTATTATTGTTATGATTAACAACAGCAACAACAACAACAACAATAATAATAATACCAATCTGATACATGCTGCTTTGCCTAGCAGGACCTAATCTGGTCAAGGACATTACATTCATCTGCCAATATAAATATTAAACACCATCTCTGTATTTCAACAATCAGAGTATTAATGCAGTTGCCAAACTGATCTGTTGGAAAGAATGTGAACATGCTAATTCCCTGGTACTACTTAGTCAAGGTGAAAAGCAGGGTAATCTAATCCATTTGAAAAGTAGTCCTAACATGACTGTACTGCTTTTGGTGCTTGTGCTGAACAGTACATGATCATCACTGCACTATGTTCTTCGTATCAAAACACAGCCACTGTACCTTCCCATTAACAGTGTCATTGCACAGAATCTCTGGGCATTTATCATTAATTTGAGCACAGGGATGGGATTCATATCATCTATCTTCGGACATCTACAAAGCCAACATCTTAGCTAGTTAGTCTTGTTTCCATTTACAGTCAACTAAACCGGGCATTTCCAGAGTGCAAATCATCTGATCTGTTTTAGAAGCTTAACTTGGGATGACAGTGCACCCTAAAAATGCATTTTTTCTTCATTATCTCTATAAAGGGAAGCTGGGAGGATAAGCTTAGATACAGATGTCAGAACTGTAGATATTGACGTGTGGTCACCTAAATCCCAATCCACTTCTCTGACCAGTGATGAGCAATCACTACTTAAATAATGAAGAACCCATTTCTTTAATCTTTTGGCAGCTCTACTCATTTTCAACTGGAATAACTAAACTGTGAAAAATGGAAAAAAAAGGCAGCATTACAGAATGGTTATTAAACACACACATGCAGTGAATAGCTAATGATCAGCATGAATATGCAGGTAAGGAAAGTGGACTGAAGTGACAGCATACCAAGATTTTAATTTCTAATAAGAGAATTTATAATGAAAAGGTTTAAGGAAGATGGATCAATGCCTTGGCTCACAATTTCATAGTGACTCAGTACCTGATAAGCTTTTTTTTTAAGCTGGCAAGGGAAAGGCGAAATGGAAGGGAAGGGAAGGGAAATGAATGGAAGGGAAACTGCACAGCTGCTTGCTAGACTTGATCCGGCATTGGACCATACATATATGCATATATTACATTATTTCTTAGGAATGAGAAACAGAAAATTGATCTCATAATCTGCTAATTCACCAATAAAATTTTTCTTTAGTCAAGAAGGAACAGAGCTGCTTTCAGATCCAGAATCAATATACTTGGTTTTTTAATGTTTTTCATTTGCTATAGAAAAATATTTAAATGCCTCAAAAGTCACAAGATTGTTTATTCAATATTGTTACTGTTTCTTCTTCAGTGTTTAAGATTAGTAGAGATTAAGAAATCCCATCACTAAGCGACCACTGAAGCTGCAGGGCAATTAAAACGTTAATAATTATACAGTCATTTTCTGCTAAGAATATAGAAGCAAAACATTGGTGAAATTTTGAATGCAGATTTTTTTTCTTAAAAACAATAAATAAATCTGCAAATGCTATAACCAGGTCATACATATTTCTGAATTTGCCTACCTTGGCCACATTCTATACACATTTGGTTGCCCAGTTCTTGACAAGCCACAATTTAAATTAAATAAAAATATATTTGAAAAGCTCATTAATCCTCTGGTAAAGGCTGCCAGTTGCAAAACTTGGAAATAATTTCCTCTCTGTCATTAGATTCCATTTAGCACTTCCAGGAAAAAAGTGGCATTGAGTTCTAACGCATTATTTTAAAACAGAAACAATTTGCCTCACTGAATGTTTTGAGAAGACCGTAGTCTTGTGTTCAAAGGGATGGTCCACTTTTTTAATCTAAACGTGGATATCAAAACCATTTCTTTAGTCTGTGATTCTTTGAGTTGGTTCATGCCAGGAAACCCCTCCAAAATCCTGATATAAACACGTGTACCACCTGCTTCTTGGATCTCAAACCTGATGACTGCACATTTCAACTCTGATTATATTCAATCTGCATAAACTATTCACCACTCTGTGGCTTTGTTCCACCACCACTCAAGGCAGCTGCAGTCATTCTTGGCTCCTTGGTGCTTTCAACCTCTACAGTTTGGAGATTATTATTATCTACGCCTTCTGCTTGCAGCTATTTCAAATAATAATATCAAAGTGGTTCTCATCATTACAAAACGCTCTCCTCCTTTCTCGCCATTGCCCCTAGCAGAGGCTGAAGGACAAATTTATTTTCAGTGCTCTCTATTCAATTCATACTACCTCGTTCATGTGAATTTGTCTATGATTGCTTTGGCTGTTCTTTGGCTGTTGTTTCTTCATTACTTAAAAACATATTAGAACTTTTAGTTAAAACATTTAAAAAGCCACCAAAATGTTCACATCTTTTCTAACTGAATCAGGAACAACAAGGTGGTAATAATTTGGCTACATCACCTTGACAGCAGTGTTTAGATTTTTGTATTTGTGTCATGGTAACATAGAAACTTTAGCAGAGACTTCAGCAAAGCATTGAATTAACTGTTCTACAAGCAGCAAAAATACAGGCAAAACAACAGGACTACCAATCACCTTCTGATAGCAGCTACATTTAGTGAAGAAAAATGACTTCCAAACATCAACTTCCAAAATTACACCTCAGCAAGACAAATACCGAGTCAGTCCTCTGAGTTAAATATGTATGGACATTGATATATTGTTCTTGGCTCTGTTTCAGACAAAGAAAAGCTACTCTCTCCTTCGCGGACTGACTTTATAGCCTGTCTCCTACCACTGATCACCAGTAAGTGACAAGGAGTCACAGGGAATAATCCGTGTTTCACCCAGGACTTTCACAAGTGGAGACCATGATGCAAAATCACAGCTATCAGTGATACATGACCTGCAGCAGCACAGGCTCTGCTGTGTTGAAGCCATGGGGCTTGGCAGGGTCAGTAGGAACAGAGAGGCATCAGGAAAACTCCTGGGATGTGGCTGGGAAGCTCACCAGTTTGAGAAGAAGCATGTTGTCATGACTCACTTTGTTGTACCATCCATGTGGCAAAACATGTGAGTCCTCCCAGCTATGCTGAGTTACTGCCTGGTCCTCAAATTAAAAGCAAGAAGCACTGTGATTCTTCATTTTTTCACATAGGCTATCACTGTAGGTTAGCTTTTTTTCATCTTGGAGCATGACTACTATGAGGAAGGATTTCTGGGACAGTCAGTAACCACCACAGGACTGGTACAGGACACCAACAGCTCTCTTCAGTGCAAAGAAGAAGCCCCATAGCTCTATAAGCTTCTCTCTCCACTCTTTTTCTTAATCTGCAAGTTTCTGGGGTGATTGGATTAGATTTGGTAAAAAATTATTTATTGGACAAAACCACTACAAAATATTGCTAATGAAAGCTGAGGTGATGCTTTCCACTTCAGTGTGTAGGAAAGGTTCTCAAAAGAGTTGGGATTAAGAGGAGTCCAGGCAGCACCCCTGACTGATGCTTAGGGCCTGCTGGTTCAGTAAGGTCCTGTCCTAAAGGAGCCACCTTCTCTACTGTGCCCTTCTACTCAGAACAGAAGTGAGGGAGAAAGGGTCAAAATGCAGTCATGATCTTGGGGCAAGTAAGCATGAGAAAGGGAAAGACTGAAGTAAACTAAGAAAAAATTAAGGCAGAGAAGCGGAAGTGTTGGGCTCTGCCTGTGGTCACCCCAGTTATGGTATTTAGACACCATAACTATAAATGATCTGGAAGAGAAGCAGTTTCTAGAAATTTACGGAAGAACGGGACTAAGGGATGCACTGAAGCACACAGTAGATCCTGCAGAAACAGATCATGAGTGAAATGGGGCATGTTCAAAGAGGTCCAGTACAAAAACAAAACAGTTGTGAGCTCTCCCTGGAATGTAAGAATTAGGGAAGCAGGACAATGGAAGATCTTTAAGGAAAAATTAGGGTAGATCGCAACTTGAAGAAAAAAGAGGCAAAATTATCCTAACATTTAGATTAATAAACAGAAACACAATGGTACCCATTGTTGAACAATGGTCAACATGCATCTATTGCATTCAGAGTTATGTGCAGACAGGTAGCTGATAAGCAGATAAATGTGTGTTTGTATATGGTAATAACAAATTATAATAACCTGTAAATTTTTCTTTTTCTTTCCTGCCACAAGCAATAGTATCTATATTTTCGCTAACAATTGAATTTATAGGTATTACATTTCCTGTACAAAACGATACATATTTCAAGCAAATAAACTCCAAGCTCAGAACATGCTGTATAACAGAAGTGGTGTTATGTAAGTTAGAGGCAAAAGAAAAATCACAGTTCCATTCAAAAAAATGCTGTGATACATGCTCAAGTTTGTACACTTCAGCTGATTAACTTCTCATGTAGCATTTTAGTACACTCCAATTTCTATAAATATAAGCATATAGATTTACCCTTTGAAATATCTTTTTCTTGTACCATACTTTCATTTCATCACATTGCTAGGTTTTAATTTAGTATCAGAATGGTATTTATTAACATCTCTACTACGGATGCTGAAAGATACCTACACCGGACTACTCACTAGGAAGCCAGAGGCTGCATTTTTCTTACAGTAATGGTCAAGCCACTGCTCTGTTCAGCTCTGGTGACCAGACGTTAAAATAAAAGTCACTGAATTTGGAAAGCACATAACAATGATGGTTCGTAATCTGGGAATGATGCCTTGCAATGAAAGTGGAGGCCAGTGTCTTTCAAGAAGGTTAGATGTGACTTGACCTTGTCTCTCCAGATAATAATCTATACTCTGCTAAAAGAGCCCATTACCAATGTCAACAAGCTCTTTCATTTGGCAGTGCAAACATTAACAAATCCAGGTGGCTGTGATGTGGAGGCAGCAATATCCAAGCTGGAAGTACGAGCAAATTTTACCACTGAACAGTTTTATTACTGGAACAGCTAAGAAATTAACAAATAACTTTAATCATACTGAATTGTCTTTTCTATTTTTTGATGCAGTCCCATAAAGGCAGACCAACCATGACAACAGTATTTTAAAATCAGTAACAAAAGGTCAGAAGCCACCAAACTGTCTGATCTCAAATGTAATAGTGTGATTCCTGCCCCCTAAAAAAGACATAAATTCAGTTTCTGAAGCCCAGTTGCCACGACATATCAGTAGTCACAACCTTATCATCAAAGTTAATACTAGTGCAAGGTGACATATAAAATCCCTCTTGATTTTTGCTGACACATTTACTAGCTATAAATGAACAGGAAAGGTATGATACTTAAAATTTCAAAAGTTTAAAGCTGTAATAATGACCTAGGTTAACTGCAGTTTGTTGCATTTATTTATGAAAAGTTGAAGTAAAAATGAAGCCGAAGAATATATTTAATAACAGTTATGTTTCATCAATACTCCTCTTCATCCTTCACCTAGCTCTGGAAATAGGCATTACTGGGTGTATACTGGAAGAATGGCCAAGGAACTGACTTTTAAATGATCTGTCTAAAAGGTCACATAGTACTTGTTCAAATGAGACAATAGTTATGCCTTTGAAAAATCAGATATCATCTGACACTGTTAGGCCTATGAGCATCCTGTTTGCTACACATACCCACAAGAAAGTGTGCAGGACTTCATTACCATGCTGTGCAAATTGTGCATTACCTTTATTTTTTCCATTTATCACACAGGCCTGTCCTCATATCTCCATGTACAAGGGATTTGCTAATAGCTAATCTGATGCATACTGCAGTTAAGCAATTGTAAACAAAACACAAATCAACTAACATTCACTGTAAATATTCTGCAATTCCTCCTTTGCCGTTTTTATCTGAATGGCAAATTTTGATTCTGCAATTAAACACCAGGACACAAAACTTGAAAGGCTCTCCCAGGCTGTCTCTTCCAAACCACTCAGACTGGTTGACTGTTTCCAAGCTAAATTTATCTTTATTGCACTTATGTAAGTACCAGCTTTATCCTTTTCTTCCCCTCCCAAGTTTGCTTCCCGCAGTAATTCTGAAGAGATGTTATATCTCCTCTCAGCATCCGTTTTATTACACTAAGCAAGCCAAGTTGTCTTGGCC
The DNA here is from genome assembly GCA_026261815.1 of Monarcha castaneiventris obscurior. Lineage (NCBI taxonomy): Eukaryota > Metazoa > Chordata > Aves > Passeriformes > Monarchidae > Monarcha > Monarcha castaneiventris. The sequence goes on from JAMPIT010000575.1 coordinate 41,738,736, forward strand.
CTTAGTAAGAAATGTCGTTTCTCCCCCATTGTCCCTGAACTCAGTCCAAGAAAAATGTGGTTGCTCTGTACCATGGAGACCAGAACTGTACAAAGTATTCCAGAAAAGATGCAACTACAGCCTCACTGGTCACATGCCTAGTACACAGAGAGATTTTCTTTTCCCCTCTTCACTAACCAGTGAGATGCCATTTAACAGCAAATACTTTTGCTATTAATCTCTACACGAGTGACCTCTTTGCTCATTTTGGGGCTGTTCCATTTCACTGCAAATCAGTTCTCTGCTGCTCAAGGTCATCCAGCTTGCCTCTCTGATACTCTGATCTTCCCATTCACGAGCAATGCACTTCAGCACTGTGTGTGCTGCAAAAGCCATTAAAATGCCACTCTGCAGGTTGTACTCTGGTCCCTAAAACGTCCCAAAAATAAAACTGACCATAAGACCAACCTTTTAGAAACTCCCATTAGCGAGCTGTCCCTGGCTGGATACTCCCTTCTGTATTACAAGACACTGCCTTCCCTTTGACTGCCACGTGCCATCTTCTCCAGCACAAGGGACTGTTTCCTGCGTGGCACTGGGTGAGATGCTCATCTGAAGTCCAACTGTATTTGCTGGACAGCATTTTCTTGCATTCCAGGCTATCCTTCAATCTGGAAAGAGTTTCTTTGATAAAGAGATGTGGAGTTTTTTTCTGGTTTCCTGCATCCTTAACCACCTTTTTTGCTGATAAGTGCCCTGTAAGCATTCTAGGTCAGACTTACAAGCATGAAGGTGCTCTGGCCACTCTCCTGCCATTGATGCTTTACGCTGCCGCTGCATTCACTGTCTCCATGTGAGCCCTGGCTCACCTTACTGCAATCCAGGGATGCAATCCAGGTGCATTAAGCTTTCACTGCATCTGCTCCCTACTCCCTTTCTATTCCTGTTGTGTATAAAGGAGACCTGCTTTCAGAAGTGACTCTTTGTGCCTTATGGTCTGCAGTCCCCATCCTTTGGCAGTGACAGTGGAGCGTTCTGAAGGCAGTTGGGCTCCTTGCTCACCTTGGGTCCGTGTCTAAGCACACCTGGGCCATGGTGGCATCCCATTTTGCAGGGCTTGCTGGTCCCCCTGTGATGCCCCATGCTGGCTCTGCCAGGGCAGCGGGGAACAAACATCCAGAGGGGTCCTGATCAGGGCAATGCTGCACATCAAAGTGGTGTCCAGAGCAGCCAGGTGGAAAAGAGCTTGGGAGGAGTGACCCCATGAGCCAAAAACTTGCTGTCAGGTCAGTGTCTAGTGCCCTTGTGAGGACTTTGGTGAACTTCTGCCACGCTGACTGGCAGGGTTTTGGAAACAGCCTCCCTGGTAATAGGTGACTCTGCCCCAAGCAAAACTGAAAAAGCTGATACTTCACTTGCCCGGTAGTGTCCAGGTGGGCAAAAAACTCTTTCAGAGTTAACAGAAGGCAGTGACAGCTGGTTATTTCAGGTCCTCCTTCTTGGTGTGACTCATACCAAATGGGAATATACTGAAAGGCCCCAGTACTAGGGATAGAAGGAAAAATATTAATGAGAGAAAACCTCCTAGGAGCAAGCTATTAATTTTCTGACTTCTTTCCACTTGGGTTCTACGCATATTGTATAGATTTAAACATCGTCCATAATCAGAGAAAAATAATTATTAACAAATACAGTGTAATTTCATTTAATATGCTGTTTTCCATTGTTCTACCAGGAGGATCTGCTAAGCGCTCGGACATGCACATTTAGATTTTCAGACGTGATTTGGGAGACACATGGAAGCAATAATAATAACAACAAAAAACTCTAATGGAGCTAAGCAAATTTAATTCTAAAGCTGAGGACACAATGTAGAAGGGTACTGGTAAGGGACATTAGCTATCGTAGCAGCAATCCCAGCCTATTGATTTTTTGTGAGGGATCCATTTGTTTTTGAGCTCTCTGTCAGAGGATGCTGTTTAATTCTGCAGTAAGCATGCAGCAGGAGCATGTGTTGTGTTTCACAGATAATGCAAAACAAAGCAATTTGTTCACCCTCCTGCTTTGACTGGAAGGCATTGCATTTTCTAGGACAACAAAAAAGGACTGCTATCCAAGCTTTCTAAGATGCTCAATAATCATAAAAATAGCAAGGATACCTAATCTTTGAAGAATAAAAGAACCATTTTCTCTTTGCTTTTCCGGGTTTTTGATGTGATCAAAAGCAGGCGATTTACTGCACATAGCACAGGATACTGCTTATTGGGGATTTAGTTTCATCAAACAGCTAAATTAAGGAAAAAAACCAAACTACTCCAACTGAACTTCCAGACTCAGATCTATTCCTCAGAAACACCACAACTGTTAAAGCTAAATACAAATACCTGAGGAGCAGTTATGCTTCTCATTTCTCTTATGCATAAGTTTACAAATGCCAATTGTAAGTGACATCATGAATAAAGACCAGGTAAAAAACACCTTATATTTGCCACCTTTCTGTAAACAATCCAACTAAACCATGTTACCAGTTTTGGGATCAGCTTACCAAAAAACGGCCTTGAAAATCTTCCTAAACACCAAACTGAGTCTATAATCTCAGGACAAGGAAGGTGTGTACTGGGCTACAATTAGTGCGTGACATATTTTATTTGAATTCTAACTAAATGCAAGCATAACCAAATAGACTAAGGATGGCTGTAGAATTATAATAGGATAAATATTTTCAAGCAGTGAAAATCAAGACAAGCAGTTTAATTCAGTTTTATACTAATGACCTGGAAAATGTCACAGAAAATTGAAGCTGGAAAAAAAATAGAAAGAAGTTGTAAACATCATTTAATACAAAGAAATATGGTAGGACTGCCAGAGGTCAGAAGCAGTGGCAGGTAAGAAAAACAAGCTTTCACTTAAAAGAATGTAAGTAGAGAAAAAGGTACAAGCTGTAAACTCTATTTGATGCCACACATTGACTCAGAAAGGAACTGGTGCCAAGAGCCTCGATGGAACAAAGATAAAAAGCCATGAAATTAATCTGAAATGTGGCACAGCATGGAGGGTGACTTATGCCTGCATACACAGATCTTCCCCAGGGCACAAGGAGATGCTCTCCCCACACCAAGGGGACACCCACTACCACAAATCACCAAGAGGATGCCACATCATCACAAATGACCACCTCCCAGGGGACCACAGGCACAGGTGGGACCTCTCCTCACTGACAGGGGTGTGTGAGCATTTGCATGTCTTCAGTACCTTCCCCTGAGTGCAGAACAGGGTTATGCTCAGAAAAAAAACCAGCTCTTCTGGGAACTGAAGATGGATATTTTCCAGATAACAGGTGAAGTCAGGTTTAACCTATGTGGGTGTGGTATCAGTATCGATAAAATTGCAGGAAGTAGGTACATACCCCATCCATGGAGACGCCAAGGTGACACCAAGCCCCTGCCATCCTGGCCTTGCAATGCTGGTCTGTTCAGGCCAGATTTTTTGTCAGCCCACCTCCATCAGCAATGCAGACTTATGAGGAGAAAACACCAGGAGAGTGCTCTCACACACTCCAGCAAAGAGACTTTGCTCTGTGGTTCAAAAACTCTGAGTCTTTCCTGAACACCAGACAGCATTTTTAAAGTACCAAATACACAGACTGTTTAGTTTCTACTGCTGGTTTTTAGTACAGCCCTCCTGGCCACCCTGCTCATCCCTGTCCATCCTTGTCCAGGAATACCAGCCCTCCTGGGCAGCCACTGCACCAGCAGTAGGCCAGCACCCATGCAAGACTCCAGATTTCAGCAGGTGATATTACAAGCTTGCTGTGTCTGCTTTTAATCTATTCCTTAATGCACCTGGAAAATGTACGTGAACCAGCACTGAGCTAGCACTGTCAGCACACAAAGTTGCTGCTAAGGTGGGAAAACAGTGTTTACTTTTACATATTTCTGATGGAGATAAATTATGTGTATAGGGAGCAGAGTGTCCTATTTTCCACTGCCTTACATTATCTCCTCTGAGTTGGTTTTTTTGCTTTCTCTTCAGAGCTTAATAATGACAATTTTTCTGTATAAACTCATGTATATGCAAAAAGAGGTGGAAGGCCTGAATAAAAACATGACTGATACATTCAGGTTCTTTCCTAACCATCAGCATAAGATAAGCACACAAGACTTTATGAACACCATGCCTGCTTAGAGGAGAGGCAGCTCAAGCTAATACACACATGTAAATACAATGCACATTTTGAAATAGAATCTCATTTCCAGTCAGGCACAAAAGTTTCCCCTCATCTGTAAAAAACAGCAATTGCTTTGTGTTTGGTTTAGCGTCCCATACTTACACAGCATTCCCAATTTCTCTTCACGTGTAGAGAAAGCAAAGTTTTCAGCAGCTTATTTCCATCACTAGTGGCCTCTTCAGCATGCAACACAAACCACACAGAGCAGTCAGACTACTTGTCCTTATGGTGCCCAGGTTCTTTCAAGAATTTTTTTTTGTTTCAAGTTTATTGGCCAGACCTTGGTGTGAGATAAATTTTTGCAGTCCCGAGGTGGTTTATTTTATGCTGCCCTACAGCAGTGGAAAAATTAGCCTCATACTTTCTAAGCTGTTTTCTCAAGTTTCGGGGTTTTTTTGTTATTTTCATTCTTCTTTCCTCAAAGATAAAATTCTTTTTCAAACCTACCCATAAGTCTGCAAACAATGCATCCCAGGGCTCACAAATGCCATTAACTGTGTCACTCACAGTGTTGTGAGGAGAGATGAGAAAATGAAAGAAAAGATACCCTCCATGTAAGAACTTTTGGGCTACATCTATATTAAGTGGTAAAATGAGGTAGAGAGTGATCAGATACAGTGTGACTAATGTCTTCACACACAACTATTACCCTGCAAAACAGAATGGCCACAACAAACTGCAGATTGGAAACAGCCTGAGGCCTGTGCTGGCTCCAAACTAGGCATGCTAAAAATGTGATGTGTGCAAACAACCTTGTGCCCATGCCTTGGCTCACATCCATCCCATTGAAAAGTCTCTGCTAACAATTCTGGATACAGAGGCTTCCTTATTAGAGGGCCTGATCCTGGAAGAGCTTGCATTTAGGCTTCATTTATATGATTGATGGTTGGACAACAATGGTGCCTAGAATCAGGAACACACAATGAGACAACATGGTGGCTGATTCCTACAGTCTGAGGAAGAGTTTCATTACTGTTTTCTACAAAACATGACCTAAGAAATACATCAGGACACAAATATTGATTAAAAGGAAGCATTTTTATAGCTGCCAAGATCAGAAGTATTATTAAGAATAAAAGGTTCCTTCAGGTTAAGAAAGGGACCTGGAAAATAAGCTTTATCTGCCACAAAACACTATTTTGTACAATTAAACTATATTCCCAAACAAAAACTATTAAAATGAAAAAAAAGCCCTGTTGTTATGGGTCACAGAAAAATTGGATGTTATTTGATTCTGCTGAAAATGATCTAAAAAGAAGATACACTAATTCCACGAACCTAAAAACTATTTTTAGCTTTCATTGCTATAGATGAGTTGCAAAATCTGACCCTGTGTTGTTACAGGCTCAGATCTTCTCTAATTAAGCTCTGACTAGTTATCAAACTGACAATTGAAGAAAACAGAACCGCATTTTTCTTGGTATTACCAGAGATAGGAAATGTAATAGATTTTTTTTTTTTGGCATGCCACATATGTTCAAAATCAATTCAACGTGGAGAGAAATCTGTGCGTTGAAAAACAGAGAGGGGGTTGCAGGCAAAGAATGATGGTAACAACACAGGCCCTGGGCTGGAGGAGGTGTTCAGTTCAGTAGCACAAAGCTCAGCATCATGCAGGGGGTTATTTTATGTAACAGTGTCATTTAGCCAAGAATTTTCATGTAAGATTTATCCAATCAAGTCTAAAAATGACAGGAACCCTGCAACTAATAAAAGATGTGTGTGAATATATATGTGTAAGGGAAGACCAAAACCACTCTGCCATGTCTGTCACCCATTTTATTATGAAGACATGCATGGACTTTATTGATTGCTCAGAGCAAAACAGAAGGTTGTAAATTTAATAAAGGTTTATGCATAGAAAACACAAGTACGACTTACACAGTGCTGTGCCTGTCTTTGGAAATGTGTGTAGAGTGTGAAGGTTACTGAAGCCAGAACCACTGCGCTGAGCAAACAACAGCAGCAGCCTGTGAGCAAACCAGCTTCCCCAGCAGGGAGGAAGGGCCTTCTCAGATGACCTGTGCCTGGGGCTACAGAGTCAGAATAAAACTAAGAATTGTTAAAAGGAAGTGCAGAGATCCCACGAGCTCCAGTCATCATGCCACCTAAGAAGGAGGGGAGGGATGAGAACAGTGACAAGCTTTCTCACACCCATCAGACCAGTGGCTCAGTGTGGTCTGAAGCTGATTTTTGTTCTTTCACCATCCTGGTTTGAAATCTGGGATTGCTGTTCTCCGTTTTGTAAGCATGCAATTTCTTACACTAAAGAGGACCTCAGGCACAGGAAAAGCGAGCATCCAAATAAAAAAGCACTGCAAACAAACCCCTTTGTTCACCACTCTTGATTTGGCCACACAGCCCACCCTGCTGGCACAGTGTTCCAGACTGGAAGCTGGAACACCATCACCTGCTTCTGTACTGTCTTTTAGAAGTTAATCTCATGGCATTTTACAATTGTTGTGCCTGTCTTTGAGGTGGCAAGGTCCCAAGCTATAAGAAGGTGTCAGGACAAGCAGTGGTGGAGCCTGGCCTGGAAGCCAGCACCATCCCTGAAGTCACAATGCTGCATCCAACCCCATGGAGTATGCAACTGCAGGCCCAACCATCTTCACTGAGGACATGCAAAAATCACTAATATTATCATAACCCAGCACAAGGGAAGTTTGCTGTGGAAAAAAGCAATGTAATGTGTTTTTAAATTACATGCTGGATAGAAGGAGGAGTCTAGGAAACCTGGGAGCCCAAAGATGGACTGAGCTGACAAAAGAAAACCCATTAAAAGACACATTCTCAGTGTTAGGGTAGCCAGGCTGGCAACTGTCACACAGACCTACCTAAGCAGGGTACCCGGGCAGGTGACACTGATGCCAAAGTGATTTTTGGCAACACCACCACCCATAACACAGCCCTGGTGATGCCTGAACTACCAGACTTAGTTCTGTTCACTACCACAGAGGCATTGTAAAATAGTAAAATATGGGGCAGTTTTGAAAAGAACATCAAAAACTCTGAGGGGGTTGAATAGCCTGAATTTTTGGGTAAGATTAAAAGCTAAATATGGAGATCATTGCTTGACTAAGCAAAAAGCAAAGAAGTGTGAAAGTACACTGCAAATATCTGAAGGAGATATAAACCCACAACAACAAGAGCAGACTTTATCATAAATCAGGAAGGAACATAATTGCAGGCAATGGTATGACATTAAAAAAAAAAGGGAATTAAAACTTATTATGAAAGAAAAAAATGTCTTTGCAACAGTGATTTATTAGTCCATGGTTAAATGTTCTGTTCGTGCTTGTTATATTTAAAAATTATACTAGAGATCAAGCAATGAATTTACAATACAAAAAATTCTTGTCCTGAAGGAAAATTGACTGCATGACCTCACATCAGAATTCTAAGTTTTTCTGCATCAGACATTACTGGGAAAAAAAAAGCCTAAATTTAGATTCAGTAATCTTAAAACAATCAGTATCATCTGATCCAGACATGCAAGCAGTTTACAGCAGTTACAGCTGTTGCAACAAACAAGGCAAAGATTTATTATGTAAGCAATTAAACACCCATTACACACAGTGCATTGTGTTCCCTGGCTTGCCAAGAATGACAAAAACACACTGAACAGTGCTAAGGTTGAAACAGACCCTGCAACCCACACTCGGCTAGAACAGTACAAGAGCAGGATTGTGCTGCCAGGCTTTGCAAGGTGCTGATACACAGTCAAATAAATAGCACTGGAGGAGTACAGAACATGAAGTTGTGCCTTGGAGCCCCTCTCTGCACACAAGGCTGTGAAGACACGCAATCCTTGTTTTGATTTAATAGACAACTTGCAACCAACACCTGCTGTGATGGGTTTTCACAAGTTCCTCAGTGCAGGTTGGAGGTCTAGCATGTTTCAATGCACCATACCACTTTTGGTATTTTCTTCTGACAGACTTCCAGAGGAAACAGACTGACTCCCTACTCTTCTCCAGCACAGTTGGTACACTTAAATTAAGATGTGCAGCTTCATCTTTTGTAGAAAATCAAGAGCAGAGACTGCTCAACAGCAACAGGGCCTGGGAAGAACAGGCCATTTCCTCTTCTCTTGTGACCACAGAAGTAGGTCAGACTAGTCCTGCCGCATTGGAGAACCAGGAGGAGTTAATTAACACCTCTTTGCAGCATTGCAATCCAATGTGCTCAATTAAACCTTTTACAGAATCAAGTGTGGCATCTCTCCTCTCCCAACAAATTCTACATTTTAACTAAATTTTTAGAAAACACCCTCCAGATTAACCAAACCAAAGTAAGTTCTTCATATACTATGTTCATTTCACATGCTAACATTCTTCAACTGTCGCTGAAGTGGAAGTAAAGGACAGAATACGGATTTACAGAGACAGCATTACATCCTCAAGTCAACAGTCTAAAACAGCCCCACTTTTCAAACAAACAGCTAATGTGGTCGACAGGTTAATGAGCGCTGATAAAAAAGTTTGACAGTGTATACTCACCTCATGTTCATGCATAGTCATGTGTTGTTTAGGGCTAACTTAGGGGAGAATGGTTGGATTTAACCCTTCTCTTCAGTGCAGACACAAGAGAGGATCAAACGTCTACCAGCAGCACTGTTTGGGTGTTTTTGGCAGGTTCAGTTTGCTACTGCATTTGCCATCTCTCCTTCTGGTGTCTTCCTAATGGTCAACTCCAAGCAGAAAAATTAGCTATGAGGTCTGTGTCTTCTAACAGGAACTGCATTAAAGCTGTGACTGGTGTCTCCTGTACGGCGTCAAAATACCAGGTCCAAGCTACTTATATTTTCTGTTTGTTTGCACAGACATGGGAAGCAAAGTCAGGGAACAGGGTGGCCTTTGCCCTCTCCCAGGTTATGGTCCTTATGGCACATAAAATGTACACTTCTATTTCATGCATTATGATTTTTGGTGGTTGAATCCATCCTAACTTTCTGCTACCTACATATATTTACTGTTAATTAAAATATTTCTTGATAGATATCATGAGAAAGCTTTCCAACACATCTGGCAAGTAGAATTCTGGGTTTTAACACTGGAAAGCTCTAAAAAAAAAAAAAAGCATAAGTATAAAATCTTTTTTAAAACTGATTTTCCCAGAATAGCCTTAATACAAAATACCTTGAATATCTTTCATACATTTTCTAACCACAATTCATTCTCAAGACTTCAAGACTGTTAGGAGTCACTGATCTGTTTCCCTAATTAAAAGAACTAGGTAAGTTTTCCCCAAGTTTGGAAATGGATTTAATTTCTTACTTGTCCAATAGAACAATTTTGCCACAACCAGTATTGTGAACTCTGGCTCACTGGAAGACTATTTGTCGTGTAGTCTGTATTTTTTAACAGAGATTGCTTGACTGTAACTGACATTTGAAGAACAGAGAAAAAAGATTAGCTTTCATATAGAACTTTTTTATGTATCCAGATCTGCTATGACTAAAATACGATTATGAACCAGGAAGCAACAAAGGCATGTGTCTTGGTTTCAGCTAGGGTACAGTTAATTTCTTATCAGTAGTTGTTACGATGCTGAGTTTTGGATTCCAAAAGAGAATGGTGTTGATAACACACAGATTCAGGTTTTTGCTAAGTCATGTTTATCCTAAGTCAAGAACTCTTTTTTCTCTCCTGGTCTCATGCTCTGCCAGTGAGGAGGCATACAAAAAGAAACTGGAATGGAAAAGGGACAGGTGACACGAACTGACCAAAGGGGTATTCCACACTTTTTGTTTCCTTTTTGTTACATTGTTATTATTACATTTTACTTTATTTTCAATTATTAAACTGTTCCTATCTCAACATATAAGTTTTACTTCAATCCTCCTCCCCATTCCACCAGGGTGGTAGGGTGGAGAAAGGAGGGGGGTGAGTGAGCAGCTGTGTGGTGCTTCATTTCGATCTGGGTTTAAAACACCACAGCATGAAAGCTAACGAGACAGACAATTCACCGTGAATCTTCACACATGCCCTCACTTAGTCAAGTACGGTGGCAAGATCGTGGCCAGTTGCTATGATACTGTGGCTCCCATCATTCAATTAAAGTACTGAAGTCACTATTCTGGCAGTATTACACACTTCCCAACAACTGCAACATCCCTGTGGCTTTTACCCGCTATTCTTACATGCTATGATCTCATTGCTAATATGATTGTGTGCTTCTTGGAATTTGCATCTTCCAGTTTGCTTCTGCTGTATTTTGCAAGAAATCATGTTCATACTGAATGACGCTTTTGAGTCTCTGATTACTTTTTTCTAACACGGGTAAGTAACCCTCTTGTACTGCACATGATGATATTTTCCTGTTGGTTTCTTTTGTACCTCTAACTTATCTTGGAAAAGCGAAAATTTTCTCTGGGTCACTAATTTCCTCAAAAAATTCTTTAAACAGGTAAGTTCTGACTGCAGGAAATGCAGTCCTTCAAAATCTAAAGCTGTCCTAAATGAACAATGCCTCTAAGTCTTGTTAGTATCAATTATTTGACACAGGATACTGGATTTGAAAATAACACACTTGTGTTTGTACAATCCTGCGAAGGTGCAAAGTGCTGCATTTCCTTGTCCTTGGTGAATTCACCATGAGTTTGGTGAATTCTCATCCAGTGTATAGCACATGACTGGGGTTAAGATGTAGCATTTTCAGCAAGAATTGGACATTAACAGGACTAATGTTAAGACAGATCGATGACAACATCCTGCAAAGAAGCCACACTTTAACTGAGCTGTCAACAAATCAAGGACAGAGGAGAGCAAATGGCCAGTTCTCCCTCATGCTGTTCAAACAACAAAACTGCCAGGCACACATGCTTGCAGCTGAGAAAACACAGGCATTTTCCTTTCTGATTAAAACAATTGTTGTATCAGTTGAAGTCTGACAGCTTCCAGGAGCTTCTGTGTGCTTACATGGTCCCACTGCTTCTGGTTTTGGTATCTTCCTTGCAAGAAGGTCTGTATTTCCCTGGCCATAACAATTCCTCACTCATGTTCCCAGTCGACTCTTTACACTTCTGAAATATATTCAAATCCAGACCTCAAGTTCACAGTCAGAGATTTTGCTAAAAGAGTCTGATCTAGAGAAATGGTCTTACTTTTGTCTTGCTTTCTACCTCATCCATATCTGCCCTCCCTCCTTTCCTGGACACAGTCCTTCTTATTTCAAGTCCACTGCCTCTTTAAAATCTCCCATTCATTTTCCTCTTTTTCTTCATAACCATGCCACCATAACTCTTCTGGTTTACACAAATCATTCATTCCTTTCACTACCTTGTTAAAATTTTTTCCTTATTGCCATTCACCCTCTTGAGTCCAACTGAAACTGGATTCATGTGGCTGTAATGAACAATTGACATGTGGACGCCTTCCTAGTAAAGAGGGAAGGCTCCTTCCATCATGATGTGCTCACCAAGTTTGGTATTGTTAGTCACAGCCTCTCTGTCCTTCGGTTTTTTAATTTTTCCTTTCACTTTCAAGGATATTTGCTTGTCTGGGGCTTCGCCTGCCTCTCTGACCATGGTATTTTGGTGTTTTTGCTGCCTCTGTGGACTTGACTCTTCTACTATGTGTGTTTGCCTTATCCACAAAAACCTTTATTTCTGATCTTGCACTATACTTAACCGTACTTCTTTGTCTTTGCTGCTGCCACTGTTTCGTTGCCATTCCTGGATGACCCTATATCAGTCCTTCCCTCTAGTACTTGTAGCATCCTCTAATGCCAAGCTGATAGGTGATTCCTCTTCTCCCTGAAATCTCTGAATTTTGAATGGCTTTAAAAATTAAGACACAGGACAGGGAGACTCCTAATTAAGTTTAAAATTTAGACAGTCACACAGCAGAAGGCCTGGGACCAATCTTTGTGTCTGAGACAAGACCAAACATGGAAGGGGCATCAGACCTTCAGAAGAGACCTTCCAAGAGAAGGACTACATTAAGACCACAGTCTAGGGAACACTGGGGGATGATGCAGTCTGGGACAACTGACTGTGAAGCGCTGGGTCATGTCAGATTTGGCTGTTCTGGCTGCAGCCCCCAGGCTCCCTGTGACTCATATGCTGCCTTCAGCTGGTGCATCTCAGACTTGAAAACTTGCAAGTTTTCCCACCCTGGAGGAAAAGAGATTGGGTGGGTAAGACTTAAGAGTTAGGCAGTAAACATTTAGGGTTTTGGAAGGTGTGACAGGATGCTGAAGGGAGAAAAAGCTCTTGGTTTGATGCAAATGCAATAGTGAATATTTTAATTAGAAACTCTGGCTGCCCCTGGAGCAGCCGATGCTGCCTGGGAAACTGACCATCCAGACGTGCCTTCTGAACCCAAGAACACCCTTTCCTTATTGCCAAGCTGACTCCTACTTTCGCTATTTTGTATCCTTCACTATCTTTTGTTCTGCTCTGAGTGCTGGGAGAACCAGAATGTGCCTGCCTTACCACACTGCTTTGCTTGTCTACCATGCCACCTTCCTTTCTTCCTCAAACTTTGCCAAAGCACAGATTAGGTCTTGTGAATTGAGCAGCAGGTTGAGGATTGCTGGATTCTCAGGCACCCTTATAAAATGGAAAGCATTCCTCCTTCCCATATAAAATTACTCTGAGATACTCCATGTCTCAAGATGCACTGAGATGTACTGTCTCTTTTTAACATGCTGTCATTTTATGTTGCTGTTTAAAAATTTTAACACCTTTCAAAGTGAAAAAATAAATAAAATTGTGCATAGATAATCTCTTGAATTCCCTGATTATGTTAAGTTGGAGAAGTAATGTTAAAGATTTTGCACAAGTTTTTTTTATCTAATTAGAAGCTAGGACTTAATTACTTCTCTCCTGAAAGATGAGCCTCTGGCAGATAATTTTATGAGGATTGTATGCCTTAAGCAAAACAGAGAAAATAGTTTTCTGTCAGAACTTAAGAAAATAGAAGTTTTATTGTTACGCGTTTTGCACCTGGGTTGTATTTATGAAAAATTTTTGCTGTCTACCATAGACAGGCAATCAAAACTGAAATCACAGAAAGTAGCAGAAGAACTGATAAAAGGTCCCCGATTAAGTTCTTTCTTCATCATGAGATCTATTTCATGTTCAACCACTTTATTAACCAAGACATGCCACTCCACCCCATTCCCTTCCATTTGTACTCCCAGAAATTTACTGGATTCCTTCTGTGGATTATGTAATAGCAAGGAAGGTATAGATGCACCATTATCACTCCTGTTGTCACATGAGATATATGACTTGGAGTTTTAGGCAGAATATTTTGTCCTGGATATATAAATGAATTATCTATCTATTCTGTGAAAGAAGTGACAAGCTAAACCAGAAGCACAGCAGCAGACTCATGCAGCTTCCAGACTGGCTTCAGCTTAGAATTAATCATTCCTTATGATCTTTATGAATTTGTATTCCCACAGGTGAATCTTTTTGTGAATGTGTTAACTCTTAAGGGCATTTATTTATTGACTCATTTAAAAAAAACCCTTAAGCCTGCTGCTGCACCCCTTGCGCAGACAAGTCTAGCAAAATACAGGGAACCAGTCACTTAATTCAGTGTGATAGCAGTGAGTGCAAGTATCAGGATCAGGTTCATATTTTTCCCATTTTCATTTTCTGATTGGTCTTCCAATTTTGTTTGTTTTCTTTGGAGCTTAACAGGCAAGTATTAAACAGTTTAAGCCTAGAATTTGAGCAAACTTTGACTGGTCAGTATTCTTTGCATGGTGAAGTAATTGCATTTTATTGTAGTGTCTTACCCCTGTTTGTGACTAATGCTCTCTTTTTGATCATATGAGTGGTGACCTATATACAGGGTGTTTAGCAGAAAGCTATTTCCCTGCAAAATCCCAACTACGGATCCAAACTCAAAATTGCTCCCTCCTCCATTCCATTAATTTCTTTATGGCTCCCTCATCCAAAAAAATTCATTTTAAATAAGGCAAAATTATTTAGGATTTAACACATTGATACATATTTTGACACCTAAGCTTATCTTGGGACAAATGCTCTTATGTTCCCCTGTTTATTACCACATGTCCACATGTATATGTCTATGTATGTAAAAAGACATATATGTAACTTTAAGTCTTTATATATATATGCATGTTTATACAAGTGCATATACATATGTTCCTAGCTTTTTGGTAGCCCTTGTTTCCAATAATGATTTTAGTCAAAGTTCCAAAATACTGACTTCATTTAGGATTAACTGAATAATTAGTAAAGCAATAGCAATTTATTGTTATAAATGTATAATTAATAAGTGCCTTTTACAATAAACTTAAAATAATGTTTGTAATTAGCAAATGCAATCCAACATTTTCTAGCTGTCTCATTAAAATGAAATTAGATGAAGAGTTGGGAATTTTAGTTCCAAACATTCACCTTTATTGCTGAAACATGTTCCTGAATGAATTCCTAGACTATTTCAATGTGTCCATGCAAATGAAGTTGTAAAACATGGGATCCAGTCTTGTTAAAATTCCCTTCCAGAATTATGACATTGGAGGAACTTCAGAAAGAAAAAGGGGATTATATGAAATGATTATTTATCTTCCTCTGTTTCATGTATTTCTACACTGTTGTGAATAATTATGTCCTTATAGTAAAAAATAATGTAACAACAACAAAAAAATAATAGAATACCTCAGTGCCTTCTAGAATATAATTTAATGTTTCTAAGGCAACTCAGTCAAGAAAAGCATAAAAAAATGTCAAGAAATAATGGCTTAAAGTGATAATGGTAGGGAGGAGTTTCAAACAAATTTGCAATCAAATGAGGCTCACATGTAATAACTATCTAGGTCTTGCTCCAGACCATTTTTGCTCTACAGATCTGTGAAGCTTAAAGGAAAAGGCAATTTTTAAAGAGGTTTGAGGCAAACAATTTTCTGTGCAGATACCCAGACTAAGCCACAGCTACAGCCGTGGGCTTTGAATGTGAAGTGTCGAGTGTAGAGACCTATGCTGTCTGTAGCACACCACACCTTCCTCCTCCTGCAACCAGCACGGAGGAGGAGGGACTTTTTCCAGAGAGGTTAGGATGCTTTTGACTCCTAGGCAACTTGAGGTCAGCAGTGGGAAGTGGGACACACTCGACTCACTAACAAACTCCTGGAGTCAGGTTCACCCTGGAGCTCCCACTCCAGGGAGTGCTGTAACTTTGTGAGAGAAGAGCAGATCTGGGACAGGCAGCTGGCACCAGCATGCTGGGCCTGTCCCGTGCCTTCAAGACCACCATCACTGCTCCCCCTCCAGCTTTCCGAGTCCCTCAGATCCACAAAGGGGAGAGCAGAAGCAGAGGTGCCAAGACACAGGGGATGAGGGAAGAGGAGAAGAAGGTGAAGGGTGACAGCCTTGGCAAGCTGAAGTTGCTAAATGCTGTAACTAGATGGTCATACTTTATTTCACAGATTTTTCTCCCCTGTCCCTTGTCCCTTATTTTACATTGGGACAGCTAAATATTCACACGTATACATATAGTTTTCAACCTTATACTGTTAAAGATCATCTTTGTATCTTTTTGGTCTAATTTTCCAGAATCAGTCTGAGTTCTAATCCCATTGAGCCCTTTCATCCAACATGGGTTGTTGATATACTATCTATACCTTGTTTCACAAGGGCAAATGTGCTACAAGTGATACAAGTCTAATTTAATTATTCTCTAAAAATATAATCCCCTTTTGTTTCTCTAAATGGTACTGAAATGTGAAGTTAATACAAATTCGCAAGTACACAAAGATAGTGAAGGATGCTTCTGCTAAGCTCTGTGGTGCCTTATTTGTGCTTCATGTAGAGTGCTGAACTAAGTAAAAGCTTGATATGCATCAAATGTAGTGAACTTCACTGACTTCCTTGAAGATTTATAAACGAGAGGCCAAAGAGTCAGGCTGCAAGGCTGCTTGGCTGCATGAGTAACTGTGAGAAATTCAGCCAGTCATTCTGGCACGATGCACAGGAGATGGAGCTGGTCAATAAATTCCAAATTACTCGCTTTATTTTCTCTGAAAAATTATCACAGTCTGGTATACAAATAAACAACTACCATGCAGATCCCAACTCCAAATATAAGAAAAAGAAAGGGAATTAAGAGATTTGCACTTATCTTGTGCACTATGTTCCAAGAAAGGCCCCAGCAGTAGCCCTTTGTTGAAGGTTACGAGGGGAAGGAAAAAAGGCAATGTAAAGGTCCTTCATTTCATCTCAAACAAAATACCATATGTTTTTGCATGCTTCATTAATGCTTCCTGGTTTACCGACTAGAAACACACTGTGAGTCCAACCTTCAGGGGTCAGCAGTGTTCAGCATATCTATGAACTGTGCTCTAGGGGACTGTGGGGACTCTGGAATAAGGGCTGACTCTGCTCAGTACTAATCCTGCAGTTATAGGTTGGACAGTTTGGAATCTGAAAACCAGCTAAGTACAAACCATCCCCCATCTCACAAATACCACCAATAACCTGTACAGGGCTCTTCTATGAAATGAAGTAGTATTTCATTCAGAGGGTGCACTTAGAGGTTACTCTTGTAAATAGATTTTCTAGATTGCAAAGTCTCTGTTTATGTATGATTTTGAAATAAGATAAATACAGTAGCCTTTTCTGAGCTTTCTAGTGCAGAGAGTCCTGTGTCTAATGAGTGATAACATTCCTTTTTGAAAAGTGGTCTTGGGGTGACTCCATGATGTGTATCCCCTACCACAGCTTTATGCCAAAAAAATTAATTTTGTGCCTTTTCTGTGCCTAAAGCTATCAGACTATCTTTATGTTCTCTGGAATAAAACTTGCTAAATTCAGCAGAGTTTCTGTGGCTGTGCTGAAATACAAACAGTATAAAGAAAGGCTGATGCTTCACTGTCTCATTTTTATGCCCAGTGGTCTTTCATAGACTGTTCTGCCTGAATTTGAGCTTTAGTAGATTACCTTCAAATTAGAGCTCAGGACGTATTTACAATTTAATGCCTTATTCCACTAGAAGCCTAGCAATTTAAATGCAAGGGAGCAAAATCTTTACAGTTTTGCTCTGTCTTGACAATGTGCTGTTTATGGACTCTTTTTAGCATACACAGGCATACATGCATGCAAAGCCAAGAGGTGGAAGTGAAATGACTCAAACAATGACTCTTTCCTGTTACAACATTATTGCTATTCTATTTCTTATTCTTGTTAAAGGACAGTGGATTGAATAAAAAGGGAATAAGAAGTGTGATGGATAGGAAAATATAATGATGACAGTATAATAAATGAATGCTTACCATTTCCTGAGTGTTTGCAAAATCTGCCTCTTTCGAGCTACACTGCACCAAAAGCATTATAATATTAATCAGGACAATACAAAGGAATACATATTTGTATCAAAATCTACTTAAGAGTACTGAGCATTCCTGCTTCCTAAAAACAAAAACAAAATAAAAACAACAAAAAAGAGGAGGTTTTCTTCTTATTGAAACAGTACATGGTACACTACTAATGCTTCTGCATATACAGAGGTATGTTGCTATCTGGTTAAAAATACAGTCTGAGCCTGCACATTGTCTTGCATGCAGAATTTTATTGCATACAGAATAAACTACTCTTTATCTGAGAATCACAGCCATAATCCCTCAAGGTTATTTTTATTTGACCTCGAATGAACATGAAAAAGGGCTTCACAGAGCAGCCATTTCTTTGCTATTTCTGCAGCATCTCTCAAGGCAGTGGCAGTGCAACTTCAGTGTAGAAAGTTAGTGCTTCTAAAACTTGTTATTAGAGTAAATCTCGAACTGAACTTGACTTTATTTTATATTTAATGACATGATGTCAAAAATACTTTGATCTGCATTAATGCAGTTGCTGGAATAAAATTACTTTCATGCAGTGTTTTGATACCACGGTTAGCTACACCATCCAGTCTTCAAGAACTGATACTCTTTTACACTGCAATCTGTCTCTCACCCCTATTGCCCCTAGGAGACTTACCACAAGAGAGTAACATATCTTGAATCCGGGTTTAGCCACAAAGTAGTCATCGGATTTGAAGGTTATCTTTATGTGATTTGTTCTTGATGTTATCCTTGGAGGTACTTCCTTGTGTCCGCACCACCGCCCTCGAATAACCGTGCTGGTCTCTGATACATCTTCCACTTCCACAAAGTCATACCTTAAAAAGAGTATGAATAATTAGTTTTTGCTAACTCTGGTTACAGACGGCGCTTGCAAATTGACAGGAGCACAGCTGGAGACACAAGGACAACTGTTCCCCATTCTCCACTCCTAAACATCAGACTAAATATTACAAATGGTGGACAAGCTCATGTGGCACAAAATAAACGAAGCTGCGAACTACTGCCTGAGTACTCAAATGACTGATTTCTGTGCTCCTGGAACATGACAGTATTTGCTATCACGTTAAAGTAGCAGTAAGAGGCACTTGCATGTGCTTAGTATACAGTAAGCATAAGCATTGCATTTCATGTGGTGGTTAAATAATTTAGAGACCTGATAAAATATTATTTAAGGCAGGCTGCCCAACCTGAGCAGCTACAAGCACTTGTGCACTTTCTGGTGGTTGCCCAGTTCCCTGCAGCAGCAGCCACAGGCTGCTGTGTCAGTAAGAGGGCTAGAGGAGGGCAGCCAGTGTGCCAGGAGCAAAGGGAGATGCTGGAGGGACACAGGGCAGTGCATGCTACTGAAAGGTTCTTTTTAGGACCTTCCTTGTAGGTGGCACATTGCTCTGGTAGTTGGTTAGGAAAGATTTATGTCTAGCTTTCAAGCAGGAAAGCATGCTGCCGCTCTGCGTGCTGCAGTGGGGAGTTCACGTGCATGCTGTCACCAGGGAAAATGCAATAGCACATCTTGTTCTGGGAAAAGACACATCTTGGCCAGGCACCCGTGCCACAGCAGTGGTCCCTGAGCCCAAAGAGGGCTCTGCCAGGAGCAAAAGGCACTAAATCCCAGGGATGAAGGGACACAGTGGCAGCACTCACTGCTCCAGCCTGCATATTTACTTGCTTGGATACAAATGACCATATAAATAAATAAAAAAATGAGTACAGTTATTGAGCTGGAAAATAAAGAGGACAGAGAATAAAGTTCTGCTCTTACTAAATCTATGACAAAACCAAATCTCTCAATATCTTTGGAGCCAGAATTAGGCCCCACACCTTGCAGCCAGAGAGGCAGAGGTGATTACAAGAGGGGCAGGTTGAGTGCCATCCTCGCAGTACAGTTAAGCCTTAAAACTCTGGAGGTCTTTACCAGGAATGTTTTCTATTTTCAAAGCATCTGCTCCCTCCAAAGAGGGAGTTCAGAACTATTAAGCGATTCTTGCTAGCAGTGCACTGCTTCCCACCCCTAGGTCCGTGGGCCAAGTACCCTCCTCCCTGCCCAGTTGTGGGAGCTGAATAGCTCTGTAAATAACAGACCTGCTTTTCTTTTTCTGCTGAGAGCCCATGAGAAAAAACCCGTAAGTACTATGTGGTTTGAGAATGTCAGCCCTGCTGCTTTTATATTCACCATCCCCAAACTGCACAGAACAGAAAATAACAGATCCACCATGACCGAATCACTTAAATCTGCCCAAACTCTGCTGAAGTGTTATTTTTTTTGTAACACACCAAAATTTAGCTCCAGGCAGGGGTAAACTTGTCTCAATCTCTCTCCACTATCCCCAGCTCCCAGTCCCTGGTGGTGATGGATGTGGTACCCAGCAGAGCTCCCAAGAATCCATCCCCGCCCCCCGGGTAGCACAAAACTGAAGGCCTATTGCAACACAAGGGGTTGTGCTCAGCAGGAGATAACCTTGTAAGCTTTGGTGAAAGCTGTCCTGACTGGCCTCCCCACTTTGGGAAGCCAGAAGCCAGACTAACTAGCAAAACCAGGGAAAATCCATGGACTTTGAAGCATTTTATCTCTTTCAACAGCAGAGGCTTTGCTGCAATGATCATGGAAGTAGGTGTATTCTCAGCTGCTTCTGTGCATCCAAGGAGCCTCAGAGGCTGGGTAATTTAATTGCTTTTCAGAATCATCTCTTATCAAGCGCCTGTGGAAATGCTAACAGCACTTCTAGAACATTCTGTAAGACCTTGAATATTTTCTCTCCTTCTTCAGAAGCTCTGAAGAAATATAGCTCTGCTAAAATATACCTTTCCATTCCTCAGCCTGAATGAATTTCAATCAGTCCAGTCTTAATAGTATGCAAATTACAATAATTAGCATTAATGAAAAAATTGAAAGAAAACACTAGGAAGTTTCTGGAGAAAAAAGCTTAAGGTCAAAAGCAAATACAGAAACAAGGTAAGGTGCAGGGGTCCTGAATTACTTGTTCAGTATGCCCAGCCTTCAAGCATATGCTCAGCTCTCGGCATTCATTTCAATTAAAACAGTCCTGGCTGTCTCTCTAAAGCAGCACTGCAGGGACTGTCAGGGACTGAATTTGCAGAAAGGATCTAGTTTTGAAAAATATATTAAGCATTAGCAAAAAATCTAACTGCACACAGTACTTAGCAGACTTAAAGCTATCACAAGCTGCCTGACCAAAAACCTCTTCACTCTGGAAGTAATACTACCCAAATAAAGGTCTTCCAGAAACTCTAGGGAAAGCTTTACAGCAGAAAGGGATGTGATATTTCTCCAGCTTCTATAGACACTATGGATGATGGAAGGTCTTTGCTTTTCTCTGCATTCTAAATTAGCTGCTCTGGAAAAAGCAGGCAGACTGTCTTCCAAGATGCTCTCCAAGCACATAATGCCAGTAACAGCTTGACTTTCCCTCACTGTGCCACCACCTTTCATGGCTTTTGACAGAGAGTACTTCATCTTTTTTTCCACAGTAAATTAGCCCTCTGTTTTAAAGTTGCAATGCTTTAAGGTCAGCCACAGTTTATCCACTATGTAAATATTAACAGGCCGCTTCTGTGTGCATTAGGCTCTGAATCTGGGAAAGCATTTGGGGTACTGGGAGGTTACTGTTGTTACTGACTCTGCTGCTGATCTTGGACCAACATCACCAGAGCAGAGCAGAGCAGACCTGCCAAAGAGTAGGGAAGGAGAGCCAGTTTTAGGCTTCATTCTTTTATTACTACATGGAAAACAAACCTGCAGGAACAGTTCTCTCTACCAGTAATGCAGAAAATTTAACAAAGAAAAACAAAGAAAAAAAATCCACCCTGTAAGATGCCTGCAGAGATGCCAAACCCTACAAACACAAATTAATTGACAAAGATAAGATAAGAAGAGGCTGGGTGTGCAGAAACACTAACAACCCAGTTCTCTGCACAGATAAGGTGTAAGTAACAACATGATCAGGCAGAGTTGGAGGTTGAGACTTGAGCATTTTATGCAAGTAGCATCACAGCAATCTGCCTTTCAGAGGGCATGGGAATCAGGAGCCTGTTTTCTCCCACAGAAAAGAGAGCTGAATAAAAGAAATATAAACACATGGATTTATACTGTTTTAGTGAATGTTGGCAAGATTCACCTCTGTACTCTACTAATGCAAAGCAGTTTATCCACCCAGGTTAATCAGCCAGATCAGCTGAGCTTAAGGTCACTTTTGCTTAAAAGGGGAACCAAAGCAACTGGGATATAGTAGGGAATGCTTTAATAGATTTAGAGATATATCAGCATGCATCAGCGCACTGATGATTGTGGACGTATATTTAATGGTTTTAAAAGGAACTGCAGCAGTGAAGACTAACAATAAAGACAAGCAAGTACTTTGAACGTAACTTTATTTCTCAATGCATTTTTATCTGTCTCTCACACCCCAGTATAAACGCTTACCTACTCATTCAAACCTCCTAGAGCCCTCCACCTACTGAAAAAGATGTTTCTTGCCTGGCTGAAACATGACAGCGGTGATAGAGGACAAAATCCCATTAAAGTAGTACCTATGTTGTCAGATAGCTGGATTTGAGCATACAAGTACCTTGTGCTTAAAACATTATAGAAGGGCTAAAACCTGACAAAAACCTTCAGATCCAGGAAAGCTCAGTTTATTTATAAACTCAAAGATCAATTTCAAATGGGAGGGCCCCTTAAAGGTCTGTCCTCCTTGCAAGGACATCCTAGACCTGGCCAGAGATGCCCTGGTTTTACTTTGCAGTCTCGTGCCAGTGAACTCAAACGAGGTCTTAAGGAGCCCTTTGCAAACTTCCACTTGCTACTCACCTGCAGATCTCATTTTCGGGTTCCTCCAGTCCAAACTGATTGTCAAAAGCCAGCTGGATCCTGGTGCTCTCTGGGGAGTGGAGCCGCCACGTCAGCAGGAGGTTCCTGGGGTAGCTGCTGGGGAAGCGAGGACTGTGGATGCAGCCATTCCCTGCCACGCTGATGGTCTCTTCTTTTCGGTACAAGTCTGTGAGGTGATTGCTCTCTGTTAGTAGTCACAACTTGTAGAAATTAGTATGTTGTTCCAGTTACAGGAAGGCAAAAAACACAACAGTTTATATTACAGCACAATTATTTGCATTTCAAGTCTATAAAAAGTTGGGTCTAGGAGCAATTATTATTAAATAGGAAGTACAGTGCATTTTCTCTTAATTCAATCCCCTATTAAACAGTAAGAACAACAGAACTCAAGTATATAGATTCTTTATTTTACAAAAAATGTATCATTATTTTTACATTTATATTGAGCATATCATTTCATTCTCACCACTTTGGTTTTAAAACAGAATTAAACTTTAATAAAAGCTTCAAGCTTGAGAACAATGAAGTAAGCCAGACTGAAATAAAAAAGGTAAACAGCCCTGCTTCCCAAATTTTGTGCTCTGGGGAGTAATGCCCTCTGAAAAAAAGCAGCAGTGAAGGGCTGCAGGAAAGCAAGTATGGGTGAATTTAAATTTCTTTACTGCGTTTAAGTATATCCTCCCAGAAACACGTGTAAGGTCACATTTTGATTTTATTTATATGGTGTGAACTATTTGCTGCCTATGGTCCATTAACACAAACAGCTACTCCAAGCTTATACCGATGTAACTGTGGCCAGATTCTGTCCCACCAATCATCCTACTCAGTAATTTCAAGACAAATAGCCAAGTCTTTACTTAATTAAAATTCCACAGCTTCTGCCTGAGCAAATATTCAATTGTTCCTAAAGTTTACTTATACTGAGGTAAAGCCTCTGCTGCTGTAAATCCCTGGCTCCAAGGATTACAGGAACTTTGGCAAGACCCAGCTCTCTAAAAGTCAAAATGTCTTCTCAGTTGCACCATGCACTTGCATGGCCCAGCTGTTTCTGACACTGGAATTCGGGTCAGTTTGCATCAAAGAACTGCAATCAACCGCTCTTCCATGCATTGACAACTTTAATATGGGGAAATTCTGAGGATCAGGAGGCTCCAAGGCAACATGGAGATCACAACAGATTTCAGTTCCCAGTCAAGACACACACCTCCAAGCCTCCACCTGTGGGACAGCTACCTGTGCTCCTTCCCCACATGATGTGTAGGGATCTACATGAATTTGGACACTTGTTCTCATGTAAACACACAACTCTGGTGTCTTTATCTTAAACTGAACATTACTCCACTCTGCTGAATGCCAGATCAACCTTCAGTTCCACTGCAAGCAATAGAAATAGAAAACTGGTGCCTTCTCCTGAATTTGCCTACTGAGGAAGAATAAATGGGGCAAAGTATCTCCTCCAAGCCACTCTGTGAATGCTGGAAACACAAAACCAAACCAACCAGCCTCAGCCATCTGTCACACACACTAATCCTAAGACTTCACTCTTAAAATAAAATCTAATGTGCGACTGAAGTTTTCTAAGCTCTTTATATAAAATAAATATACTTGTTTTATGAATGCTCATTAAAAACAGGAATCCAGACAAATGGTACAAACTTCATGATTAGCACATCTATTTTTCAGGTTGCTTTTCACTGCTTCCTGGCTGTAAATACCTCCCTGCACACAGCTGTAAGCAAAGCATGGTTGTCTAACAACAGTTCATTGTACTCTTCTGACAGGGAAGTAATTCTAGCTTCCAAAAAACCCAAAACTCAGAAGACAAAAGTCGATGTTTCCTATAAAACTATCTCCACAGATCTAATTGTGACATCTTTCTAAGATGCTTTCACACCCTGAGCCACCCTTTCAAATGAAGCAAATGCAGCCCTAGCTCACAAAGTGCAGAACTAGCCAGTTTTGTTCTGCTTTGACCAAACAATTTGCATTGGAAAAGTGCCAATTTGGTAAATATAAAGACCACCCACCTACTAGTTTGGTTGTGATTTTCATCAGGGACATCTACGCTGAAGTCTGGTTTGTATTTGCTTTTATTCTAAAAAAAGGGGAAAAAAGACATCTGTGGGGTTTTTTTTTCCCTAATCTGGAATGAAACAAAATGTCCAGCCAACACTACTGAGTTCTTACTGAAATGCTGAGGACCTTTGGACTCTGAAAACACCCAGTACACCAAGAGGGCAAGATATTTCACAGGACTTTATCCAAAACGTCCGAGAAAAGGGATAAAAATAAAACAGATTTGATGATAACAAATTCTAGTGGAAACAACCATTCCCTAAGTCAGAACAAAAGTTACTGCAGTAAAACATGGCAAAACTCCCCCTATGCCTGAGAGTCATTTACTCTTCTTTCTTGGACAGCAAACTATTGCCATTTTCCCTCTGTCACCATGCATTTCACTGTGTGGTTCAATCTGGTTCATGATTCTGAGGGAAAGGTTCCTTTTTCCCAGGCAGTCCTAGCACAGGCTTTACCCTGGTGTCATCAGTTGCTGAAATTAGACTTCTGGGGACAGTATCTCTTAAATGTGCTCATACATATTCCCCCCAAAAAACATCTGTGCACTTTACACAGCACAACAGCTGAGAATGAACACTACCTGCACTCTTGTACACCAAGAAGAGGGGCTGTCATGGCTTTTCATTTAACTTCAACTCTAAATCCCACAGACCATGGTGCTCTGCCTGCAAGTCAATCACACCTGACCAAGACCAGTGCTGAAATGTCATGGCTGGCACAGCTCTGCAGTATCCAAGCTGAACAGACACATGGAGCAATAGAGCTGCATGTGTTATGAAGTTTAAAAATCAAAGCACAGTGACTTGTTATTTGTATCATGGTAAATGCAGCAATTATAAAGTCATTGTAGAGGAAAGGCTGGAGAGAAGCATGGGGAGAAAATTCTCACCATAGTAAAATAAGAGCTATTCAAATATTGCACTCTGAGGAAAAGCTCCTTCCACAAAGGAAGAAAGTATGTTTGATGAGAATGGCCATAAATACTGTTTCTATAGCCCACATGGGATGAAATCTAAAGCTACTTGGAGCCTTCACCTGAGGCTGGAGCAGACTCTTCAGGAGCTCTGAAACAGCCTGATTCCCTCTCACCTCCCTCACCATGCACTAAATTACAACAGGAAGTGGTGTAGCCAGCACTGGAATCAAACACACTAGAATTTTCTAAGGGGATTTTCATTGGGATTTCACAGTGTAATCAGGCTTAGATAGAACACAGTCAACCCAGACTCGCTCTCAGGAGGTT
Source organism: Monarcha castaneiventris obscurior (assembly GCA_026261815.1). Taxonomy (NCBI): domain Eukaryota; kingdom Metazoa; phylum Chordata; class Aves; order Passeriformes; family Monarchidae; genus Monarcha; species Monarcha castaneiventris. The sequence goes on from JAMPIT010000575.1 coordinate 41,764,434, forward strand.
GGCTCCTCGTGAATCATCAAGCATCTGGGAAACAGCTTGAGGAGATGTGAGCAACTCCTGCATTTCTTGTATCAACAAAGCTATGAGACTAAAATAAGACCTTTCTAAGCAGACAAGCATTGTCCTCATCAGATACACTGGGGGAACTCACGGAAATCACACATTAGGCAAAGTCAGGATAAAAAACACTTAATAATAAGATATAGGGAAAGGGAAAGACAGTGCATCTTTCAAGGCACTGAACTGTCCCATGTTGTAACACAACACAATGCAGCACTATACAGTGTCCTGAATGTCACATTCTAACTGTATTCCATAATGCTTTATGGTAGTAAATAAAACACGACAGTGCATAATGCACTGCCTGTCACATTTACTAAAAAGCATATAAAATCATTTCACAATGAATAAAAGCAGGTGTTAAGTCATAAGGCAAAAAGACCATTTAGGCCATACACAAAAGAAGGATATTCTAGATGACAGAAGCCACAAACACATCCTTGCACTGGGGGAGAAAAACCATCTCATAAGGAAGATGAGTGGGAAGGAATCTAGAAGACATCCTTTTTGTGAGGCAATTCCCTGAAGAGACTCTGAGCTAATTGGGAAGCAGCTTGTTCTATATTTTATTTATCTGAACTAATCTCTCTTTTTTTTTCTCTTAATTCTTTTGCAACCACTAAATTTTAACATATTGGCATACATGATAGTCCAGCTGTCCAAATTAGAGGAGCTCCCATTTAAGTGCTCAAAGCAGCTGCATTTTCCAAAGTGCTTGCCTTCCTCCCCCTGCAGGGAGTGCAGCTGGGTGTCAGAGTGGGAACCGGGATGTACAGTTCAATATTCAGGAAAACTTGCTTGTCTCAAGGCTGTCCCCACCACGGGTGCCCAGCACACCCAATGTTTCCCTTTCCCAGCTAGGCCATGCTACATGAACAGCAAGAATCAGAAACACAAATTTCATCCCGTGTTTTCTCTGGATGCCTGCACTTCCTTTTGAGCTTTAGCAATGTATCAACAGTTTCCTCTTAAAGCTACTCCTCCTAGTCATGACATGCCTATTACTACAGACAGAAGTCTGTTTGTATCACCATCATTCAACAGACAATGAATCCCTTCACTAAAAAAATAGTCATAATAATACAAAAAAAAAAAACCCAACCAACCCAAAAGGCAATTTCTACTTGATAATAGCTAATCTGACATCTGTTCTAGGATATACCCAGCAAGGAGAGTCTGTAAGTGTCAATTTCTTTAGAAAGAAGAAGAATTCAGAAAATGACCCTGTCCAAGGACCTAACCAACAATATGGAATACTTGGTTCCACTTTTCTAATGTTTCTAGAATTTCAGCTTCACTTCCTAAGGTGGTGTCTTGTGTGGAAGTTTGCTTCTGTCTTTCTTCCCCCTGGGGAAGTTGTCCAGCCAACATTGATAGAGTGGTAAAGGCTGAACAAATACTAAACTCTGACATGTTTTATGACAAGAAATATACCCTCTGAAATGCCATGAATCTGATGAGCTCATCCTCTGGTACAGCTGAGGAGAGAGTTTCTGAGAACCATGGTGAAGTTCATTTTACTAGTTGTGAAAGTATTTGTTATTTCAGGAAAGGACCTTGGGATTTTGCACGTGGGAGATTTCCAGATATAACTCTCGACCCCCATGGCTGTTGTCTTCCAAAAAAAAAAAAAAAATACAGCAGTCAGTGGTTTGCCACCAGTTTTTAAACAAATGAGATAACCTTCAGGGAGAATAATAGCTCTTCAGTTCCTCCAGTTGAAAATTAGCCTGATCTAAATAGCTGAATCCACAGAGAAGCAGAGAACAGTAAAACAGTTTTGAATCCAGACCACAAATCACTTCATCTCAGGGACAGGCATGCCAAGTGAGCTGCATTTATGACAGCCTGTTCAGACAGTCACTGGCTTTTTTTTTCAGTCCCCACCCTCCTGCAATAAACAGAAACTTTACTTGTTATCCATAAAGTTCTGTGTAAATCAGTTGAAAAGATGATGGAGTTCATTGTCAAAATAGCGTATTCCATAGCTGGTCACATCTTGTTGGGAAAATGTAAAACTATAAGGTCATTTTCCTTGTTAAAAATGGAGGTTTTCTGGATTTGCATTTTTATTTTTTGTGGGTTTGTTTAAGTAGACATAAACAACAAAATAAATCCTAGACAGTGAGCACCACATCACACTTCTGCTCCCTAATGGAGAATATACTACTATGTGGTAGTACCAGTCCTAGATGTCTCTGTCCTTTTAATGACAGAGGCCTAACACACCTAAGTCAGCTCTGCTCCCATCACAATTCATCAGCACTTCTCCAAGAAGGCAGACCAAGGGAGGGAAAGGACTGGGATTGTTGGTGATGAAACAGGTATAGCACAATCCCAGCCCGGCTAAAAGCTGCAAATTGTCTCTTGTGGAGGCACTAAACTGAGAAACACCCAGTCTGGTATAAGGATGCATATTTAGGAGTCTATTGTGAAAGTGGATCCATCTAAAACATCACTTCAAGTTGCTTTCAGCTTTATACAACTTCAATAACCCCATTTATTTCAAGGACACAACAAACTTACAGTTAAGCTCATACTTAAGGAGTTTGCTGGATCAAGACCCAAAAAAGTAGAACAGCATTTTAATACCACCTAATGTGTTACTTACCACTCAGCAAATGAGCAAGTAAAAAGTGAACCTAAATCCCACTGGAGTTGATGAAAGACTTTCAGTTTCATTGGTTTGCCACTGGACTTCAAAGAAGAAGCTACAGGTACCTGCTCCTTCTCTTATCAACAGGCCTCTTCTTTTTATCAGGAGCATGAAAGATACTCCAGGCAACATCAGAGTTCATATCTAAAGCACGACCTGCTCTGTCACAGAGGCAATATCAAAAGATGCTCTGTGCATGCTCTGCAAAATTCAGACCTCACGAGCAATCAGCTCCCTCCAAGTCCCTGAGCTGTGTGCAGATTGTTGCTAGAAGAATATATCCATAGAGGATTTACCAAAGAAACAAAAAATTGAGCTGTACTTGAAATAAGCAAAATTATCCAGTGCACAACACCAGTATAGAAGGTATCAAAGAATGAAAACACTCCAGACATCTAAAATTCAATTCAGAGCCATCATCCATTTGATAACAGAACGGTTAGGAGTCTGCCTGTGGTTCTGTGCAGAGCAGCCCCACTAGTCTTGGTGGTACACAGTCAATCTGTGGTTGAACATGACCTCAGCAAAGACCACTTATGAGGGTATTAAATGAGCTATTGATAAGGAAGTCCAGACACATAACTCAAAGAGACAGCCTGTCTCTATGCTTCTCATTATAGGAAGCATAATTTTATTTACATCTAATAGTACTATTTTCCCCATGAAATGGTCACCGTCATAACTGCACTTTGCATACAGAACTGAAAAAACAGTCCTCAAATGAAGAACAGGTGATTCTCCCGTTTTGGTGGGGTGAAGGCTGTAACCCTCCTTTTGCCCACTTTGGTGGGGGCCTTGCTCAGTCTTCCACAGATGAATAATGAGAAAACAATTCCTTAATCTTGTTTACAAAGATATCACACTCAGTGATGTTTGCTTTTAGCAGTGACTTGTATTACTTGCTTTTATTTGACTTTTTGATAGAGATTTTCTTCTACACAGAATAACATACTAAATGTCTCACAGTAAAGCAAAAGTGTCTTTAGAAAAGTAACATATGTTAGGCCAACATATAAAACACGTTTTTAACTGCTAGTTCTTTCATGATGGGTGGTAGTGTTACAATGCATCTCTCTGTTGGACTCTTAAACCAACAGCAAACCGAATGTATTTTTTTCTTGGGATTTCATAATTAAATATGAAAGAGGAAAATGTGTATATCAAGAATGTGTAGCTCTAACGATGTGCAGTAAGACTAATGCATATATCCCCCTGATCAAGAGCATAAAAACACATAAAACCTTGAGAAACCGTGAGAAAAAAAAACAGAGGGAAATGATTCTCCTGGTGCTGCAAAGAGCTTAAGGGAAACATGATAACTGAAGCAGATGTTTGCAGTGAGTGCCAACGTCTTTGTAAGAAGGCTGGTACATAAAACTTGTGTAGTGCCTTGGACAAGATGACGCCAATTAGAGACACAATTACTAGTAAGTTCAAATAGCAACACTGGACATTGGCTCATACTGTTTTGCAAAGAAATAGCACATTGTGGACTTAGACACTCAGAATCTTCCTGTTTAGGCAATGGCTTCAAGGAAGTAGACCTTTATGGGAAGCTTCCTTCTAATTCTCCTGGTGCAATGAAAATTTATTCCTTTTTCATTTTCCCTTCAATAGTTTTCAATTTTTTACAACCAAGCAAGGATTTTTTGCCTCATAAGTCTGGCATAGCTCAAAAGAGAATTTTTTTTAAGATATTGTTTTAGAAACTGTTTCACTCAAGCACTCCTAAGTCTGAACAAGATATGGAATTTCCGTATAGAAAGAAAAACGTTAGCAGAAGAAAAAAGAAAATTCAGTCAAAAGGGAAAAGGCTTCTCATGTTGAACCTATTGTAGCAGATAGGCAATTACAGAGTGAAGGTCGCATGTTGGAACATTAGGCAGTAAAAGAAGATCTCTTTCAAAAGACAAATCAAGGCAATTTTCTCTTGTGATGTGAGCTTCCTTATCCTCTATGTCAGCACTGAAGATCCGAAATCTCTGAAAGGGAGTGAAAGGTCGCTTCTTATAATGGAAAGTCTGGCAATAGTATTCTAACAGACATCCTTTGCTTGGACTGCGTTTGCCATGGGCATGTTTTTTGTCTCTTAGAGTCCATGTATCAACCAGCTGCACAAAGATAAATGCTTGTGGGGATATTTCAGTGCCTCTAAGGCACTGAATAATACCTAATACCTTAAAGTTACCTAAATCTTTTTTTAAAAAGGGCAGATCTCATTGTATTAAAATATGATTGTCAGTAGTCTGTTCCTTTTTATGCAGTAGCCTAACAGCTAAAAAATGAACTCTATTCCGGTCAATATCAGGACACAGCTTAATCTCCTCCAAGGAAACAGGAGCTTGTGTTGTGATTCTTCTATTTGCTTTAGAGAATTCAGATCACTGCTGTCTCCTCTCAGGGGAGGGATGGGTTCTGGATGCTGCTTTAAAGACGGCTTGTCCATTTTCCAAGGAATGGATGGAGGTAAAATGCAGAAAAAATTCTTGGCACAAGGACCAGGACTCAAGATTTAGCCAAAGAAGTAAAGACCCAGAAGCTTTTCTACTGTCTACTCCAAGGCACTCTATCATGAGCCTCTAACAGTTTAGACCAGAGCAGACCATGCCATGGCCCCCTTTTTGCTCCCATGCCTCAGTTTTCTTCTGCTGAAAACCACAGCACTGGTGCAAAGAGGGCAGAAGGTATTGAGATCTTTTCCCGGCATGAAGGCAGAACATGAGTAGGGCCACAGGGGTGGCTTTACATCATTTAGATAAAACCCGTGTTGCGAAACAAAATTCCCAGTCTGGAAAGTAATTTAAGCCATGCATACTGACAGTACTGAGAACTTGAAGTGCGGGGGATCTTTCCTGTAAGCGCTTAGGATTTTCTCTGGAGGTCTGGCATCAGAACGCTGCAGAGCTGTCATGTGGATAGATACTGCAATTCAACGAAGTTTCCAGGCACATAAAATTCTTGGCTGCGGCCCTCCTTTATTGTTATGATTCTGCACCAAAGGATCATCTAGACATTTCCTCAGTCCTTCACCTAGGAACATACAGTTAAAGTGCCAGAGAGCTCATTCACTGCCAATATATAGGGACCAGTAGCCGAGAAGACAATACTGGTGTGTACCAGCACAGCCCACAAGCTCAGGAGCTGCTGTGCCACAGACACAACCATCTCTCATACCAGCACAGACCCATCCTGACCACCGTAAGCCAAAACCAAAACTGGAAATCTAGCTGGCTCCAAAGGTTTGATTTACACACCTCAGCTTCCCAAGTTCTTTCTGGAAAAACAGCAGTTTGGCTGGTTACCAAGAGGAAGTGACTGGAAACATTCCTTCTAGGTTGTATGGGGGGATGTTGTTGAAAGAGGGAAGAACCTAACCTACTCTTCAGTTTGTTAAGTTCAAGGCACAAGATATCCTCTGCGAGCAGATGGAAACACACTGAAACCTGTGTGGAGCCAATGATAACCAGGACTTTGCTAAGACTCCACGGGGAGCAGACATTATGTATCTTTATGTTCTGAGCAGGGCTGAGTATACTGTTGGAAAATCAGGATGTAATTAAATAATCCTTCACTTTCATGGACCTTCAATGAACTCGCACTTTTAAACAGAAAGCTGGAGTCCCCCGTGCAATTGCGCTGCAGACAAAGCCAAACTTCAAAGTTGTCCTTTGAGTGTGAAATATTTGACTAAATAAAAAAGAATTGAGCGATTACAATGAAAAATTCAGCCAGCTTTGGCTACAGATTTCACCAGCAGGAACACAAAGAGGCACATTTCACTTCTCCAACTTTCAGAAGACAAGGGAGATGACTTAAGGTTAACCAGCAGACACCATCAGCACCCCCTCACATTAAAGCTTCCAGAGAAACATGGTGAACCAATCAAGTCTGCCCCCCACCTTGCTGAAAGCCTAATGGTGAGGAAAAATGTCTGTAGATATCATGGCAGAGGATTTAAGGGAGCAATCTCATGTTCTGCTTTACACTTCCTGATGTAGATTGTATAGCAAAAAAGGAGAGATGCACTCAGTGGTGGTATGTATGCCGCTGGTAGCAGGGAGGACTTGGCTGCTTGGCTGAGGCATCACCAGAGCAGGTCCCTAAGAGCTTGTGGAACCCAAGAGCTCAACACTAGGCCACCAAGGCCTGCAGCCTGCAGGTGAAAAGGTCTAACCTCCATCTGTTTCGGTCAAAGGGGACTATTTTACTCCTGTCTCACCCCAGTTCTGTGCTGGTACTGATGCCGCACATCTGAGTGAACAGAATGTGCCGAGGTCCTGTCCGCTCAGAGGGCACAGCTGTGTGCTGGCTATTAAACACAGCTCCAAGCAGCTGCTTGGCCAAAGAGGAGCCAGATAAGAGGCTTATGTCACTGAGATAAAAAGGGTGAGAAAGTCCAATAAATACAGTACTCTCACATCATTTCATTTCATGAACACCCTGTATCAGAGCTATTGAAGGGAGACAGGGACATACTGAATCATTTCCTAGGAAAACTATTTTACACACTAATGCTTGAAACGCAGAAGGCTACATTGGCACTTTTTGGACTACCTAAACAAGTTAATTTTACTCAGTTGGCTTTGCATATTTTTTGGCATCTAGGATTACACTCCAGTAGGACAAAAAACATCTCAACTTACAACAACAATGGATTAGGCAACGTCAGAAAAATGTTTTAGTTCATGTGTTTGACACAAGAAAGAAAAAGAATTCATCCTGGCAGAACATATAGGAAAGTTGGATTAATGACAAATTTGGTGTCAAAATTGTATTTTTCTGATTTCTATATATTGGCAAGAATTCCAGATACCTTTTTGTTGTTTACACTTCCAACCTGCTTCATTTATTCCTGCTTAGTTTATCTCAGTCTTTTCTATGGAAGACATGGAAGAATAGTCCATCAAAGGATAAAATTTTAAACCTTTCTTGATTTAGAGACTTCAGAAATCCTACTTAACAGCAGAAACTCTAGACTACTCTGTCAGAAGGGATGGCAGCAACCATTTTTGGATTCCCTAGGGTGAAATGTTCTGGGTCTTTTTATAGTTTGGACTGTAAATAAGAAAATACCACAACTATGACCTTAAATATCATCTGGTATGAACTATAATTAAGGAACTGACAACTTTGGTAAATGATAGCTTCACTGTGTGTTACTAAAATCAGTTGTAAGCGTGGTAAGTACTCTAAGTAGCACTACTGCCCTATAATTTGCTGGCCTCTGTATTGATTTACTTTATTTAAAGGGGTTGAATTTTTGCATTTTCATGGTGCTCCCCATCTCACATCAGCTCCATCTTTCTCAGACCTTCACTTCTGATTTGTTACTAAAACAAAATTCCCACTTGGTAAACCTCATGAGCTGTTACGGACACTGATATACTCCATGATTGGCCATTTATCCTCTCTGCTCACAGCTGCACTGGGGCAGCTGCAAGGACCAGTGAGATGCTGGACTTGGCTACAGCACTAAGGGAGGGGAGCAGATACCAGCTCAGAGAGGCTGCAGGAGCCCTGGTGGAATCACAGTGAGACATTTCATGCCACCTCCTTTCCACACAGCAGATTTACCAACCCAGTCCTTGCCCTTTCATTGCACAAAACGTAGGGCACCTTTTCAGAGCCATCGCTCTTGCTGCACTCCCCAAGGGCATCACAGGCTATGAACAGGATGGAGTATGCAATGGCACAGGCTGCCCACATCCATGCTCTTTCTCCCAATTACAGGTCTGTATGCATTTTTTAAGCCCACACTGACATATGCAAACACTACCAGGATGTGTGCAGCAAATATTTGCCAAGGAGAAGGCAATCCTCCCTCTCTTCCTCCCTCCCTCTCTCTCTCCCTCTCTGCCCAGGAGCAGCAGGGTGAGTCCCTGCATGCACTGCCAGAAGGTGGTGGCATTCCCCAAAATGCAACAAGAAACCCTGAAAACCCAGCAGAACCCCAGGTTCCCACCGACTGAAGGTTTGTCTGTTACACAGCTGCAAGGCAAAGGCTGAGAGTCTTCCCTGATTCATTCACTTTAATTAAGGGACTGGTGGTCTCCCCACCTGCCAATTCAAGTCTAGCCACATACACATTTACTTGGTTATTTCATACATAAAGCTTTAAATAAAAGGCTTTTCTTTTTTGTTCCTACTTTTTAATGGATGCAGAGAACCATTCTGTCAAGAACAAAACAAATGCCCCACTAAACCCATCTCAATGGACAATTTGTTTCCTCAATGCAGCCTTTAAGTAATAAAGAAAGAATAAACAAAACATTCTCCTAAGAAATAAAATGAAAACAGTCTAAAAAAACCCCTCTCTTGTCTGAGGCATACTAAGATGTTAATAAACTCAGCTCATACTAAGATGTTAATAAACTCAGCTCAGACATTTACAGAAGAAGCTTGCTCACCAACTCTATTTTCATAGAGCAGTAAGACAACCTGGAACCAGACCACCTGCTTGTGTAAATCAGCAGCATCCCTACAGTGCTCACAGCTATTTACACCAGCTGAGGATCTTACCAGAGCAGCAGGTGAAAAGGAGAAGAGAAAACTAATCTGAGCAGGAGCAGCAGCAGTAAGTGCCCAGAGCAGTGATACACTGTACCCAGGAGAAACTGAACTAAATCAGTTCACAGGGAAAATTCAAGGTGTGCCTCTCTGACCTATTAAACAGAGTTAAGAATTTATGCATGTTTTTTTATTTGCAGGTTGAGTTGGGGAAGATTCCTAATTATATCAACAAAAACTGAGTTGTTTGATTCAAAGGAAAACATTTCCATTTATTTCTAAACAAGTATTAATACATTGTTCATTTTTATGTCATTTCCAAATTATCTTCTGTACATAAACATAATAGCTGAATTCAGCAAAATTTGTGAATTTCATTCACTCTTTTCAGACTTTCACTGCTGTTAGAATTTGCTGGAATCAGCAAGTCAGGCACCCTTGAAAGTCTCACCTGGGTGCACTGGGGACTCCCGTGTGACTCAAGAGAATGTCAGCTCATCAACCAGTGCAAACCAGTAATGTTCATGTGACCCAAATGGAGCTTTCCCCCAAGCAGCATTGTTCCTGCCATGGCTTTTTCCTTTCCTGGTCACACCTGTTGAACAAAATTTCCACTACTGCACAGAGCTAAAACACAGATTTTGAATTAAGAATTTGACATTAAAATACATAGTTTACCATTTATAAAATCACTCACATGCCATACCATTTGTGGATTTTTAAAAGCTAATGTAATGTCTGTTACTGACATAAACACATAGATACTTTCAGGGCCTTATTTCAAAATTCACCTAAAATCTTGTCAATACCAGATTCTTGTATATGATACTTGACTTTGCGTTGGTTTTCTTTTTTTCCTCCCTTTCCTTAATCATCTGAAATGTTTCCATATGGCTATAAAAAGACTGCTTTTAAGAAGCAAGTCCTGAAAGAAATGCTAACTAGTAATTAAAAGCCTAGGAATCAATTACATATGTGCTGAGTTCTTCACATTTTCCAAATACATGTTGCTGTTTTGTCACGATGCAGAATTATCAGTCTTTGTGTACTATAACAATTAATGAAGAAATCAAAGGGCAGAAGGAGAAAGCTCAAAAAAAAAAAAAAATTTGAGGTGGTGGTTTCAAAAAAAGTCCATTGGCAACATCACTTTGTTAAAATAAATATTAAAGGAAAAAAAGTCAAGCCAACTACAGGTTTGAAAAAGATAAACAATGAAAAGAGAAATTAAAAAAGCAGGGATTTATTTTCTTAAATGAGAATGAATAGAATGGATGTAGGGATTAACTTCTTTCTCCCGCAAAAGACAAGAACTCATAAACTGCACCAACTGTTAGAGAGAAAAAAGTTTGCAGAGAATGGCTTTCTACCAGAACATAACACACAGCTGATTATGAAGAAGCCAGAAGACTGTATTTTCTCTCAGAAACTAAAGGAGCAGGACACAAAGACTGTCAAAGTACTTGATGTTACCATAAATATCTAAGGTTAGTGGAAGGACACAAAAGAAAGTATTACTCTCCAAATTCAACAGTGGCAGATACGAGAAGGGATTTTTCTTGGCTGCTGGAAAAGATATGAGACATGTTAGTGCTATAAATTATTAGCATCATGGTAGCAGCAGAAATATTGTTAATATATAGTTACTTCCTGCAGACTAAGACCAAGGCTCTCTTATGGCAGGTGTTGACAAATAGAATGGGAAAACGACTGTAGTCCTAGGAGGCAATGCATTGAATAGGTATCACCAAAGCAATCTAAATTTCCTTGGGATTCAGACAAAATTTGCAGTTCAGGGACACTGGACACTGGATTGCTTTATAAGGAGAATCAACACATTTGTCATTACTCATATTATTTGTACTCCAAATTGTGGCTAGATCCAAAAATTCCACTTGGGCATCACATTTGTACTACAATCCTGGCAGAACTGTATTTCTTAACTTCACTGTGAAACTTCCACCTCTCTTCTTAGGTAGCTGTGAGCACCACATCTTCTGCAGGTCTTTACTCTCCACCTTCTGCCCCAGCCCCCCTCCAGGAGATCCCAAACACAGACTGACTGGACATGAATTGCTCCTGATGCTGTGTTTGTAAGAGATAATACTTATCTTCTGGCAGATTACAAAAGCTTTTCATCAGGCATGCCATGGAGCATTGCATACTGTGACAGAAGTCAAAATGTTGATAGTTTGAATTTCTGTGCATGCAGAATTATACATTCACAGCCCTTTTTTTGAGAATCTGCATACACAGCTAAGACATTTCTGCATGCATGCCTCTGATTTTTTTCCCCCTAAATGAGTACATCTATGATTAAATGATAATAGTTTTCTACATAGCATTCTTAATGTTTAGACAAATTGATAGAAGAATATATTTTACTCCCATTACTTGAAAAAGCTCTCTTACTGAAAGTAAACAGTGATTAAAGAAACCATAAACATTGCTTCATTCAGAATTAAAGCCACTTCAGCTACTTCTTTCGTAGAAGCTACGGAAAGAAGCAAGGCAGACGTGGCGCTGTTACTCCAGAGAATCTGCTCATAGCACAAATAATTTTTAAGTCTCATCATATTTTAATAGGAAGAAATGCAATTATCAGAATAGGTATGGATCTCAATATGTTTTACTATCCCACTCACTTCCATTGCCAACATGAATAAGAGAAACCAAGCAGACAGAAACCAAAAAACTACAACCACAACTAAGTTGCAATTAGCTATTATGAAAGGCTCCCTTGTTATAATATCCTGTATTCTAGATTCTGTTTGATTACTGCAGAAGACACCCAATGGCTTAACCACATTTTGAACAAGAAATAGAGATCCAGAGAGAAAAAGCCCCATTTTACTGCCAAGCAGAATTAGGGGAGCATAGTATTAGTGGATGTTCACGTAGACTCTTTCTTAAGACATGATCTTATTCTTGAAATTGTGCTAATTTCATCAGTAACAGGACTGGGCTCCAATTTTTCATTCATGATGGATTTTTGTTTCTGTGCTTCTTTTCTTCCCATCCCTGCTTCATAGCTGGGAAAGATGTAAACCATATAAACAGATGGGGTTTTGCTACACTAGTTAACATGTTGATCAATCACATCATCTGCTGTGTGAGCCATCCTTCTCCTCCATCCCCTCCCTTCACAATCACACAAAAAACCCAGCAGACTGCTTGTATATCATTGGTCATGATGACTGGCAACACATTTCTAAATCTGCTCCCCCCTTTGAGCATCATAAGGTCTACAGCAGGTTTTCACACCTTACTTAACCACAGACACGCAATACTCAGGAAAAACACGTGGCGCTGGTTTCTGCTGTGCAGAGTACAATGCAGGACAGACGTGCCCACAGCTTCCTGGAAGTCTTCCTCCTGGGTTGGCAGAGGAGCACGCCACAACTGCCTGGGGACACCTTCAGTGACAAGATGTCTCTTCATGACATGGCTGTTGCTCTTAAAATGCATCATGGCAGCAACGTGTAGCCCTCAGGATTCAAGGTGTTCCCTGAGCTAGGCGCCATATGGTTACAAAATCCCTTCTGCAAAAGCTGCCGCAATGACAACTGGCAGGACAGGAAAAGCACTGGAGATGGAGCACAAAAACCAGATAACTGCAACAATGACAAGTGATGGAAGAACATATAAAAAGCTAGTCATATTCACAACCATTACTAATTATATGCCCAGTATTTGCCAGTAGAAAAATGCTATTTGGTCTGAGGGTAGAAAAGAAAGTTTGCAAGAAAAAGTAACATTTTTAATTAGACTGACTGAATTTAAAAAATCCAAATGCCTTTGGGCGCACAGGATTTTCACTGATCCTCTCTTTTTTTGTGTCCATGTCCCACTGGTGAGGTTTACAAGTGGATTTTTTGAGGCCTCCCTCCTTCTTATGCCAGTCTGGGGAGTGCAGGAAGGGCAGATGAAATACAGTCTCCAGACCACTGGGACCAGAGCTTTTCTCCTGGAAGTGAGCACCTTGAGGAAACTGGAGAAGGGCTAAACCATTCATGACTTAAACAGGCTTCCTTACTGCATGCCACTGAGGTGTCAGGGCTGGACTCCATTTTTAACGAAACCTGTAAGTAGAATCACACCTACTTTATTACAAGCATTTTTAGCAGTAATTAACACACATAGATTGCAAAGCTCTTCTAGCAGCTGTGATGCTGCTGTTCTCTAAAAGTGCTCAGGAAGACATCACACTGCTCCCCGCCTTAAAAGCTGCTAATGAAAGCAGACTTTAATTCTGAAGTGCATTCAGAGCACATGGGGGAGCAAAATCAATGCTTGGTCAAACAGATCAAGGAAAACAACTCCTTGGCAAAGTAACTGTGTTTTTCAGACTCCTATGTGCCCTGTTCAAATGCTACCGAAGTCAATGCAAAAACTCCCTTGGGAATTTGACCGACCAAGAAAACAAGGAAAGAAATCAACTCCAAACCCAAAACCTTGACCAAAGGACATTTAAAATCCAACCACTATACAGCTCAGATTCTCTGGACCCAAGTGTTTAAGTATGAGAATCAGATGAAGGTGCACAAGGTCCCTTCAGTTGGTGCACATATTAGTGAGAGAATTCCGCCAACCATCAAGATTTGAACAGAAATATCACTTCTGTTTAACGTTATCTGAAAGAGCTATAGCTTCTAATATTTAAACATCAAAGGAACTGAATATATCCCAGCAAAACTATTAATCTTTAAAGGCAGAATAAAGCCAGTATTTTCAACACAATGAGAGATTGAAGATTTCTCTGTATTATCTTACTATTGTTCAATAATCTGTGTCCATTCAGGGGTAGCAGCACATGCTTAAAATATTGAAGAAAAAGAAATTGCATTCCAGCCGTGGCAACAGTATGGATGCAATCGACTCTTGACTTTGATCCTTTAAAAGAAAAAAGGCTGAAAAATGGGTCTGTATTTATGGTAAAAGCAGTGCAAAAGTAGTTAGAGAAAGATAGGAAGAAGAAATGCTAACATTTCCCTTTTAAAGTGACATCTGATCTTGAATATAAAGATTCAATTATTATTTAGAAATCTGTATTTTCAACAGACCTTTTCATAAACACATAAAGGAACAAATTCCAGCATTACATCAATAACTTTTATTTCACTAGTTTTTCATTTTTGTGAAGAGTTAACCACTAGAAAGTGGTTGCTAAAAACGTATACTAATCTCTGAATTTCTTTAAAATCTTCCCAAGTTTTCTTTAAAAAAATACATAGAATACAGGCAAAGAAATTAAGGAGAAGAGAAGCAGTGTACAGAATTCATAATATCAAAAATTACTGATCTTGCATAAGCATTATGCACTATGGAAGAAGAAGGACTTGCTCCTCTTCAGAATGCAATATTTTTATGCAATACTCATTCATTTCTGCTAAACCATGGGCAATGCTATTTTGGTCTTCTTAACTTCATCACCAAAATGTGAAAATCTTATGCCTATTGTAGTCTTACATGCATTTGCATTTTGTGACTGGATTCAAATCATTCAGAGCATTTTTCTTATAACAATCAGGCTCTTCTGCAACATTTTTGATGACATTTTCCATGTCTGGATATTTCAATTACATTAGAGAAAGAGACTCAGAAGTGACAAGGGATGCAAGATCTGAACTTCATGCATTCTCTCCTGCACCGTTTTCTTTAGTGAAATCTTTGCATAATACCAAATTTCCAGAAATAAAAGTTAACAATTGCAATTAAAAATAATTTTTGTGACAACCAACAAGCTTTATGGAGCACTAAGATAAATAATTCCCAAAGAGAAAGGATTTCTGCAGAGAACAATCTAGTCGCAACCAAAACTCGGAGCAGTATTGTTTTTCTGTTTTATATGCGCCACTGACACAAAAATTAGTGACTACTACTGTGAAAAAGAAACTCGATAATGTATGAAGAGACTTGTTGTTCAAGTCTCTTAGCTGTTCCTAAAGGTGCTAACACACACTACAGTAACACCTAGAGAGGTCTTGGGGACACAAAGGACTGCCCTCATTCAGAAAGTCCATGGCTGAAGACAGAGTAAAATATTTGGGAAAGGAAGTAAAATTTGGGATTCCCTTTTCTCAAACCTCACTGAAGAGGTGATTTTAGCGCAGTTGTGAAATAACAGGCAGCAGTTAGCTCTCTAATTAAAAAATAAACCAATAACCTAATCACACCAAACCCAAATAATTAACTGAATATGTGATCTCCAGGTTATAATCACAGTGTCAGTAGAAAAGGAAAGAGAAAAATGGGGACAAGGTAAGTATTGATATGTATCCAAGAATCAACAAATATATTATTGTCAGACAATGAGTTCACAGATGATAAAATCAAAACAGAACATCATGAACATCCATTTTAACTTTGGCAGGACACAGGCTATAGCCCACAGTCAAAAGGTAGTGGGTTAGAAACAGTGGTTCTGCAAACAGCAGAACAAATGAAAATTGGTTTCCTACTGTCTCTCTCCTGCCTGCTCAACTTCTAAAATGAATTATACTAAGATATTCTGTTATCTTTGCCTTTCTCCTTACAAATTTTACCTCACAGCATTTGGCAGCATTCCAAAGACCACTCCAGCAAAGAGGTCCCAAAGATCCAATGGCTGCAGCACTTCACTGATCTCTTCAAGGTCATGCAGTAAAACACTGGCAGAATGGGCAGAATAACCCGACATAAACAGCAAGGGCTTCAAGGGCTCATGGTGAGCATTTTCCAAGGTCAGCCCCACTCTCAGTTTAAGACTGAGTGTTTTAAAAATAGAGATTAGAGGGATCTGTGGGAACGAGATGATGCCAAAATTGCCTTTTCTTAACCTTAAATGTTAAGATCAAAGATCAGGAGTTGACTGACAAAATGTTGTATTGGGTTTGCGTGGCCAGGTTTTGGCAGCAAGGAGCTACAGGGGTGGCTTCTGTGAGAAGCTGCTGGATGATTCCCCCATGTCCAGCAGAGCCAATCCCTAGCAGCTCCAAGACAGACGTGCCCCAAGGCTGGGGCAATTAGAAATGATGGTGGTGCCTCTACGATAATGTTTGTAGAAGAAAAAAAAGAAGCTATGGTGCCAGTGTAATTGCAGCCAGAGGAAAGCAGAGCGAGAACCTGTGAGAGGAAGAGCCCTGCAGATGCATATACTTGTGGTAACTGATACCTGCATATGGAAAAGAGATATGGCACTTGGCTACTTACAGGGAAATATTAACAACTCAATACAGAGGTGTCTCCCAGCTCGATTCCAGCAGCAGGATGGAATATATATTCATGAATCTGATTTCTTCTAGATGCCTCCAGGGATAATGAGCAAAACTAATTAAAACTACATCAAAAAAGTAATGGCATTATTTCTCCACTAAATTCAGGTATGACTTTAATTCTCCAAATGCTGTGTCAATGATGGACTCTGAGAAGGACATATCCACATCTCAGGGACTGTACATGGCACAGTCGTCAAAAAGTCAGCAAAATAATGGATGGAAAAGGAATTCAGAGAAAGTAGTTCCAAGATACATTAATTTCTAACCCTGTTCTTTCCCAGAAATTATCTAGCAAAGCAGTCGACATCTTTACTTCAGTTTCATCCAGTGTGATAGCATATTTATGTGTTTGACATGTATGAGGATCATTACTTGTCACCATTCATTATGGATCCCAACCACTTCTCCTACTTGCTGCTTTGAAAGTACACACAAATCAAAAGAGCAGAAAAATAGATCAGCAGTTGTATCAATTTATTCCACTTTGGATCCTAGGCATTGGAAGGAGCTTGTTTGTCAGTGGTTGTTCTGTTGATGGAAAAGGTCGATGCATACAGAAAGAGCACTTGCTAACACAGTATTGTCTATTTTTCTGTCATTCATAGGTACTTTTAATGTGTAGGGAACCCACATTTAGAAAAATGTCAACTTAACAAAAGAAGCCAATTACAATATTGGGTAAAGAAAAGAGGGTTAGAACAAATAACCTAACTCACAGTTTTGGTGGCAACATTGTGAAGTTTTGTGCAATCTAGACAATGTCTTAAAACAGCAGTAGTAGCAGCAGGCAAACAATAAAGATGTCCATTACTATGAGAGGAGGAAGGTTTTGTTTGCAGTCTTTTTGTGAGTTTTATTTTTTTCTCCAAATCTCCCATTTTATACAAATAAAGCAAAAATTGCCAATTTACAAGACAAATATGTACAGTTCAATTACAGGGGAGATAGTTTTCTGTGACACCATAAAAAAAATCCAGGAACCTTGCAGGAGTTTTCCTTTGCAGCAGCACCTTGGCTTTATAATATGAGTCAGATAAAACTGGTATGGGACCCAGAAGCTGCTCCTCAATATTCTGAAGACATTCAGATCACACTTCGTCAGGCATGTAGCATGGAAAACATTTTTATTTCAAATAGCTGTTTTCATAAGTCCATATTCAATAAGAAGCACTTTTGATCTTGAGGGCCAGCCATTCATGGACCTTTACCCATGCTCAGGGAGAGACTGAGGTGAAGGGAGTTCTGTCCTTTTCCAAAGGGATATAAAGTCCCTCAACAGCACTTGGTGCAACCTCTCATGTCTCTGAAGTTATATATGGACCTAAACACCTGGAACAAGACAAGTGTCACTGTACTCTCTTTTTTCTCTAACAAGCATGAATAATATATGCAAAATAACTCTCTACCCTCTCAGGATTATCTAGCAGAGATAAGGTTGTGTGCATTTGGTTGTAAAAAATTAAATAATGGGCTATACCCTATTTGAAGCCCATGCTTGGTGGAAGTACTGTGTGTAGTTCAGCCACCCCTGCAATGGATCATGGGATGGTGGCACTCTGCCACTCCCAGTTTGTTTGGTTTGCTCTGGGTCCTGAGGCCCAGAGCCAGGTCAGGATGCCAATCTGACAAAGCAGTCTTGCTGCAAGCACGTGGTCCTGCACACCAATGTCCACATGCACTCAAAGCAAGCAGGGCTCTACAATGGAACTGAACAGCATGGGGGACTTCAGGTCAAGGAGCTCTGATGTGCTATAGTCAGCAAAAAAGAAGAGCAGCTTTAAAAAAGTTATTTAGAGCTACAACACAAGAAAAAATTTTTCCAAGGTAAGAAACAGCCCAAAGAAGGGGATTTGGTTTTTTGATTTCAGGAACAAATACGACCTTTATGGAAGACTTGCTTTGTTCCAAAGGTAAAACTAATAAAAACTACTTGAAGTTTTATTAGTCATGTAAGTCCTTTTGAAGTGCTTTAAAACCAAGTGTATGACAAACATTTATTTTAAAAGGATGTGTTCATGGTTTTCAGGTGCCAGAGTCTGAAATTCCTTGCTTGCCTGCCTTCCCTCATTCAAGAATAAGTTGCAGAGTCAACAGCGTGCCAAACTGACAGAGTGCCAAGCTCCTTACTGATGTGACAGTCACAAATCTTGTACAAGTGTCACATTTCTGAGGACTAAAAACATTGATATTCTGCAATACTAAACAAGAAGAAAATGGAGTAAATCACCAAACCTGACACTGCAATGTTCACATACTTCCCGGCGTACTTTTTCACATAATACAACAGCAGCCATTAAGAAACCATCACTGCCAGGCAGTGAGACACCAAAGCCTTGCTGCACACTCCAAATCTGGGATAATTCATTTCAATTAATAGCTGACATGCTGAGCTTTGCTGTATCCAGTAAAGTAAATAGCTATGACAAAAGATGTACTGATAAGGAGAAAAAGAAACAGATAATCCCTTACATCTCATTTATTGGGGTTCTATCATCATATTAGTGATGCCTGTAGTGTTGGCAGCACCTTTTCACTCCAGGTCCTGTATTCGTTATGTTTGCCATGAACGAGCTGTATCTGTTGTCTCACAGCAAGCTGTAGAGCTGAAATAGTCTGAGCTGTCATCTCTACCTTTGTCATGTGGACTTGTGCACTGTTCTTATCTATACTGGAAACTCCTGCAGACATCATTTTCCCAGGCCTATGCCTTTGACCACATCTCATCATCTATACATCACTTACTGACCCACTCTGCTCTGCCATATCAAATACACAGTATTTGTCCTGACTTCCAAAGACTGTATAATTTATTATGGCTTACTCCTAACTTCTTACGTGCTATCAAACTCTTGATTATAAACTATGTCCTATGATCCGCAGTCCTTGACCACCATAATTAGCTTGGTATGTAACTTAGAAAGATCCACGTCCCCATCAGCCACTGAGGAACTCATTTATGCTCCCTTACACTCTCCTGCATATAATAGCACAGAAACTTTACAATGACCATGTCAGACCAGATGTTGGTTGCTATGCTAACTTGCTTTAGAATGGTTTGCACTGGAGGGTACTTTCAAAGACCACCTATTCCAATCCCCCTGCCATTGGCAGGGTCATCTGTCATTAGATCAGGCTGCTCAAGGCTCCATACAGCCTAGCCTTGAACACTACCAATGATGGGATATCCACAAATTCTCTCAGCAGCATGTTCCAGCATCTCACCATCTTCACTGCAGAAATATCTTCCTCACATCCAATACAAACTTACCCTCTTTTCAGTTTAAAACCATTGTCCCTTGAACTGTCACTACAGGCCCCGGTAAAAAGTTTCTCTTTCTTTCAAGCCCCCTGTATGTGTTGAAAGGCTGTAGTAATGTCTACCCTGAGCCTTCTGTTCTCCAGACTGAATAATTCCAACTCTTTCAGCCTGTCTTCATAGGAATTGTGTTCCACCCCTCTGATCATTTTCAGGGCCCTTCTCTGGACTTGCTGTAACAGATCCATGGTTTTTTTTTAATGGGCTCAGGGCCTCAGAGCTGGATGCAACACTTCAGGTGGGCCCTTATCTCAATCTGCTGGCCGTGCTGCTTTGGATGCAGCCCAGAATACGATTGGTTTTCTGGGCTCTGAGTGAACATTGCCAGCTCATTTTTAATTTCTTTACTCTCCAGTACCCTCAAGTCCTTCTCTACAGGACTGCTCTTACCAGTTTGTAAATTTAACCTGACACTACTTGTGTTGGACTCCATCTGGTCAAAACAACCTCCTCCTCTTTTTCATTCATGCCGCACTCAGGACAAAAACGATGCCCAGCAGAATTGATGGCAGAGGACAAGACTGGTTTTTTCTTTGAGGAATGTGACCTAAGCAGAATCAAGACCGGGATGTGAACATGCTGAAGAGGATCATGTCTTTGCTGCCTGAAAATAAGGCATCCCACTAAACCTGTCACATAAATTCCATTTACATTCAGTGGATTCAGAATTAATTAAGATACTTACGTGCTGGCAGGAGCACCTGAATCATCTCACTTTAGGATGCTCCTTGTTGGTGTGGCAATGCCCACCTTGAAGTAGGAGGCTGCAAGTGAGGGCATGGGGCTGTTGGTTTCTCCAACTCCTCTCTGGGGACTCTGGGGAGCACCCACTCCCCTCCACTGAGGACCTGCTCACACCTGGGCAAGATCCAACAACCTTCTTTGCTTCAGTCCCCTTCATCACAGTTGGGTACCTTCACCAGGACCATCACAGCATCTGGTGTTACCAAGAGGGCTGAGGACTTTGGGGACCACTGCCACAAGTTTTTACCAGCTACTAGAATTTAACATTGCTTCTATAACAACAGCAAGTCGTATTTCAGGAAAGATTAATTGGCTTCCTGGTCTGCCTGCCCTGCTGTCAATACACTGCGCTCACTGGAGTAACAGGGGGGCTTCTCACAGACAGCTTGAAGGGAACGGTTTGTATTATGTTTTAGTGAGAGGCAGAGAGCTAAACTACCTCAGGAGTACTTTGATCACGCCTAACTGGGGACTGCAGAATTTTAAAAAAGATCCACTATTCTTTTTCTTCTGGACAAGATCACATGTCTCAAGTTTTCTTCTTCCCCTCCGCTAACTCAAAACCAGAGAGACGTGCTTCTAAGAGACTTGACACAATCTGGTATACACTACAATTTGACAACACTGACAACTTTACCTGATTTTGTAGAAATACACTGTTTCTGCCTCTTTTTTGAAAACCAGAAGGTTTGATTCTGTGTTCTCACCAAGTAGCACAAGCTTAGATACGGCAGGCATTTCTTCCTCCTTTTTTCTTATCCATAAGCCTCCCCAGACTAGCAGAGCTTAACAGGAACAAAGAGGCTAAAAAGAATAGGGCTTGGTTTTTTTTTCCCCTACCACCATTTGGTACTCCTGTGGCATCACAAACCTTGGCTCTTTGACTCTTTTTTTATTAAGATAAATGTGATGGCCAGCCCCCAATGCCATGTGATCACTCTTTCCGTAACAAAAAAACCCATCTGCACATGAGACAAAGTGCATAGTTCATCTAAAATCACACCTGGGGTGTGTATCAGAGTCACCTTACCCTCAAACATCCAGCTGTAGATAAAGCCACTAAGCACTTACGTAGGTTAGAAACAAACCTAACAGGGCACACAAGAAAGAGTGCCACCATCAGTGATTGGTGCTGGCTGGGTTCAATGGCAGGAGTGAGATTTCCAACTTCCTGCTGCTAGTTTTGGGTATTCAGAGTTTCATGGCTGGGGAGACAGGAGTCTGTGAGGAGTGAACCAGAGACCCCACACACTTTAGAAGCTGGTGATGCATGGGTGCATGCTCCAGTTCATGTGCTGGAGACAACACACCTGACATGAGGCAGCACATCACCCACTGCTTGGAGATGGAGGAGCAGAGCGTGGGGCTCCCTCCTGAGCAGTCCCTTCCTCCTGGTGATCACTGGTAAATACAGTGCTTCCCTTACACAAAACACCAACATTCTACACTGCTCAGCCATCTGGGATGTCACAGAAAGCACAGGCAACCCTGTGTTCCCCATGGTAGCCCTGGCGTGACCACAGGGAAAGCCATCCTCTGCCTCAACCAGGAGATGCTCCATGTGGCTGCACTCACAGGAGCTCCATGGAATATCCACTGAGCACAGACAAACACACAGCTTTTCTCCTGGATATGTGTAGGAGTGGCACAACAAAACCTACCTTTTTATAAGAAATTCAGCCCCTCATCCACACCACCAACCACCCCCTGACAAATTTCAAGCCTTTGCCAAAACACAGAGAAGTTAGAGCTACTCAAAGTCAACACATTTATCAAGATCAGAAAACAAACATTTTTTCCCCTGCTTTATTCCCAGAAATTCCTGACATTTTCTGGTCATCATTTTTCTAAAGAAAATAATTAAAATAATATGGCTTAGGGCAGATGTTCATCTTGGAAAAACTCATCCCAAGCTGTCAAAGTGTAGCACAGTCATTAATCCTGGAGGGAAAAAAAAAAAAAAAAAAAGGACAAAGAAAAAGGAGGAAGTGAATGAAGTTTTCATAAGAGATGTCATTCCTAAGAGTGCTCAGTGGGACTGCGAGTGGAGCTGAGCTGAACCAATCCTTCCTTCCAAAACACATTGGGTGGTGTTTGGTGGGTGGTGCAAACCACATGGTGGGTGGTGTGCCAGCCAGCTCCGGAGTGTGCTGAGTGGAGGCTGCCCTCGGGGGCATGGTGATCAGCACTTCTGCTCTCTCTCCAAGCACAGAATTAAAAGGATAAACTCCAGGCCATATTAGTGAATCGAGTGTAGCTTTAAAAGCAAATGAACATGAGCAATAATCCTACAGATATTTTTAAAGAGCACTATAACTGTTTATCCAGGAGCTTCCCTGATCCATCTCCACCACAGACCCCCCTCTGCTCTGGTGTGACACAAGAGTTTATCAGCACTCCTCCAAGAAAAGTGCATAACTGTGCCATGGCTCTTATCCAGTAATACAGACAGATCCTGTAAGACTCACAATAATAATCTCACATCACTTGGAACACTACTTTTTCCCCTCAACCTTCCTTGTTCCCCCTCATCCTTCTCTCTACCTATAACACGACTCATGAGTGTCATCTTCTATAAAATTTAAAAAGTAAGACCACCTGATCACATTACAACATTCAGATTTTGTAGATAAAGACTGAATAAAATATGCTCACATCCACACAAAAAAAGAAGCTGAACACGTACTCCCAGAAAAGACATCTTTAACTGAAAATGGCCTTCATATTTTGCCTCCTGAAAGGATACAGTTCTAAATGCTGTAAATCTAAGTAGAAAAACCTGCATTACTAGCTAATATACATCAGTCTCAACTTATTCTACTCTTCAGGCATTGATGATTTTGCCCTTTTAGGTTAATCATTTAAGAAGACAGTATTTTGACTTTTCAGAGCACTGTATATTAAAGAAGCATTGAAGAAAGAACTTCAGTGAAAGCCCTTGATGAAACATTCCTCTGAAAAAAACCCAAAAATCAATAAAATCTTTGAAGTGTTGTTTTGAAGTACAACTGGTCTCATTTTCTGATGTGCCAGCATAAAACTGACTTCTAAGCAATTTCTACAGAAAGAAGTAGGAATTGTCTTATATGAAATGAAAGCCATGATAAAATCAATAGAAAATGTATACAATCTTTTCGATAAATGCAGTTAACAATTTCAAAAAATAAGGAGTTCCAAAAAATTGGAACTCAATGAGGCATGTGTTTGGCATCTACCTGAAATTCTGGACTGGGGGGAGATTTGAGCTCCCTGTTCCCAGGATCCTGACAACTGTCTTGGAAAGAGAGTTGAAGTGGTCTGTTGCTAGTGCCTGCAGCCTCCCCTGCTTTCCCACCGGAGCTAGTGTGGCTCAGGAAGATGACACACATCCCACAGGAGAGGGCACACCCGAGCCCACAGCTGCAGCAGACTTGGAAGTCTGTGTGTGCTTAATAAATGTCAGGTTTTAATAGCATGCATCATTATTGTTAATTGTACTCAAACCCAGCAGGGCCCATGCCCATATTGCATTCATC
This sequence comes from Monarcha castaneiventris obscurior, assembly GCA_026261815.1. Classification (NCBI taxonomy): domain Eukaryota; kingdom Metazoa; phylum Chordata; class Aves; order Passeriformes; family Monarchidae; genus Monarcha; species Monarcha castaneiventris. The sequence continues at coordinate 41,788,488 of JAMPIT010000575.1, forward strand.
AACTTGTACAAAAGCTAACAAGCTTTAGCTGCCACATGTGCAAAAGCAGCCTGTGTACCTGGCACAAACCCAAGGAAGCTGCAGCAAGGTGGGAATCAGCCTCTTCCCGCAGGCAACCAGTGACAGGACAAAAGCAAATGGAGTCACACTGCACCAGCAGAGGTTCAGGTCGGACATGCAGAAGCATTTCTTCACTGAAAGGGTTGACAAGCATTGGAATGGGCTGCCCAGGGAGGTGGTGGAGTCTTGAACACCCTGGAGTTGTTCAAGAAATGACAGGATGTGGCACTTAGAGCCATGGTCTAATTGACATAGTAGTGTTCAGTCACAGGTCAGACTTGATCTTGGAGGTCTTTTCCAATCTTAATGACTCTGTGATTCTATGATTTGCACCAGTGATCTCCTTATCTATTAATTCAACCCTTGACTAGAGTGCTATGATATCTATGGAATTGTAGAATCTCAATTAATCCTAATAAATAATAATTGCAAAGCCCACAAAGACTACTAGAGTAATTTGAAACCACTAAATGACAATACAACCTGACAGGGCTGCAGAAGACTTTGTCATCCTTCCTTACATAAAATCTGTTATATTACAATGAGCAATTGAAAGTGTACAGCTCACTATTTTTCTTCAGAATTTCAGCAACATCATCCTGCATTTCCAGAACTATCGTAGCATTTACTGGATGCTCAGAAGTATCAAAGTAATATTTTAGCTGATTAAAATATCACCACATTTTCATGTTGCATTGGTAAGAAATGTTATTGATTTAATACGGTGTTTTTAAGGCATGTCACTCCCTTAATGAATTTTCACACAATTGTTCCTTTTCTTTTTTTTTAATACCATAATTTTTTATGGGTTAAAGTATATTTGTGATACTGCTATTCAAAAGGCACTCCTGGAGCAGTTAGAAGAGGAGACTTTACCCTTTTCTCCCAAGCATCCATCAAGAAGCGAACAAATCCAACACTGATCACTTCCAAGGGACCATGAGCAACGCCCACAGTGCCCCTAAGTATGGAGCACTGCCCTATCCGTGTCTCACAGCTCCCACCTCTGAAGCCACCTGCTGAAGTGCTGCTTCCACTCCCCCTTTCATGTTCCAAACCTTTTTTCCTTTTGAAATATGATTCAGCATCACCTCCACACTACAATGTGCAACCTCAGGATTAAATAATCTGCTGTACACCAATGGGCTGGCAGCATCTACATGTCCATGCCACCCCAGACTTATGATACACAATGTCCCTCTGTCCAGCCAGACTTGTGTCACTCTGACCTTCAGACAAGCATTAATGTCAGCAACTATTAACTTTGCTAAGTTCGTTATGGATTGAGTGTTTTCCCTGGAATTATTCTTGTTTGTAATCTGGCACTGTATAATGTCATACTCAGGATTCTGTGATTTTCAGAATGGTGTGGAATCAGACTTTGAATACCATTATTACAAAACCATAACAGCCATCTTTCTATTTCCTCAATTTGGAGATAAATAATTGCAAATAACAGAGAAGAAACAGATGGGCAATCACAGCAAGCAGAAGCAGATATGGTCTCTGTTTAAACTGTCGCTGACTCATGCCACCAGAACACCACTTGTGCCAAAACGAGACAACATCCCACTCTTCCATGAGCTACAGGATTTTGTGCAATCAGGCAAAATGGTAGGAATTATACTGATATTATCATGAAGTCCCAGTGTTTCTAATTACAAGTGTCATAATTTCATGACGACTGAAATAGGACAGAGTTAATTTGTAAATAAGAAGTGTCCATGCAGACAGTCATGGACCTATTAAGATCTCCAGGTGCCTGCAGGTGACTCTGTGCCTTCAAAGTGATCTTTAAATGCCTAATCTTTTAATGATCTCTAAATACCTTTTAACACCTTCTGCAATGTTAGAGGGTCCTGATAGGGTTAATGGGAAACAGCTATTATGAAATAATGTGAAAGCCTTCTCAACATCTCTATTCCAGCTTGTCCTTAATAATAGGTCCAGACTGCACCAACAGTTTTTGTGTCTCAGAACAATTCCTAAGATATTCCAAATACGCAGTCTAATATGTGTGGGTGATATAAGGGACCTCATTGTCTTTCACCCTTTTTCATCCTTCTGCAAGGACAAAACACCTGGCTTGATGCCTTCATTAATATTTTGTAGTTCACTAATAAATGCTATGAAATACAGCCTCAAGTGAGAGGGAAATAAATGAACTTTCTGAGCCACTTGCAATTAGTTTTGGAAGACTCTGTAGACCTAGTGAGCTCCCCCCCAAAAAAATGAAAAAGAGAAAAAGGAAGATGTGGCCTCTGTCTTTCAAAAATAGAGTTAACAAGTACCTGAGGAGCAAAGCAATGTGCCTCTGGGCCTTCCAAAGGCAGGCAGCTGAGTCCCCAGCCCTCTACTTAACCCATAGGGTGAACGCACTACTTGGGTGTCATATGGAAGAAGAATCAAAAGAACAGAAAACTGACAAACTATACATGGGACAATGACCAAACTGTGACATGGAAGAAAAGCATTTTTCTGCATCGTGACTCCTTTTGCAAGAACAATGGCGAACCTGAAAGTTCATCTGCAGTGTAGAAAATCACATTCAAGGGGAACATGTCCCCAGAAGGAGTGCTCCACATGAAGTGTTTGGCTTTATTTTTAATCCATTTAATAATTCACAAAGAAAGACTATCAACAATACACCTAACCAGAATTTTACCTTTCTGAGTTACAAAAACCAGCAAGTCTGTCATTGCAAACCATCTGTTAGACATAGCTGGCAATTCCTCTGCTTATAAATCTGACGCTGCCTTTTACGAGCCCTTGCTGAAGTCATGGTGATGAGGTTGTTACTTCATAACTGAATAATGCAGTTTTATAGCTTGTAAATTCCCTGCTGAATGGCTTGAGGTTAACTTGTGGAAAACAGAGGGAGGCAGAATGGCTGAAGAAGACAACTGCTGCAGAAATCTGCCATCCCACTGCCCAGAGGCAACTTCATGTTCTCTCTCACCAAAGGCTGAGTCTGCAGCTTCAGAAGGCACTAAAGATTTGAAAAATATTTCAGGATGCATGATAAAAATGGTGCAATGTGTTTTGTCCCTGTTTTCTGCATTGGTTTGAGAGTAGGAAGAGAGCATTCAGAGGCTGTGCTGTGTTAGGCTCATCAAATAACATTTTGCTCTCCAAAGATATTTCTGTTATATTTCTGAGTTACAAACCCAAAATTTTTGCAGGTCAGGTCTGGGCCTCTGGAATTTCTTGGATTGTAAAACAACCCTGCTACATATAATTTCTGTTCATAATAGGAAATGAGGGTCCTGGAAAAAATATTAGCAGAGAAACTCAAATTATTTATAAAGAAAAGTAAGTGCTTTATTGCAAAAGATAAAGAAGTGAAGCTGCAATACAGCATTGCAGCAGAGCAATGCATGAAATTGAATGAAATGCTACAGCATAAGAGGGAGAAGAATTCACAGAGACACACAGGAAAGAAAATTATTACAAAGTATAAAAGATTAAACTGTATTTCTATGCTACATGTTAACCCTCAGGGTACTTCAGGGTACATATCTGCAGATAGTGTGCCCAAACAAGAGTCTGGAGAAAGTTATTTCGGTCAATGAAAGGCAGATTTTTCTGTCATCAGTGCTGAACTGGCCATTTTATTCCCTGCCAAACTACAGACTGCTTTGAAAGAGAAGAGGTTTCCTTTTTATTATGATGGCTCTAAACCAGTTACAGCTGTGCAACAAAACAGATGTGGGAAGGAAGAAGTGGAGGAAAGTTCACTGGATCGAATGTAAAGGAAATAATTATGAGACAATACACTATTCTGGAGCCCGAAGGCAGTGCAGAACTGCTGACATCTTTAATGTGGGCTCCCCCTTCCCAACAGCATGATCTGCTGACAAATGCAAGCACTGTTGAACTGCATCTCCTCGCTCCTGAAAGGCACCAATGCTGCGTGTGCTGCGGGGATGATCTGAATTTTAATGTGCCCTATCGCAGGAAGAAATGGACACAGTGATTCTTATCATGACGGTGTCCTGTCCTTCCCTCACATAATTTTCTTCACCTTTTTTATTTCCTACAGTCAAATTGAATACCTGCAAACGAAGAAAAGCACTCTTCCTTTTCCATTTTCCATTATCTTGTCGGGTGTACCCCATATATTATATAGAATACTCATTCACTGTGTAATCAGAGTACTTATTCACAGTCAACACTCCAGGAGTCACCAGAGCTCAAGGGAACATATTTGAGCTATCTTTAAATTAGCTATCTCAGTATTGATAGCAGGGTAGCTATCATAACACTGAGCACATCACAGCATGCCAAATATTGCAGCTGCTTGAAAGTTACCACAGGTATTTCTAAGGGAGCTACAACCTCAGCAGAATTTCTAATGAGGGTTTGTCTTTTTTCCTTCATATTTACTGTATCTATTATAAGTTCACAAATTAAGAAGGGAGGATAATGAAATAGAGAAAGAGAAGGAAGGATGAAAACCAGCATGAATTAGCTGAAGGAAGAAAACAAAAAATCAGGCTTCTTCTTCCCTTACATCAGTCAGGTTATTAAGTAGTATTTTTACCATATTACCAGGTAAAACAATATTTTGCCCTAGATCTGCTCAAATTGAAGTCAACAGCCAAAAATTAAAAAAAACCAAAACCACAAACAAAATTAATGGGATGACACTATCACGTAGAGTGACTTCCCAGGGCTGGAAACTACATATAAATCTGATGACAAATGCTAGGAATTTTGGAAAGTTGTTACTTTTAGTAAAACTTAGGATTCTGAAAGAAGCTAAATTCGCAGTGATGTAATGGACTCTTACACACTTGCTGAAATTTTCCCAGGAAATAAGAAAGCATATGCTTACTTTTGGGTGAGAGAGGGATGTAGTCCTGATCAGAGGAATGAATGGATTTGAGGGAGGCCCTCAGGTATGATGCAAGCAACATCTAAGACTATTATTTATTTCTTCCTTTGAGATAAGCACATTTCCAAGTTATTAGTGCTGGGAAATTGCCCACATCTGGAAAGTCGTATCAGGCATCATGTACACAACAGAAATAATATCAGTGAAATGAATACAACTTACTAAACAAACTTTGAAATCTCTTGCTGGTCAGCCTTGTTTGACTTCAACCATTATCTGAGGGATCCAGTGTTCTGGATCAGAGATCTTCACACAAGGGAGTATACATAGACAGATGAGCTGTCAGTCAGTTCCTTCCCCTCAAGTTTTGAGAATTTTGATCTATCTACTTTTCTTAAAGAAACATCCCTACTGATGTATTTTCAGTATCTCATGCACCTAATCTTCATCTTCACCCAGATTGCTTCCTTGGCTAGATAACTTAAATGATCCATATATTATGAAGCCAAGAACTACTAAAATATATTATGAAATATCTGGAACACTTCAATGATGATACTGGAAAAAGTTTTTTTAATGATATCCCAAAACTTGCACAAAGCCTCAAAACTTGTGTAAACCTATATTAAACTGGAAACTCTTCTCATTCCACTGGATTACCACATGTCAGAGGTCTTGTGCAACTGAAGTAGAGATATGGAATAAAAATGAGCCCAAAAGCCAAAGTCTATCATAAAAGATTTAGTTTTAAAAAGAAATAGTGCTATAAATACCCATGAAAAGCATTCCTGGCAAGTACGGACCAGAGGAAGTGCCACAGATCTAGGAAGAGATACTAAAGATGAATGTCGAAACTTAATTTTCTAAGAGAAATCAGATTTTTAATCTCTGTAGCCTCTAGACACAGAAAGTGAATTTGATAATGAAAAAAGAAGGTGATCAAAAGCTTGGACAGTCATAAAAATGTTCTGTGGGAAAGGGATAACACTGAATAACACAGTATTTCATGTTGTCCTGTGGTCTGCACAGCTTCTTATCAATAACAAATTTACTTACCTGAACATATCCAGGACAAATATTGTCTCCAGCTTCACCAAAGCCGCTCAGCTGAGGTCCATGAGTTCAGACAGATGCAGAAAAAGGCAGGACTATGTTATTCAGTGCAACTCATCATTTATAAACCACGCTAACAACATCCACTTGCAATAAAAAACATAAATGGAAATATCTACATAGACTGTTAGTGGTTAACTTTTCATATAAAGTTATCTTTCTCTTTTGGAGAAATTACTCTTTTTTAAACTAATGCAGCATATTCATGAGTGACTATGTCCTCAGAGAACAGTAACATTAGAAATAATTATGAACCATCTTAATTAATTAAATCTGGTTTTCCACCCACTTAAGTTTTTAATCTATTGCTGTGCTAGCCAACTGAAAAGTGACACACTGACAGTAAGGAACTGATTATATCACTACCAGCACTTTCTGAAAAAGCCAAGAGCCAAACATCAGCTTGTCCTTGGGAAAGAATTAAAGTCTAGGAAAAAAAGTCGAACTAAACTTGGTAAAAGCAGTATCAGATGCAAGACTTGAGGTATTTGTGTACTAATGTCTCTTCCCAAAGCCCAGTTTCAGGAAGACATGCCCATACTGGCATAGGTAACAGGCCAGGAAGAGATCAATGTGACAAGCACACACAAAAGACAACAGAACCAACTTAACCTCTCTGCAACGTGAGGGAACAAAGACACGATTTTCCGTACATCTTTAATTTTGGCTTATCTTTAAAAAGGCTTTTCAGAAAGAATGGTGCTCATATGCTCCACATTCAAGGGCACATTGTCTCCAAATTATGCTAAACATTTTGGCCAGGAATAACTATACTGTGGCTCTGCTTCCGTAAGTGCCACTGCATAGAAATACAGGATAGTACTTGGTGGATGAGAGAAGTCATGTTCATGCAATGGCACCTACAAAAACAGAGCAGGCCACAGTATGAATCTTCTGGATGAAGACTTGAGGAGAACGGTGCTGTGGATTTTCAGTCATTCAAGAAAAATAAAAAGACCAATAAAAGATACCAATGGCTCAAGACAATGTAGCTCATTTCACAGGCAAGGTTTATAACTCCGATGTCTAAAGATTACTCAGTTATGTCCAGCTCTGCTGGACCTGATCTTCCTCAACAAGGACTGATCAGAAATGTGAAGGCTGGGGGCAGCCTTGGCTGCAGGACCATGAAATAATAAAAGATAGGCTCCTGACAAGATGGAACAAGGCAAACAGCAGGATCACAACCCTGGACTTTGGGAGAACCAACTTTGGCCTGTTAGGGGATCTGCTTGGAAGAACTCCATGGGCTACCATCCTAGAGCAAAGAGGTCTTCAAGAGCTGGTTAACTTTCAAGGATCACCTCTTCCAAGCTCAAAATCAGTCCATTCCTAAAAAGTGGGAAGTCAAATTCAGGTGGCAGGCAGCCTCTATGGATGATTAAGGTCCTGCTGACTGAATTCAAACAGGAAAAGGAAGCATACAAGAGGTGGAAGCAGGGACAGGAGAAATGTTGAAACAGCCTGAACGTGCACAAATGGGATTGCAAAAACCAAACCAATCTGGAGTTGGTATAGGCAACAGCAAAAGCTTCCACAAATATATCTGCAACAGGAAGAAAACTAGGGAAAATGCAAGCCTGCTGCTGAATGGGAACTGAGACCTGCTGACAAAGGACAAAGAAGCAACTGCATTTTCTGCCTATAAACTGATGAAGTGTAGTCTAGGTAGATGGACAGTGAGTTGGACTGAAACCTGTCAGGCTCACAGGATTGTGGTCAGTGACATGAAATCCAGACCAGCCTGAAAGCCAGTCACTAGTGGTGCACCCTATAGTTCACACTGGTATCTACTAAATACTGCCCAGTATCCTCATTAATCACCTGGATGATGGAAGAGAGTGCACCAGCAAGTTTGCAGATGATACAAAATTGGGAGGAGTGGATGGTACATGAGATGGATATGCTGCCATTCAGAGGACCTTTAAGAGAATGGAGAAGTGAGCTGACAAGGACCCCATGAAGTTCAACACAGAAATTATATGTCCTGTACCTGTGAGGGAATAATGCCAAGCGCCAGGACAGACTGTGATCAAACAGCTGGAAAGCAGTCATCCAGAGAAGGACCTGGGGGTCCTGGTAAGCACCAAGTTCAACATAAGCCATCTGTGTGTCCTGTGACAAAGGCCAGCAGCCTCCTGGGCTCCATCAGGCCCTGCTCCTCTGCACAGCACTGCTAAGACCCACCTGGAGTGCTGTGTCCAAATCTGGGGTCCTTAGTTTAAGGGAGACATGGACATACTGAGAGAGGCAAGCAAAGGTACACAAAGGTTATTAAGATCTTGAAGCACCTGTCATACGATGAGAGGCTGTAAGAGCTGGTTCTGCTCAGCATGGAGAAGAGAAGGCTCTGGGGATCTTATCAATGAATGTAAATACCTGCTGGGCATGTAAAAGAAGATGGAGTTAGAAGCTTCTTACTGGTGTACAGTCAAAGAAAAAGAGATAATGGGCACAAACTGAAATGCATGGAATTTCATTTAGACATCATAAAAAACAGTTAGTCTCAAGAATGGTCAAATGCTATAAAGGGTTGCCCACAGAAAGCGTGGAGTTTCATCTTTATAGATACTCAAAATGCAACTGGTCACAGCCCTAGGTAAACTGCTCAAGTTGGTTGTGCTTTGAGTAGTCTTGATGATTTCTAGAGGTGCCTTCTGGCCTCAACTATTCTGTGACTGCAGTTGTTTCTCCTAGTATCCTGATAGTTGGCTTTCTACAGTGTGAGAATACACAGCATTTTAAGAGCACAACAGCAAAAAGAGCATACACACTTGCATGCACACAAGCAGTCTACACAAGCAGAACAGCAGATGCCTTTACAGGCCTGCAGTACTGAGTGGGAGTTGTACCACAACCTCTGTTCTTTGGCCAAGAGAGAGAACTGACCCAAGTCCCTACGCAGCCGAAAAGCAGTTATCCCTTATTCATCATTTTCCAATCAAAGGAAAAGGGAGAAAGTGTGATGTGCATGCTGCACAGATCAGGAATGCTGGGAAGCAAGCGCCAGCCATCAAACCACATCTGTACTCCTGGTGTATCACTTTACATTGCTCATGGCTGGAATGTGCTGCAGCAGCATGGCCCAATTGGCAGCTGGCATGTCAAACCCAGTGCCTACATTCATCTGGCTGCCTTTTCCCTGGGAAGCACAAAGAATGGCCGGCTGAGCAGCCAAACGCCTCCTCCCACACCAGCTCACAGGCCTCCAGGCTCTGCTGCCTGGCTCTGAGGGAGCAGATGGGAAGAGGTTGCTATTTCTGGGGGTGAGAGAGAGGGAATAATCTTTGGTTGCCCATGGGGTGGGCAAGATAGCTAAGGAGGGAAAAGGTGTGAGTGGGTTGCTGCTGCCTACTGCTGCCTTGGGGTGGCAGGGAAGGAGGGTTCTTGTGCAGGAAGTGTGGATAGGGGAAGATGCTGTTAGAAGAGTGGGTGGTGTTTCAGGTGGAGAAAGGGGGTAGCCCTCTCTGGGATAACACAGAATGGATCCAGGTGTCAAGATTACTCTGCACAAGTACATCTCTGTGAATTCCTTCTAACACCACTAGTGATGAAATGCCTTGTTTCTAATATCACGGTCCTATGCTATTTAATTCCCCACCTTCCCACTTCAGGTGTGAGCACATCACCTCCCTGCCCTGGTCGATGCCCAGCTTCTCTGGTACATGCAGCCACTCTGCCACATAACCATGCATATAAGGAGATCAAAAGGATGGAGCTACCAGTCTGGCAAGCCTCTTCCAAACCTGCACATTCCTTCCTTATGTACTCGCTTCTTTGACTTATGGTATTGCTTAAGCACATTCAGTGCTTTGACTGAATCCTGTAAATTGGAAGAATCCTATAAATAGGAAGAAGAGGCATTAACTTTTTCTCTACCAATAGACCGTTAATAACTTTTACTGGCAGTTTCCTGTCCTCTCAAGTCAATTTTTCAGGTTAATTTTACTTTACTACAGCTATGCAAAATTATGAGTTAATTTTCCACCAATTAATGCAAACTCACCTAGATACACAGACATATCCAGTACCAGATAGAAGAGACACAGCATCAGAGTTTATATTAAAATACAGTTAGTAACTTGATTGACCCAAGAGAGAATGTGTTGGACACTGACAATCATAGGAAAATGTACTTGACACTCAGATTCTACACACTCACTGTGCCATAACTACACACAGGTACAGAAATGCCCATGCTAACCTCACCACTCCTAGGCAGGGTAGTACTCTGGCCAAAAGCATAAGTCTGCTTTCAAAACAAAGGCAAATTCCAGGTCCTAAAGCCAACTTGCTTGACTTGCTTGTTAGACAGACTCACAAAGCTAATTCCCCACAGAGTCTGAAGTGAGGTGCCCATCTGCTCTTCTCCACTGGAGATACACTTCCACAATGATAAACAGCTGCTAGAAAAACTTGGAGAGAAAGTAACTGAGAACAATATAAATTAAGTTATATCAGCAAAGTCCCTACAAAAACCCATGCATTTCTGATAACAAACCAAAGGGCCTGCCCAAGATGTAAATACCCTCTCCTAGTGGCCCCATAATGGCACCCCTAATCCCCTATGATCCACAGCTCCAGGGAATATTTTCTACCCGGCAGGAAAATTATCCATCTCTAATAGCTGCAGGATGCTAGACAGATGGGGAATTAAGGCCACACACTAAAGACATTGAGTTTTGTGTCACTATCTTTCTTGTTTGGCAGAACAACTGTTACGCCAGACAGGGTGATGTGGCCTCAGCTGTCAGGAAGGGGAGAGTCCCTACAGGAGGTGTCTGGAAACAGCTGGGAAACCTCCCCACACTTTCTACCCCATGATAAATCAGCAATAAAACAGAGCTTTGTAAACGAAGCAAATACCTGGATTTAGTGTGGGCTTTCTTTGCAGTGACCCTTGCAGCATTGTACAACGATGGGAAAGTGCCACAGTGTTCATTTTACATCAGGGGAACCGACAGCACTGCTAATGGCAGTGATGGAAACTAAATCCAAAGCTGCAACATTGGCTCCATGGTTATCTAGGTTTTACCCTTAATATAATTGAAGCCAAATTTCACTTCTTCTGAGTCCTCCACATTCTTTTCAGCATCTTTTTCTGGTATAAATTTGCTTTAGCTTTTTTAAGGTATGGAAAAAGCTGTTCCCTTGGACTCCTCTTAGCAGTACCTATTTCTTTGTTACAAGCACACTCTCTATATACTGGGGAAAGAAAGACCAGTTTTGCACTTTTTAATTCAGGAGTCCTAAGGTGGATATAGAGAGAGATGAAGACTTTGAGAAGCTGAGAAAAGAAAAACAGCCTGACATTTAAAACAATAAACTGCAAAAATTTATTAAATACTTTTGCTTGTATGTAAACGGGCACTGTGCACAGAACACAATGCAAACTTTCTCCATGATATCCCCAGAACACACTATGTCCTGGATCCACTGGAGTCAATTCCAGGAGCACAAAGGTAATGAACGCAACGTCGGCAATCATCCAGGTTGAGGCCTCTGAAGTGAGGCAATGGCAATGTCAGCATTATGTCAGCATGCCTTGAGCATGATGCAGCACCTTCCCTGTTATTTTCTGTCTTATAAAATATTCATTACTTTCTTTTTCCATCCAGTTACTAACTTCTGCTGGAAGCTCTCTCCCATTGTTGACTTTCTCACCTTGTCTTTGATCCCTCTCAAAATCTGCCCACAACTTTCTGTTCCCTGATCCCACCATGTTAACAACTCTGCCTTCATGTTTCCAAACAGTGCAGTCTCAGTGCCAAGCCCTCCTTCAGCCTCATGGACCTCCATTCCTGCCCCCTGGCACTCTGATCCTTTCTGAAGTCATTCTGTTGGTTTAACACCATTAACATTCACAGAAAAGCCATGGGACTATTACTTGAATATGGGCATTGCCAGAAGCGCTGGATTTGGCTCACTGAGATTATACACCTACAGCAGAAACCAGCTCATGGATTCTGCCACAGTGCCAAAACACTAAACCTGATACATGGATAAAATTTATTTCTTGAATTAGCGTCACAGGACACTGACTTCTCTTGTCACCACAATCAGAACATGCTCTGTCCTTACTCCAAACTCAAAACCCAAACAAGCAAAAATCTCAACCCAACCAAACTTAAACAAACTCAAACAAACCAAATCAAAGCAGATCTTTGACAAGTCAAGAACTGTTCTCAAATACATCTGTGCCCCTAAAGGTAATACCATGCCTTTGAACAACAATGAGCCACATCATATCAGCAGGAGCTAATTAATTTCCAGTCACCACAGTGCATTAAGGGAGGTTGTAGGGAACAATCCGTAAAGAAGGAAGCCCCACTCCATCCCTGGCCAGCACGTGGAGCAGGGTCATCACTCACCATCACTTGGAAAAGCAGCAGTGTTCACCACCACCTCTCATCATGGGCAGAGAAGTAAAGCAACTCAGTCTGGCTGATGGCAGGATGCACGTGATGATGGCTCGATCTGGTCAGCCTGCATCCAGCACCATATGCCACCAAATACAGTCCACATGCTACAGACTTTTTAAAAGCCACAATGAGGAGACAGCATGCTCTTCAACGATAGATGGCTCTCAACAAGCTCATACATAAAATTAGAAGCAATCTGTAGAACTGCAATTTCCATTCTGCCATGGAATTGAAAGGAGGATGATTATTACAGCAGCAATTGTTAGGGCTGCTATATCAAAAGGTCAGCATGCAATTACCTACACCCCTCAATACATACACACAGAACAAACAGCAAACCATTCCCATTTCAAGAGCTTGTAACTCCTCCAGACATGTCATGTAGTATACAAATCTGAGCCCAAGAGCACTCACTCGCCATAGTAAAACTAGAAGGTCTATTTGTAGGTTTATTTGAAGTTGAGAAGGGCTTATAAAACCTGGGTACATTTTCATGTCAGCTTGTTTCACGCACTTCAACAAAACAGCTTTTACTTTTTCTTATTGAGAAATTTTGCACCCTATTAACCTTCTTTCTCTTGTATCAGGAACATGAGCACAGCAACATTATTCTCTTGTGCAGGAACCAGAAGCAAGATTTTGACCAGGGACTGATCCTTCTCATTGATCCTTTCACTCTCGGTACATCTGCAGAATGTAACCAACTTACAAACCACATTCCTACAGGACTGAAATGTCTGTTGCCAGTCGCAGTAAAAGGTGAACTACTTTACTGAAACAAAAACTTTAAACTGCCATTGTCCCTTTAACATTGCAGAAGCTTCTTCTGAAATCAAAGCCATATTATCTATTGGCTTCAAGACATTTTTAAAATTGTTAAAGGTTTTGTGATTGTGATCGGAGAAGACTAAATTATTTTATTTCACATAAGAGCTTCACCTTCTAAAAATACCATCAATGAGGAAATGATATACTGGTTCAATAAGATGCTCCACTACAATGCCTCACAAGAATATCACTGAAATTTTGGGTGATGAACACTGTAATATTGAACACTATATGAGACTGAAGAAAAAAACTGAGGGAATCTTTAGTGCATTAAAAACAATTACCAACTAAACTAAGATCAATGATGTGACAAACTACAACACAGAAATGATTTTGCTTGCTTGCACTGCTTCATGTACCTTCAACTTCCAAACAGAAATCTAACTTGGAGCTTCTGAATTTCATGACCTTCTAGTATAATTTGCTTAGCTCCCAACAAAACCCTGCAGATAAATTAGTAAATTTATCAAATACAATTATTAAGTAATTTATTAAAATAAATTTATTAGTTTACTTTAACTATAAATTTATAGTTCCTCTGATGGCATAAAACTAGTCTGATCTGTTGCAATTCATACAAAGCAACAATACACCACAGATCAGACACTGACATTATCTCAACCTAAAATGTACACGTACTCTTGACACAAAACATGGTATTTGTTTTTAAAGGGCAGTCTGTAGTTAGGTCATTATACAAACCTACAGGAAAATAAATCTCTAGTGTGTCAACAGCATCAAACAGCTTGGTATTGATGGCAAACTTTCTGAGAGTGCACTAAATCCCACTGTCTCCTCTTGGACACTGAGCCACTGAGCCACTGACCATAACTCCTTGAATGCAACAATCCAGCTACTCCCTTTTACAAGTATCCATACTCCTCTTTCACTCTACTTATGCAGACTAGTATTTACTACCTTCAAACCTCCTCTGGGCTACCTCTATTTGCCATCTGCATAGGACTTCACAGCAAACTATTATTACAGAACTACTGCTCCCCCATAATTATCAGTTTAAGAAGAGAAAGAGGAACTCATATCAGGAACTCAAGCCTCTTTAAGTTTTTAATGAGGAAGGAGAAAGAACCTCGGACATTAATATGGAACTGTACTTTTATTTACCAGTATGTCCGGCCTCTTTTGCCTTATAATGACTGTTTGTACACTAAAAGAGAATATAAAAAGGCCTCACCTCAGTTACGGTCTACTGCCTAAATGTATTAGGGATATTTTGTCTGAGGTGTCCAAAACTATGGCAAAAGCTAGGTCATTAAAAAAAAGTGCATATCTAAATAGAATGGTTATGTTAAGGATAAAAGAAAAATGTATTGTGGTTAAAGTCTGGCATGTGTTTAGGAACGTAAAACAGAACTCTCTTGCAGAGGAGACATTGGCAGAGTCTCAGTTCTAACACACAGTTATTCCACTATAATATAATTCAGATACTTTAAATATTTCAAACATTTATACTTTTTATACAGTCACAATACTTCTGAAAATCCACTGTGTTAGAGCAGTGCATTTATGGGGCTGAAGGACAGGATGTGGCAGGCAGAGACGACATTCATCGGTCACAGAGCAGGGGGATGCCTCTGCCTGAGGCAATGACACAGTTCTAACACACATTCTTACGTGCAGCTATAGAATTTCAGACTCCAATAACAGAGTCAGCTTTTACTACCCTATGTCTAAAACAGCTTTGTCGAAAGATGTTAAGTACCCTGGTCTTTTGCTTTGGAATAACAGTTTTTGCACAGTAGGTGCACTTTTCTTCTTGATCACAGCTAACCATTTAAAGCAGTATTAAATTTCAGTACAAAAATGGTAAGGAACTTATGAGTATTTCCTATTCAAAAACTGAACAAAAAACCTTGAAGCAAGCAAAACTTAATTATAATATCTCTACCTATTCCTATAAAAGACTAAATTATAAATAAAACCATTTAAGCATTTAATCCCTTAAACAATGAAAATCTTACTCAAAAAAAGGAAAGAAAACTGAATATATTTAACATTGATTCACTTTGCATTTGATGAAATGCAGAGGAAACCAGAGGTATATCTGCCTCTGAAACCAGGTTTTAAATACAACTGTGCTTTGTTTTCTTTCCATGCAAGGCATTATCTAAATCATTGCTCTACACCACCCACACAGCCACAATCTCATGCCCTTACCAAAACCCAGCTTTATTCTTGTCATCTCAAAGAGAATCAAGGACAAACCTCAGTCCTATGAAGTCAAGCTGAATCTTCCCTTGTTGTCACCAGAGCACCAGAAATACACAGTGGATGGTTCACACCACGCACCAGAGATCCTGATGCTAGGACTGGATGGACCCCTTTAGAGAGGTAGATAGCTCCTTCCATCAGCTGTGGAAAACGACTGAAGAAGCCTTCCCTAGCTTTGATGTGTAATTTTAAAATTTCCAGAGCCAGATGGATACCAGTGCGACCAGGAAAGAGATCTGGCACTTGTCACAAAGGAACATCACAGCACAGCAGTCACACAGGACTGGCTGGTGGAAGGCCCAGGAGAGTCACTGGGCTACACTCCCTGGGGAAAGGACCAGCCCTACCAGGGCATTTACAGCTGTGATTTCTCAGAAACAGTGGCTGTTCAGCACAAGTCCATAACAACTTAAGGGAATCCATAAAGGGAGGTCAGGTAGAACAGACGCTCAATAAAAAGGTGTGCGTGGTCCCTAAAAAGACAACCCTTACACCTCAAGTGAGTTACATCCTTCTCTGATTATCCACAATTGTTTTACCATGTGTCCTCTTTACAGTCTGGTTTCCCCTCCCAAATGCTAATATATAATTGAACCATGGACCATGACCCCCCCACAATTCACTCTGCTACTGAAACCAGTGTTTTTCAGCACAGGTAATGGATGTCAATGGTACCAACACAATCCTGCAGTTTCTTGTTCCCCTCCAAACAACCTCAATTCACATCATGTCAGTTAGGCCACTCCCTTACAGTAGGACTAGTTCATACAAATAAAGGTCACTTCTTGACCCCAAATGCAAAAGAAGATGTCTATAAGAGTAGCACAGCCATTCCAGTTGTCTGAGGCTGTGAGAGCCCTATGATTAGCTTATTAGAGGACTGGAAATTGCCTTGCATCCATGCCAACTTTCTCATATCTGACAATATACTATATAGAGTGTTTAGCTCTACATATTTAAGCAAGAAGAGAAACCCAAGACACACTATTCACTCCAATTACTCACCAAGATGTGAAAAATCTCTCATCTCATGAACATAAAAACAAACAACAATTGTAACATATTCTTCTGAGAACAAGCCATGGTTTGTTCATAAAGCTTTTGAATTGTCTGGCAAGTTCTTTCTGTATATTGACAGGCTGTAATTGCTGCCTCTTAGCTAGAGTGAACCTCCAGCCTGGTGCCTGACCTTGTGCCTGACCCCCACTTCCATCTTTTATACTGACTTAGATAGAATCTGGGCCTAACACTTTTTGGCAAAGTACCACAACTTGATACTGTTTTGCTTTTGACAGGCTTCTCCTAACTGTGGCCACTTCTGTGGTTTCACTCACTGCAACTATCTGGTATCATCCAGGGATCAAAATGTACAAGTGGTATGCAGCTGGTAAAAAAATCCCCAAAAGCCTCCTTTCGGCCAAAGGAAATTCACTGCCTACCCTTGAGCTGAGCTCTCCTCATTTTTGGTCTCACTGGGCTTGAGTCTGGAGGCAGAGATTGGCTCCAGGTCAGAGCAGAGGCTGCCAGCCCCCAGCAAGGCTCAGGTCTGGCACAGACCCCAGCAGAGACCTCGGCAGCAGGCGTGACAGCTGGGGCCTATGACAGAGGTGGAAAGGCTGGAGCTTCCAGAGCAACCACAATGACAAAGCTGGCAGTTCTGCGGCTAAACAAGATTTGAAACAGATATTTTGGCCGCTCTTTCCTCATAGGTTTGGAAACAGAAAGATCATCAATAAAATTTCTCAAGAAGAAAAGCCACAATGGAATCAACATTGCGATAGAGAGGAATGCAGGCCTTTGCAAAGATCCAGGATTTCTAAGTAACAAATTCCAGAAAAAGAAGGCAAAGCTGACACTTACTTGGTTGCCAATGCTTTCTGAGCAGAAAGACTGAACTGGCTTCTTTGTGTCATGCAATTGTATCTGGCCCAAAAGTCTCCCAGAGGGGAATGAAACACTCCCGCCCCTCTCTGCCCACTTGAGTCCAAGATACTTACCAGCTTGAACACACACTCCTCTCTCCCTCAAAGTAGTAAAAAATAAATACATGTTATGTTACCCAAGGTGTGGTTCATCCAAGTACAGTCATCTAAAGCCAAGGTATCTCTGTCACCTCAAGGCTTTTTCTGTAGCTGGCCAAGAGAGGCCGCCTTGGAAAGGGGCTCACCCTCCACGCATCTTAGAACGGGAGGCATTTACTTTTAAATGGACAAAACTGGACAACAAATTTCCACCAGACTAAGTGTGCCATTTTCCAGGTAACTTTTTTCCTACATAAGACAATTGTTAGGAGCAAAACTAGCCAAAATTGTTAGTTGCCAAAATAATACTAAAATAAAAATGGTCTGCATCAGTTCAGGGTAATCCCCAGCTGCAGATGAGGTCAGGAATTTCTGCAAGAGTGAATAGGAGCTCTCTGGATTTCACAGTGGGGTCTACGGTGACGATGTGACAAAGCTACCAAGCTGTTTCTGTGTCAGAGGATTGCTCTCCTAGCCCTATTGCAGTGTGTCTGTGGCATTTCTATGCTGACAGGAGACCATACACAGACTGTGTCTGAGATGAGAATCATCTGCTAAAATTTGCTGTGTTCAAATGTTAGAAGGCAGCTGGCTTCAGCTCTTTCATGCCAAGCAAAGTGATGGAGAAGAGAGAGGGGAAATGCACTACTTTAGATGTTCCTTGCAGCCTCACTCCTCTGCTCCCTTGATCCTCATTAAATGTTTGCTCAATCCATCAGATTTATTCAACTATTGTTTTCCCAGCTCAGCTGTTTTGCAGGAACTCTGACAACACAACCATTCCTGGTGAACATCTGGGATCGCCAGCAACATACTGCAGAAGAAAGAACAACGAATAGTACAAAATAAAAGACCAAAAAATGCCAAAAGATGTGGCTTCATCCAAACCATAGGCCACAAGATTCAGAACCTCTCTTTTCCATGCACACAAATGATGAAGGACGGCTAAAATGGTACCCTGAATGAGCACTACTGTGCAGACTGCTTTATAGAATACACACATTTTGAGAGTAGTTTTTATGTATTATAATAAAAAGTGAACTGGAGCTGAAAAAATATCACTAGAAACTGAACTGCGAAGAGTGGCTGGAAAGTTGTCTAATAGAAAAGAACCTGATACTGTTGGTCAACAGTGGCTGAACATGATCCACCAATGTGCAAAGAAGGCGGCCAAGAAGGCCAGTGGCACCTGGCCTGGATCAGCAGTGGTGTGGCCAGCAGGAGCAGGGCAGTGACCATCCCCCTGTACTCGGCACTGCTGAGGCCACACCTCCAATCCTGTGCTCAGTTCTGGGCCCCTCACTGCAAGAAAGACATTGAGGGGCTGGAGCGTGTCCAGAGAAAGGCAACGGAGCTGGGGAAGGGCCTGGAGCACAAGTGCTGTGAGGAGCAGCTGAGGGAGCTGGGGGTGTTTAGCCTGGAGAAAAGGAGGCTCAGGGGGGACCTTACTTGAAAGCAGGTTGTAGCAAGGTCGGGGTTGGTCCCTCGTCCCAGGTAACAAGTGAAAAGATGGGAGGAATTGACCTTAAGTTGCACTAGGGCAGGTGTAAATTAGATATTAATATAAATTTCTGCACTGAAAGGGCTGTTAAGCACTGGAACAGGATGGCCAGGGAAGCAATGGAGTCACCATCCCTGGAGGTATTTGAAAGACTTTTATGTGTGGCATTCAGGGACATAGTTTAGTGGCGGACTTGGTAGTGCTGGGTAAACTATTGGACTTGATGACATTAAAGATCTTTTCCAACCTGAATGATTCTGTGATTCCATGAATGGATGCTTAAGGTTCTCAAGCCTCTGCACAGGCTTCAGCTGTTGATGGCCTAAGAACTAGATGGAACTTGGTTCTCCAGGGTGTCTTGTCCAACTACAGGTGAATAAGGGTCAATTTAAAAAGGACCAAGGAGAACCTAATCACTATATTTTTAAATGATGCTATTGCATTTTAATTCATCTGTCTCTAATAAACCTATTTAAACTCAAAAAGAAAACAATTATGTCTATTAAAACATATAATATTAATACTGTTTTACTTACACTGGATAACTGAAATAATACATGCTTGTTGTCAAAGGTCCAAAACAAGTTAAATACCTAAAGTGGTTTATTAGTAACATGTGAAATGGAAGACAGTGCTTAAGTACCTAGAATACAAAGTGCTGAAACCAATTCTGACAGCACTAGTCTCTTCTGCAAATACAGATAATGTATCTTTCTTGACAGTTTATTTAAGTATTTTTGGTTCACTGAATAATTCATTCCAAGAGTTGAGGAAATAAGAACCAAAACAAAAAGCTTCAGAGACAGCTTGCTTTCTAATTTCATCTTGTGAATAAAAGCACAGGGTGTGAGGATGAGCACTGCAGTTCTGAAGCCTCAAATGCAGTTATCAGAAATAAACACATCAATTCATTAATAACAATGGTCTTTTGTTTAATGAATTACTTTGTTAAAAATGATAAAACTTGCAGGAAAAATAGTGAAAGACAAAATATATTTCACATGTATAAGGTAGTTCTGACTTTAAAACACTTTAGGAATGCTGCTTTTGAACATTATTCAGTGAATCTGCTATTTTGTTCTTGTGCAAGTTGGGACAATAATCATTATCCAGGAAGAACTGCATTATTCCTTTTGGCTTGCTTGTTTTACTAAAACGTATAGATCCAGGATCTGAGAAGGATTAGCTCCTGCCAAGTGTAAGACAAGTCTGTAGAGCTCATGTCCAACACACAACTACACCCAACACCACAGACCTGCTCTGCCATGTTTCCCCACCTTCCTTGCAGCCATGCAAGGAAAGTGATTGCGTTGAGGCTTGGGGGGCATGGCTGAAAATGTCATATACTTTAATTGACTGAAAAAATAGTACTTCAATGAACCGAAGAAAGAAGCAGAAGGAGGTGCTCAATACTGCTTCTTGCTCCCTTAGAAGCACGTTCAAACCTGTAAATGATTATTATAACTAAGTGCAAAAAAAGAAGAAAATAAGGGAAGTCAGTGTGAAGAAGTCCCCTTTCAGAGATCATGTTGCTGAAGTATTTGCTGTCTGTTAAAATTCTTCACGCTGTTAATTTAAAATATCGTATGTCCTTTATCACTCAGAAAACAAATTTATACTGCTTAATTTGTATCCAGAAGAAATGAAGGGAAAAAAGCTTCACCTGACACTCAGTTATGTAGTCTTTTCTTAGCTCTGCTGTATTACTGCACAAAAGAGATAAAATACCATCACTGGGGAAGCTTTGAATGCTTCAGTGTAGCAAACAGCCTCCTGGGCTCTTGTCTTTGAACAGCCTCGCACCAGCTCCCTCCGAATGTCGTGCTGGAAATGAAGGGCTGGCAGACTCCAGGAGTGCCTGGCCACTATCTGCAGAGATTCAATTGCTGGAAAGACTCTAAACAGTCTTTCTCAAAGAGGCCACTTCATTAAAACTTCAATATATAAATGAATTTTGGTCATGTCAAACATTGTTTGGGCACAAGAAAAAGACTGCTGTTGTGACAGACAGAAAGTCTGCCTGAATTCCATGGTTTGGCACTAGAAAAATCCCAACCCCTTTCTGTACTGCAAGGAGAGAAACAGCAGCAAGAATTAGTCAGTGGTGGGTCACAAAAGCTCAAACAATGCTGGCCTGCTTTATTTCCACTAGCAGAAATCAGAAACTATTCAGGGCCATACCTGTATGAACAACCTCTTTCAATGCTTCATGCCAAGAAAGTAAAACAAGAGGTTTTTACTTCACAGCATATGACAACACGACTTTGCTATTCCTGAGTTGCTGGAGAGGAGACGAATAGTGCCCACACACCCCACTGCTCTCCATGCACTGAGCTGCCCAGCTCCATTTTGGGAGTCAGAAGGAGGACAAGTGGTTCATCGACTGACTCCAGCTCCCAGCACAGAGACAGTCACAGCCCCAAAAGGGCTGATCTTGGACAGTCCTAACTCCTCCTGACTCCCCACACTGCCCCCACAGGTGAGCAGTACCTGGCAGTGCCAGGTACCTGATACAGACCCGCTCACTGCTCTTGTGAGCTCCAGCATCGTGATCGCTGCAGTGTTACCACCACGATGCAGGAGGTCTGAACTCAAGCATCCTCAATTAATTCCCAAGTCCTCAGTGAGATAACAAGCTGCTGAAGCATCTTGGCTTCCCAAGGCAAAGGAGTTAGCTGTGTTGTTTATCTTGTTGGCTTCTTTCAGGGTGGCCCTGTGTGTCTTGAGCACAAGGAGTTGCACAAACACAAACAACATGCCTGGGCCTTTGAGGCAATTTCTGGTGGGTGTGGAGCCACTCCTTGCCAACACCCGAGCTGCTCCGCCCAGCTGAGCTTGAAAAAGCAGTTATCTCCCAAGGCCAAGCTCTATCCTACAAGATTATCAATTATCTCAATGAGAATCATCAACTTAAGGCAGAATTTAGTCTCTGAGGTAGGGAAAAAGTTACTGGGGGAGATGCACCATGGATAATCAGTGCACCATAAAAAAAAAAAAGCGCACTAAAAAGCAAGCCAGCCTGTAGCAGAGCAGTCCTGCAGAACAGGTATTCCACATCCAGGATTTACAGAAATGATAGGAGTTCAAGAGGAATTACTCTAAAAAGCCAAAGGATTTATTAGAAGGTGTTAAACTTTCTGTTAGCATTTTGACCTATCACATATAAAATACAACAGGTATGCAGCTTTCAAGAGCATGTTCCCAATATAATGGTTTTTTTTCTTATTTTCTATTAAAGGTTTCATGAGCTTTCAGCAAGCATTTTATTCCTATAGAATTTATTTGAGATCCCTGCCTGTTAGTCCAGTGGTGGTCCAAAAGCACTTGAAAGGTCTCTGGATGACATTTTTCCCTCCACTGTTAGATCTCTGCAAAAGGTGATACATTCTCCACAAATGGCTGGCTAGCTGCCCAGCACAGGAAAGAGATGAAGCACCTGCCACCTTCCCTCCTATTTCTGTAAGGAGGAGAGAAAGGGAAATCTTCTATCCTGAAGAACATGAGCTGAGCTGCATAGACATGCTATTGCGGGTGGCTGCTGTGGGAAGACACGAGGGAAGGTCTCCAATGAACAATCAAGAGGAATCAGGAAAAGTGTCATCCTCAGACAAAAGGGAATTCCACCTAAAAAGTGAACCATGCAAAAAGACCTTGAAAATTTGCATTTAGTGCTTTTGAGCATTTCAGGGCAATGCTGGCAGACCTGGGAAGATGCTGTATTGCAGAGCTGATGCTGCTGCACTTGCAGCATCGATCTCCTCCCAAAGGGACCCATTACTGCACAAAGATCTGCACCAGCTCCGCAGGAAGCACCACAGTCATAGTGAGTTTAGAAGAGAATGCAGCCTCGTCCCTGCTCCTTTCTCTTGTGAAAGCTAAGAAACCAGTCTGGCATTCAAACACAATACCGAACACACACCCTTCCCCCCAACTTGGTATTGAAAAGAAACAATAGAAACCACTCAGATCTCAATGGATATTAATCCTCACCTTGTATACTATTGCTATTCACTGTTTAAAGTACAATTGGTTGTGTATTAAAAATTCTTTATATGTGACTTTAAGTTTCTCTTTTACTTTTAAGTTTCTCTTTTACTTACTTACTCAGGAGTAAGTGCATTTAGGAGGTTTAACTAAAACTAACTGAAATAACTGCCTGGTGGTTTTAAGAATTAAATGCTTTTCAATTCCTAGGCTGAAAATGGGACAGCATGTTTGCAACACAGAGGGTGTGGGGAAGGTCAGACACTTCACTGAATATAACTTCACTTCAGTCACTTTCCAGGAAGTCAGCAAAAGTGCCACTGACACCTTTATCTGCCAAAAGAAATCAGGCCAAGAAATGGTTGGGTTGAACTTAAAATGAGAAGGATATTCCTTTGCTTTCCTATAGCCAAGGAATGTCACATAAAGAGGCCAATCACTCCAGTCATGCACAATTTGGCACAGGGGAAGAGGCAAAAGGATGGTCACCACGTGCCCATGCACAGCCAGGTGCCCTGAGCCACACTCTCCAAAACCTCTTACCATCTGCACAGGGACAGGATGAAAGTCGCATCACAGTGAGGAAAATGGGTATTGTGGAATACAAGCAGAACATTTACAGACAGCAAAATCAAGTAGCTTCCATGCAGCATATAATTACCTTGTGGAGCTCACTGTTACAGGATATGGAAAAGGTTAACTGTTTAAATGAGTTTAAAAAGTATTAGACATTTGTAGAGGATGGTTTCACCAGAAGCTGTAAAATATAATGGTTTGGATGCAAACTATGGCTCAGCAAGTCTCCACAGTGCTATTGATTACTTAAAGCTGGGAGAGTACAGCAGGAGAAATGTCTCCAGCTTTCCTCTGATTTTATATTCCTTGGCTCGACCTTGTATTATTGCAGTCTTTGCACAACTGAAAATAGCCTCTCTGCGTGCAAGAGGCTACACCAAGAAAGCCAGAAACTACTTTGTATTAGATACTGAATGTCTTTATGGCCCTGGGCAAGGCATGTGACCTCTGTTCTCGTTCTGCAGTCACCAACTTGCAAGTAGTTTGTCGATAACTAATTACCTAATGTTTATATGTCTTAAACACAAAATAGAATTATAGAATCATTTAGATCTGAAAAGAGATTTAAGATCATCAAGTCCAACCATTAAACCAGCACTGCCAGGTTCACCACTAAACCACGTCCCTAAGCACCATGTCTTTCCAATACCTCCTGGGGTGGTGACTCCACCACTTCCCTGGAGAGCTTGTATTTCCCCCTGTATCCAGTAGATGATAGAGATTCTCTTTGAACCTTTCTCCTGCTGCTAATGTATTTGAAAACATATTTTTTGTTGTATTTTATGGCACTAGCCTGTCTAACTTCTGCTTGGGCTTTGGCCCTTTTGATTGTCTCCCTGCATAACCTCATGATATCCTTGTAGTCCTCTTGAGTTGCCTTCCCCTTCTCCCAAAGGTCACAAACTCTCCTTTTCTTCCCAGGTTCCACCCAAATCTCTTCATTCGGCCATCCAATTCTCTCTGTTCCCTGTTGGCTCATTTTTTGACACATGGGGACAACCTGCTCCTGCATCTCTAAGATTTCCTTTTCAAAGCACATCTAGCCTTCCTAGACTCCTCTACCCTTTAGGACTCACTCCCAAGGACTCTGTCAACTAGGCTTCTAAAATGGATCAAAGTCTGCCCTCTGAAGTCCAAGTCCTGCTGGAAACAGAAGCTGTCACTGCATGACTGCTGTGCTCAGGACAGCCTCCAACCACCACATCACACACCAGCCCTTCTCTGCTCACAAACAGCAGCTCCAGGGCAGCACCTTCTCCAGTTGGCTCCCTCACCAGCTCTGTCAGAGGAGTCTCTTACACAGACTCCAGGAACATCCTGGAATGTTTCCTCTCTGCTGTGTTGTACTTCCAGCAGACATGTAGTAAGTTGAAATTCCCCACAAGAACAAGTGCTAGCTATTGTAAAACTTCTCCCAGATGCTTACAGAATATTTCATATGCCTCTTCATCCTGGTTGGGTGGCCTCCCACCCCAGACTCCCAGCAGAGCAGCTGCCCTGTTGGCCTTCCCCCTGGTTCTTACCCATAAATGCTCAACCCCATGGTCACCATCGTTAAGCTCCAGACAGCTGAGACACTCCCCAACATACAGGGCTACCCCACCACCTCTCACTTCTTGCCTATCCCTTCTTAAGAGCTGGTAGCTGTCCACTGCAGCACGCCAGTTGTGTGAGTCATCCTGCATTTCTGTGATGGCAGCAATGTCATAGTTTTCCTGCTACAGCACGGCTTCCATTTCCTCCTGCTCATTACCCATGGTGTGTGCCTTGGTGCAGATGCACTTTATGGGATGCTTATCCCACTGCGTTTCTTGGGGGAGAAGTCCTAATTCCAACATGACCATTCTCAGGCACATCATCAACCCTTGTATCTTTGCTGCTGATTGGATCTCCATCCCCAGCTTCCGCTGAGATGGCAGACAGAAAGACCTTGCTAGCACACCATCTCTCACGTATCGGTGTGATGTCCCCAGGCTTATCTATTGTGACCCTGGTTTTAATCCTTTCCCCCTTCAAATCTAGTTAAAGGTCACTCAACAAGCCCTGATAACATCTGTGCAAAGATCCTACGTATCACATTCTACGTATCATCAGTTAATCTCATTTAACAAACCCCAAAGAAAAATATTTATTAAAAATACATTTTCTTTAGGAGCTTGTACAGAGAAGTAGCTGTTACAGCTTCTAGCACAGCAACCTGGCATTTAAAACAGAAAATCATCAGTATATTAAAATACCACATTAAAGCCATACAGCCTTGAGGGGGAGATACAGATAACATAGCCACTTCGGCTCAATTGTTACACAGCACTAGCTTCAAAGTCACAACACTAAGTTTACATGGATACATGCCAGGTGTCAGAAACTTGCAGAGATGAGATATCACAAAAGCAGTTATCTTCCAGATTGATCTCATCTCAGAGACTGTAGAACACAGATGTGACTATGCCATGGTCTGCTGCAATGGCAACTCATGGAAACCACTGCATGATCTTTCAAACTACCTAAATCTGGGTAACTGTAACAGGTGCAGCACCATAAAGCTGAAGGTGAAATAACTACAAGGCATTTGCCCAGTTCCTTGGGAAAGCTTCCCCAGCTATCCTGAGCTCTATACATATGCTGATGACAAACTATAATCAAGGTAGTCCAACATTATACTGGGTATACACAAATGCAGTCCCTGCAGTCAAGGAGCTTACTAGGTGGGATTAAGCCATCTGAAGCTTCCTACCCAGCCTAATGCAATGCTTGGGTTTCCTCCATAGTCAGAAGAGCTGGAATGTCCAAGCACAGACCCAAAGCTGACATTTCATGTGTAATAATAAATATCCAGTTCTGGACACGAGATTTTCTGGGTATCAGATATGAACTACATTTGTACCTCCATCCTTCACTCAGGTTGTCTGCTGTTCTAATTGAATAAAGTAATAAAACTATCACTGTGCTATGTAAAAAGCCTTAATGTGGCTGCCAGAGCAAATTAAGAGACAAAAGGACCAGTAGTTTATCACATCATTTATTGCTGAGAAAAACAGTGCGTTCAAGCTATTACCACTATTATGCTACAAGTTATAACAGGAAATCAATAAGGGTAAGAAAGAGAAATGTCCACATTCATCCCCAATGCACAGCAATCTCCTCTCCTTTATGCAAAAGGCAAGGAGAGAATTGAATGACTGCAGTGCTACTGAATGATGTCAAAAGGCACAGCTGTTACTCACAGGAAAGTGTTGCCACTGCAGCCATTTAGTGAACTTTGAGTATTTCAAATTCAGTGAATTTTCTAGCAGACAAAGATCACACTGTAGCAAATGGGGTGCAGAAGCACATCCTCTGCCCAGCAGAGCTCTCCCCAGCCCTGACATTGACTGCAGCTGACACCTCAAGATGCTGACAGTCAGGTCTAACACCCACCCATCTTCTGTGCAAGTGCCCAGACAGCAGCTTCCCTGACCTCCTGCTCTGCTCCTGCTGCTGCTTTTCTCTCACCAAGCCCAGCAATGGCACAGGCTGTTCTACATCCCCAGCTCATTGCTTCCTGACCTTCAGGACCTTTCCCTGAACGCTGCTACTTGCTATTATCATTGCAATACTTAGAAAGAAATACATATGTACTACAGAATAGTAGTAGACCAGCAAGTAATAGACCTCTGAATGAAAGGTCAGTTCACTCTCTTTGGGGGAAAAATAACCACATTAAGAATTACTTTTATGCAACTATCTTGCATCCATTCTGGTTATAGTGTGGCTGTCCTGAGGATGTGAAGGAAAGAGAAATATAGGCAGTGAGGTCACTCATGATCACACCTACTGGAGTCCCTTCATTCCACTCTGCAACTTCTGCTACCACTCACATTAACCCACTTTTGCTGCATGATTTTCTCCATCCTGTGCTGTGCAAGACTTAAGTCACCAGAGTTACTTCTGCTAAATTACAAGGAAAGTCAGATTTAACCTAAGATAATAAAATTATCAGGGGTGAGGGTAAGTAAGGGGGAAGATGGACTCTCAGTAAATATTCTTGATTCCCATTTCTTTTCTATTTATCGTGCATCCTCTACTCTGTCTTCTCACAAAATTTTTTATCATATATCAAATATATTAACTTCTCTCTAGCAACAAGACACAAACAAAGAAATTGGCATATTATCATAGCTTTCAGCTTTTCCAGCCATTTTTGGTCCCAGTTGTGCAACATCTTGCATGTGCTACAAGCTCTTCAGAGCAACATGCCCTAGCCTACTCATTTACAAAGAGACAGAAATGAAGTTGAAAAAATAATGTAAACTAGTATATTTTCCCTGGGGACTAGGGCAAATAAAATAAGGAAAAGAAGGAAGAAGACAGGTCATAGATCAAAGAAATGCCTTCACCAAAGTTTTTAATTGAATGGAAATTCAGAACCAGCTAGAGTGCTTTGAAATGCTAATAGTGGGAGGCAGACTTCTGTTGTGCAAAACCAGGCCCACAGGACAGTCAGAAGGTTAGACAAAAAAAAAAAAAAAGGAAGGAAGAGGGGATTAGTATCACCTTGCCTTAACATCTGTCTGAGGTGGGGTAAAGACTTCTCAGGTTGAGCCCATCACTGTTCACTGCCTTCAGACAGAACCCAAATGATGCATTTCGCGTACACACTGCTTAAATCACTGAGTGAGATGAATTCAAAGGTGTCACCAACTCTGCCCCATTTCAGTGGGACATTTTCCAGTGAGGATAAAAAAAATCTCTAAGGCAGCTCCAGGGAACATCTGTGCATGTATGTGACTTTGAACCCACTGCAAGTCTCTGTTCTACCGCATCTCCCTGTAAAGTAGATGATATCACTTTCTATTTTCATCCTCTCTGGCAAACTATTTCATCAGCATTTCTCCTGCAGTCACTAACTGACAACACATGTTAGCATTTTTCAGCACAATATTTAAAATTGTATACCGAGAGATCTCGGCCAAAGTTTCACTGTCTCATTGGCATGTTAGGTAATGCTGGAAATATTCTCCAACCAGAAAGCTTGCCACTTCCACAATCCACTCTGTCTTTTTTTTCTTCTGCAAAACTACTTGATATTCCCTCTTTCCTGACTCTGCAAGACTCTCAAACTTTCTGGAATATTATCTTGATCTTTGAAAGCTTCATTACAACAATTAACAGATTAATATAATTTCCAGTTAGGTTCACAATGTCCTTTTTCCATAATGACATCCTAAACCACAATCCCTTGCTTCTGTTAAGCAAGAGGTAACAGCTCAGACTAGCTATGTGTGGGGCTAACAAAGTATCATGAAGCTACACCAACTCTGAAGGATCACCACACTGGAGACTGGTGCATTCAGGTATTTCCCAAACAAAACTTAAACATCTCTCTTCATGATATGAAAGGAAAAGAAATAAGACTTTACACATAAAATCATGTCCTCCAGACCCCACAACTTAAATAACTGTGTAAGTGTCACTGTATCACAGCAATTCAGGTTTCTGGGGACTGATAAATATGAATCATAAGGGTCCACACTTTCAAAATTTTATGTGAGATTTTCTTCAGCAGTAAGGAGGGCAGAGGGGAGCAGACATCAGAGGGAACACAAGATGCCTTAACAGGTAGAAAACAGGAGATAGAGGTCCCCTTTTATCAGCTAGAAAATAGCTAATTCCAGAGTTCTCCCATATGGAAAGGAACAGACCCAACATAATGGGGGAAAAAATTCTGTTCATAACAACAACCTTCATGGAGGACCCAGGATATAAAGCAAGTTATGTATTTTTGGCAAAGCAGCTTTTCACTGACCATGCTTTTCACTGGTAGATCATAAGCTGCTCTGAGTCTGGAAATCATCCTGATACATACCTCACATAAATATAGCAGGGCTATTTGACTTCATGTCACATCTTATTTTAAAGTTTAGTAATAAAGTTTAAAGTTATCTTGAAAAATCTGAATTCTAGTCAGTCTCTTAAGTGACAAAACTGTATAAAACTGACATAAAGAACAAGTTATTTTATTGTTTTAAAATACTGGGAGTAGTCTCTTACAATAAAGCAAATTCACAGACTGAAAATTTTCTTAGCCAGTACACATCTTCTATTCTCATTACCATTATCACAAATATTTATATTTGAGGCACAGCAAGCTGCTACAGTTCAGACAAGCCTAGACAAATTCAGCCTGAAAATGAGATTAAATTAACTCCAAACCAGTGGAATAACTTAACAATGGATTCTAGCAAGTTTAAATGTTTTAAAATAGGAATTTTAAGCAATGAAACAAAAATTTCCTCTAAATCTATTCAGAAAGATGTCATTGCAATGAAGTAATCATTTGGTGAAATACTGCACTCTGTTTAATGAAGAATTCCAGAATTAATCTAGTGGTTTTTTCTGGTCTATAACTTGGTAACCAGTTCTGAAAGGGCTCTTCTTGTAGAATAACTACCCTGGGATAAAACCCCCTGCATTTATAAGAATAATGTGAGCCCACCACAATGGCGTTATTTGAAAGGCCACTGTCAGCATTACAGCTGTAATGCATCAGGCCTCTCCTTTGTAGTAGTACCCTATTTCTGCTGAAATCATTCAAGCCACAGTAGCATGAAACAAGAAAAAGGTCTTGAAGACTCAAGAAAACATAGCCTTTGTTTAGAAATGACAGAGATGGTGAGATCAGTCTTTCAATTCAACATCCACATGGTGATCTGCAACCACAGTGGGAATAATGGTAATACACAGATGGAGTGGAAAGAGATTTCAATGTAAGAGAAAGATTCCTTAAAGTCTTTCCAACCTAAAGAAGTATTCAAGTTTCTTCTTTGTACTGTTTATGTTAGCCTCATTCATTCTTAAAACACTGTCTCCCTCTCCACAGAAAAAAACCCCTACCAACTAATAATACCAAATACATTAGTGCAAATATTGGTAACATTTCACCTAGCAGTAACATGAAACTTTTGCTGAAAACCCCCCTTGTTCTAGCTGCTGGCACATAGCAGCACTGTGATCTCATAAGTATGAGGATTTGACAGTGCATCTCAGAAGATTTTCACCTTTAGGCCACTGGTTCACGTTCAGCCCTTTGTTTACGATGTACGTGCATGGGCACAAAGAAGCTTAATGCTACTGAAGTCAACGGGATGGAAGTATGTGCTTGAGTGTTATCTTGATTCTGGGCCAAAAAATAAGGCTCTTGAAAGCAAGATGTTCAAAAAATGGGTGTTGAAAGTTGGGACTCACTCTGAGAATTCTCCTAAGTATTCAACACACAGTAAATCATGAGAGTCAAATGCTCTTGCTCACTTTCTTTCACTTAAGTGAACAGAAAATCCCAGAGGTGCAAAGCTTTAGAGCTCTAACACGTAACCACCTCGATGGGTTGTGTATGCCTGGTATTTCAAGAGTATCAACATTATCTCCACTTTGCACAAAGAACTGTGATGAACAGACAGAGCTAGTCCAGGTAGGAGACTGGCCTTCAAACTGTTTCCACAATAGTCATATATATTTTTTGTCAAACTATCTTGCTATTTTTAAGTATGTGAGATGTGCACTCAGTGAGCTATAATTTAATAATTATACTCTGATTGAAGCATGAACAATAGCATTCAATATCCAAAGGGATCCTCTACAAGGCAGCACATTTACAGGCAGAATTTTAGAGCTGGCTACCTACCCATGGAAGCACACTAAGTCTCCATGACTCCTTGTCAATACCCACTACTGGATTTTTAACCTTCAAGCCAATTGTGGTTGAACCAAGGTGAGGTAGGAATAGAGGCTGCAATGTACAGTATTTCTGCAAATCAAGAGAAAACAGGATGCCAGCCAGAGAAAGGGACTCTGCTAATGACACTTGCTCAGGAAAAGGCTGCACAATTGGAGGACCCTTGCCAGGTATCAGGGAATCTACACTGGCTCTCATCATAAAGAAACTCTGAAGAAACCAATGTTTATTGGTTCACTTCTCATAAAACTACATATTGTCATTCAGAAAAGCATTTTGATAACTTAGCACCCAAAACCTAATTCATCTGTCATCTCTGTAAGTCTTCAACCACTCTTAGTACACTGCCCACTGCTTTAACAGCAGTAAAGCCCTCATGTGCTAAAACTGGAGACCAGCGTGCTAATTCTGCATTCCAGAAGGCAGTAGGAAACAAAACAACTCAGGACATCTTCCTATTAGCAAGGGTCAGTTTATCAGTACACAACATGATCATTTTCTATAAATACACCATGGTGTTAATTTCAAAGAAAGAGAAACACCCAACACGGAAGGAAGAGTTCATCTGGGAGCAAACAGACGTAAACTTGGCACATCCAAATCATGGTCAGAATGGTAGGAAGGTTGCTAAGCAGCTTTGTTACAGCCCCCAAGTAGTACCAGTAGTAGTAAAGAATATACTATTTTTAAGATGAAGTTCACTTGACCTGTGTACAGAGACTTGGACTGAGGCAAACCTTTCAACTGCAGTGTAAGCTAAAAAAGGACAAAGGGGAAGTACTGGCACAAATGAAATATGCAAATTTTAGCAAAGGATTTCATAGAAAGTGTGAAGAGCAGGAAATTACCTTAGGAATATTGCCTAGCAGGAAGAGAGATGCAGCTTTGTAAATAGGCAAAGCCTCAGACCCCAGAAAAATTAGCTTAATACAGCATAATAAAAAAGGCATGAGAAGAGAAAGACAATCTGTGGGTAGCGTGAGGCAGTACTTACCCCTGCTGAGGGCTACACAGTGGAATGCACTGCACAGGAAAACGAAGGACACAAATAGTTTGGTCAAAGAATGGGAAAGTGCAATCAAGATGAGAAGACTCTGGGCATAAGGCAAAACAAGTCTCTGGGACTATAGCTTAGGGTAGAGAGACCACAGGCTTGCAAAACGTAAAGGACACTGAGTAATCTACTCCCAGGATTAAATACATTTAAATCTGTGGCTATATCTGAGCCACAACTCCCAGCATTTTCAAGATCAAGCCAGAAAAGGAGGAAAAAGCCACCTAACAGTTGTGAACCTCATGAAGGTGTCAAGTGAAAAGATGGAGAGCTGCAGGAAGAGAAAGGAGGACTTTAGGTTTACTTTTAATGCATGCTGAAAGCCTTGAATGTGCAGACTAAAATTTAGATTCAAAATGCTATTTTTCTCTTCAGTTCCTCATTCTGAACCAGTCTTTCCCCTAGTGGATGGCTATTCAGTCCAAGAGAGGACTGATGCTGAGATCCTTTGGTTCTGATCACTTCCAAGTGAGTTTTTTCAGTGTGTCAACAGATAATAACCAGAGGAGAGGAAAACCAGCCACAGCTTGTCCAAACCATCATGTCCAACATATTACACACATCTGCCTTTGCTTTTCTGTTTAATCTAAGCTCAATAAT
This sequence comes from Monarcha castaneiventris obscurior, assembly GCA_026261815.1. Lineage (NCBI taxonomy): Eukaryota > Metazoa > Chordata > Aves > Passeriformes > Monarchidae > Monarcha > Monarcha castaneiventris. The sequence continues at coordinate 41,821,424 of JAMPIT010000575.1, forward strand.
AGAAGCCAAGAAGGAACTCTGCTGAAACAGGTCGAATCAGTCATTCAGTCTGATATCTCTCTTCTGATAATGCTTGTGCCAAGTTCCTCAAAGGGCAACTTAAAACAACAATAGGCATAAGCAATTCTGTAATATTAGATAACAAAGGAAAACATCTTTTGGTTCATAGCCTTTTCTTTTTTTAAAAAATTCTATTTGAATTCCTGGCCCTATAAACATTCGGTTAGTTTAATGACAGTTTCTGTTCACTTTCATTCAGGGTCAAGCACTGAACTTTGGAAACAAAGATAGTAATGTCATTATCTTTCAGGGCATATGGTCAAGTCCAGAAGTGTCTTAGCATTGCTCAAAACATATTAAACCATTTGTCTCACATTAGATGCAATCAAGTACCCTTTAGAAATATTCTGAATCAAGCCTTCTACCACACAAACTTTTGCAAGTGAATTTATTGAGTAAATAAATCCTTATGAGACCTCTACAGAAATATTGCTTTTTCATTTAAATTGGGTTCCATCACATTCCCAAAGAAGGTCAAAGAAAGAATCCCATCTTAGCTTTTCTGTACTGTGCCATTCCTACATCGTTTCACTTCTTCATTTCTATTTACTTGCTCTTTTATTATTATTATATATATTTTTTGTGCAGTTTATTTACCAAATAAAAGATGCCTCACAGCAGTAAGACAAAAAAAACCAACACTTGGAAGTCCCCACTGATGTTTCTGTGTATCAGCTTTTCAATATTAACTTCGAGAAGACAACTAGTTAATAGTTATACCATTTAAACTACAAATTATTTGTGGAGACGAACTTCCAAGTTGCAAATAGCTTTTTTAACATGAGTAGTTGAAAGAAAATAATCTAGAGCCTGGGTAAAAACTGGCTGGGTCTTTTCTTGAAAAGAAAGAAATGGGGCATGCTGAGTTATGACGTTTTAGTTGTGTTATAAATTCAGTATGTGTGAACAGAAACAGTATTTGTATGGTCAGAAAATACTCAGTTTCTAGCTGCAATTATTTTGGTTTCAGAGCCATTGCACAATGCTAACCAAACCTTATAGACTCATGGCGCTCCTAACACGATATAAATCTCAGTCTAATATCCAAAATGTGATTTACCTCTCTACTACTTCTCCCATGCAAACTGTCATTTATATTATTATGTTCTACTTTCAGATAGGAATTATACATTAACTACCTTTACTGGCAAGTTTAGATATACAACCTTATGTTCATTCTTAATGGAACAGAATCTCTCCAGACTCTTGCTTTCTTTTGACTATTGCCATTTTAAAGAGACATTAATTTTCTCTTCTTGAAAAAGAAGTTTCCTACTTTCTATGACTCTGAATTTCTTCCTTTATGTGTTTAAAATCTAGTATCTTAAATACTCATAGCTCTCTGAGAAATAAAAATATGACTGGGTGGGGATTTCTGAAAGCTCCCAGTACTCTGTTCCCATTGAAGTCACTGCTAGTTTATTCCACACTGCTGTGAGATGAGAGCTTAGGCAGCACTGAGGCCTGATTTCATTCTGTAATGTTTCCATAAATGGACTTCTAGGTAACACAAAATCTATTTTTTAATCCTTAAGCACTCAATAACAGCACCAGTGTGGATTTGCTCTATGCCTATATTCCCATTTGTGAGTTTCCCTAATAACTGTTGAACCTGTTGGCTAAACTGAGGATAAAGCCTCAAAGGTATTTCAGTTCTGTAAGCTTTCTGAAGACTGGCACGAAAACAGAGAGAAGAGAGACTGCATTAATGTCTCCCAGGGAACTGGGAAGAGCCTCATCCTCACTGTTCAGCAGGCAGTCCAGGGGGAGAACATTATGGTATGCCTTAACACTGGGAAAAGTTTAGAATGCAGCTCACATTCAAAGAATCACAGAATCAAAGAATCACAGAATAAACTGAGTTGGAAGGGACCTACCAGGATCAAGGAGTCCAGCTCCCAGCCCTGCACAGGACCATCCCCAAGAGCCACAGCATTTGCCTGAGAGTATTGTCCAAGCACTTCTTGAACTCTGTCAGGCAGCCTACCAATGAGGTACAAAGCCTTAAGACTGCAGTACTTCTACTGTACAAAGAACTACATTTGATTTCAATGAAATATATTAAATAATGTTTAAGACTTAACACAGTAAGATTTAGACATTCTATATGTGCATTTAGGTAGGTTTGTTTTAAGCAAGAAAGTAATTAAAAAATTTTAAATATATTCAGGATTATTTATTTTTGCTTTGCTTTTGCATCTTCTGATAAAAAAGGGAAAACACTATCTTACATGTGAGCAGTAGATAGCTACCAAATGTCTCCCACTACACAGTCTGAGGTGCATGAACACATGTAGGAGTCAATGACTACATGCACTACAGCTGCTCCAGAGAGGAGATTGCAGATACAGATCTTTCAGACAGCATTATGCCTGAGTGGATTTGGTCAGGATGAGTGAGGAGAGGGAAAAGAGCTATCTGAGCAGTGAGACAAACACAACTGATAAGATTCAGAAGGTAGAGAGCTACTGGGCTCAAAATATGTAAATTCATGTCTGCACTTACATGTTCATGCAACCAGCCCACACCCAAAGTATCTTCCTACAAATGTTACCACAAGATTTATTATGTTCTTTGCAGTATTCAATCAATCCCTTTTCCCCTCAGTACTTGCAACTCTGCAGCAACTCCTGGCTCAACTTTACTGAATATGTACCTTCAACCAGATGTTGCCAAGAGCTGCTTCCTTACAAGCAGTGATTTCAGACCCTGCCAGAAACCTCTGACAAATTCATTCTCCATGAGTCAGACCCTAATGCCATTATGAGGTCTAAACCAGCTGGCAGGGGTGAGACGTATTAATCTCAGTTGACCTCTGTACACATAAAAAATTGCTAACATAAGATCTTGTCAAGTATATGCTGGGCTAAGTCTATTTAATAACTCCCTGGGATCCTGGAAAAAAAAAAAAGAAAAAAGGGAAGCCACATCTAATCCTAAATCTGCTCTTATTCCAACAGTAGTGTCAACCCTCCACATTTTATCCCAAAAGCAGTGGTAGTGAACGTTTATTCTTGAAGCTCACATTTTCCAGAGTAATGGACTGTTATGACTTGCTAGTCAGAAATAACAAGTATAATGCCATTGCTCATCACTCTAAAGAAATCTTTAATTTTATCCTAAAGATGCAGCGTTTTGAAGAGATTAAGAAGATCCAAACCACATTTCTCAGACAGTAAAAAAAACTGGAATATTTTTAAGTACTTTTGTGAGCTTGCTGTGCTAGTGACCTACTTGCCCTAGACTTGCTCTGTGTTGAGTGCAAAAAGACACATGCAGAAGGTAATTCATCCCACCTGAAGGTGGACATCTAAAACAAATGGGACGAGCAGTTCTCTGCAGGTGTCCTTCTCTGCCCCTCAATTATAAGGGAAGCTTTAGCAAGATGCTCCATTTTTCAAACCACCAAAGTCTTTTAAAATGAACTTTTTCCTACCAGTTGCATTTCAGGCTCATTTAAAGGGTAAGGCAGACTGAATCTAAATGTAAATGTATATGAATCCCTAAAGAACAAGGCAAACCAACACATACACATAGGTGGCTGTACATACATATACACACACACACTTTTCAAAGGCCTGCAGCCAGGACCCGAAATAACGTGACTGACTTCATGACATAATTTCTGATCTACCATGGAGCTGAGCAGATGGACTCAATCACATCTGAGATTTCAGCTGGGTTCTAAAGGTACAGGTAGGAAACCTATGTTTGTATCTTTAATTTTATTCTGAGCTTTCATTTTTACTTTTCAAGACTGCTTGTTTTAAAAGAATATTTAAAGACACCACCACCAAGAACACACTGTCTGCAATTAAATATAACCTAGCATAAGATCAAGTAATTCTGCTTCCCAGGAAGATGAGGTATGTCTAACAATATTTAAAGTTATTTTGTCTCATCATACGTCTATTGTGCAGCCTGAATTTTATGATTTTTAAGATGTCAGAGAATATATTCATAATAATGAAAGTTGTTTTGACTATGGTTTGCATCAAACCCCATTTAGGCAGAAATCAGAATTTAATTAAAATGTATATAACCCAGCATTTTAAATAGTTCTTAGTTCAGAAGAACTACCTAATTGTGTTGAAAGTATCAGAAAAAGAAGTACCAATACATGTTTGACTTAGTAAACAAAGAAAATCTACCTATTAATCAACTCCCATGGCTCCTATTCACACAATAGCAGCTGTATTTCTGAAATGATTCATGGGCCCCAAAATAAAATGAAAATTTAAATCTTTTTGAAAGCATCTGTGCAGGTGTGTTCCTATTTTTATTTTGGATGTTTTTATGCAGTGCTGACTTCATACATTTGTTTTTATTTATGGACCGGATGAGAAAACCAGTTGTTCTGTTTGTGATCTGTTTGGTTTGGGGACATTCATAAGCCCAAACTGAGTTCTCAAATTTGAGTGAACTGAATAAAATGAAATATGAATATTCACTCTACAACTGTCAGGTAAATTGAAATCAGGAATAATGAAGGCAAAATTTCTGTACAGCAGCAATTGAAGACTGCAGATTTCGATTAAAAAAAAAAATGCCAACATCACTATTCAATCTACTGTAAATGTGGTCCATACTGATATTTAATGAACTGCATCCCACTGTGCTATGGTTGCAAAACTTGAGCCGACCTCAAGAGATAAAAATAGTTCTTCAATTCCATACATAATTAAGAAAACTGCAATATTTCAAGTAGAATTTGACAGATCTCAATGAAAGCATTTTGCAGTTATCCAATACCATGTCTTACATTTTTCAAAGTATTACAATTTGTTCACATCTTCAAATAAGCTGCCATGATTTCAAATGGATTTCTTTTTCAAACTAGATAGCATGCATTTTTTATTAAGAATGTTTTTATTACACAATTGAGCCCTATGTTAAAAAATATATATATTTATATTTAATCACAAAGAAAAGTTTGCAGATTTTATGGAGATTTGTGCAGAATAATCTCCAGACTGTAGCAGCACCACCAGCATTCAGTTTGCAATGCAACAGACGTAAACAATACAAAAAAGTAAACAGACCTTCACAAAGCTACTAATTTCATCAAGATCATATGATATCAATTCTTCAAAACATCATAGGATTAGAAAGATTTTAATTGAAATATAAACCAGTATTATATCTAAGAAAAACACATTTATTACTGTAGTATGAAAGTTTTATGTCCAGATAACTTCAAAACTGTAGAAGCAAAAAAGCATGACCTCCTTTTTGATGTCTATCACAACAATAAAAAGTCCTGCATAGATTTCCAATAGGAGGTTGTAGGGTCAACAAAAATGTACCATTTTGACACCTGAATTCGGAGTTAGGTCCCAGCTCCTGAGAGATCAGCATCAGCTTAAACCCATGCATACTACCAGGGGATTGTGAAAGGAAATAGATCTATAAAACTTTGCACTTATTCGAGAGAAATCCCAACTACATGTGACATATAAACTTTCTCACTGGCTGATAACGTCACTTGGTCCGTAGCAGGAATTCTTTGCAAAACAGAGGCAAACAGAAAAGGATTATTCTGAAATTGTTCCGGCAGGAAGAGACAAAGGAAAAAACGCAAATGTTACAGCATAGAGACGGCATATTATCTTTGTAATGCTCTATGGAAACAGATATTTGCACTAGAATCAAGCAAGACTACATGGTGGATTACCTTTCCATAGACAGGCTACCTGCTACGCACACAGGCACAGGAACCACCTCTCTTAGACAAACAGGATGTGGGAGAAGGTGACAGAATTTGGTTAAGGTCTTAAAACTACATACTTGAGAGCACCAGAAACCAGAGAACTCCAGAGAATCCCTAAGACTTCCACTTAACACCCCCACGGCAGTGGCATGATGAATGCAAGCCTGAATCATGCTGCAGCAGAGGATTTCTTTATGAGGAGCTGTCTGAGGTATTCATTTTTTGGTTTAGAAATTACCAGAATAATCATAGGGACAGAGACAGTAACCACTGAAGGATAATATAGATTGTAAAAGAGTAAACCATAATTTATATACTTAAAAGTAGACATTAGTATCAGTAGATATGTTAGTATCAGTTGCTGCCCCAGTATTGACTGACTGAGTGATCCGGATGGATTTATGAGACACAATGCTAGATACTGTATTCCTCAGTCAAATGTTTCTTTGCATACAGGACAGCATTCCCACACCAGATCTAGAGGGGAGCACACATGAAGACATTCCCTCTCATATTTTCTGAAACAGTCCTTCTCCTCTGCCAGGAAGAAAAGCCATGATTGTTTTATACACTATTCCTTCTCTTCTCTACTGAAAGCCAAATATGGATTAATAGAGTGTGAATGTAAAGATACCGGTTAATACTGAAAAGACAGACCTCAAGCCACAGTGGCAATACCAGTTTCATTACAGTTTGACTACTTTCAAGCAAAACTGACAAATTTGAGAAATTAATCACTGTACTGGGGAGATTAGTGCTAATTAAGTTATCTGAGTACCTGAACTTTCACAACACAAAAACTGTAAAATAGATTAGTATTTTATTTACCCCTCATTATTAAGAAGTGAGCAGTAGCTGAAATCACACTATATTAATAAGGTCACGATTACAATAAATTACTTTTTTACAAACTGAACACTCTAACACAATGTTTAAAATTACATTATTCCCAGTCATGGGAACAAGGTGAAGACAGGATCTACACCTAGCGCCCATTTTCCACAGGAAGCAAAAATAGCATGCATTGACAAACAAATGCACAAAATATACCTCACATGAGGTGCACATGGACTGTCTCTCCCACACAGCCCAGTGGGGAATACAGAGACTGAACATATAATTCGTTTTTCAGAGAATCATATATCCATAAATTGGTTGGAAGGGACTTCTGAAGGTCATCTAGTCCAACCACCCTGAAATGAGCAGAGACATCTTTTTCTTAGTAAGAGCTGCAGTACCACATGGAGGAACTGTGAAGAGTCAAATCTGGCAATATATCAGATTGCTTGCTGACACAGGGCTAAGCTGTGGCTTCAGTTATACAGACATGGGGGCAGGCAGGAGGGAGCCCCATCCTGTGCACACTGAAACAAGGGAATGCCCTTCCACATTCACCAGCAAGACTTGGAGCAGTTACTCCAGCAGGGAGCAAGGAGGAGTCATAGCAAACTATCCAACTCATTATTTACAACGACTCCCCCTTCTACTGCACTGTGTTTGTATACCCGAGGGGAAGATTATTTGGGAAAGTGAGGCAGGGCTGCAGCTGCTTCCTCATCTTCCCTCTGACACTCAGTACAGAGATGGTGATTCACCTGGCTGAACATGCATGATTTCACCCTTTACTCCTGCTGTGTCTGGACCTACAATGCATCTAACAAAAAACAAAAACAAACACAAACGAACAACAACAACAACAAAAACCCAACAAAAACCATCACCATAACAACAACAAAAAAACCCTATATGTTTGGTTCTTCTGTTTTCTTTATTTTGAACGTTTAACAAGGCTGCACAGTCAATTCAACTTTGTACCTAATGTGATCTCTCATGCTTTCTTTCTTTCTGGCTGCTTTCCTTTGCTTTATTTTAAAAGCATATATATAGGGAAAAGTTTGTGAGAGCAGTGCTTTGTTTTGAATATAGAAAATGTGGGGATTTGACAGGTTCTAGAAATCTTCAGCTTTGCATATTTCCAGTCTATTCTCAATTCTTTTTTTCTGGGCCTCAGATGACAGCATCAGACAGTCAAAATTTACCAGCTTTTTAACAGAAGTGCTGTGCATATGTGCAGGAAAAATTGGACATTCCATGTGAAATTACTCATCAATCATCATGGGTAAGAACTCATTGTTAGTATCCATCATGAAGAAGCACAGTGTATCGTGCATGTCATATGTAGCTCTCTGACAGAGGTTCAGCCAAGTCCCCAGTGGGAGCTCCCTGGGTTTCTTCAAGTCAGCTCTTTCACCAGGCCCACTCACGCTCTGTGAAAAGCTCTGCCAGCTGCTGCTGGATGCACAGGAACCTCTGTCAAAACCAATTTAGAGAACTGCCTGGATTCACATGCTGGCATCAGATCCTCTGTTTTATCTGGCAATTTTAAGCAATTTTTAACTGGCAAGAACAGCAAGTCAGCAAGATAATGATAATACTGTGGAGTTCATGGTGGTTTGTCTCTTAAGAATAGGCTTTGCTTTAGCCATGGTCAATGTAAAATGAAAATAAAAAAATCTACAATACTGATTTATAATGAACAACTGAAGGAAATGCTTCTCTCCCACCTATGAAAACAGAAGGGAAGCAGAAGTTGCATTAGGTAACTAGTTTGGGTATCTCCCTAGAAAGAAAAAGTCAGCTCAGTATTTTTGTTCTGGGTTGGCCAAATACCTTTGAAGGTACCTTTAAATACCTTTTGAAAATTATATGCTAGGAATTCATTGTCAAAAGTACAACGACATGTACTTAAATTTGCAATCAATGCACTGCAAAAGCATAGATAGAAATACATTCTGTCTCACTTCTGATAAGGAAAACAGGTGACACTTTTTTCCTTTGCCTAAGGTAAGCTTTGAAAGCAATCAGCCTGACAAGGTTTAACTTTAGGTCCTGCAAGGTTTGGTGATGGCACAAAAGACAGCAGGAGAATCAGGAAATGGCATAGTCATTGGAGACAAATCCTGAGACAAGATCCCCGTACAAAAATAAAAGGGAGGCTCTGCAAACCTTGAAAAATATCCTGCACACATTGATAAAAAAGCCTTTAAAGTCATTCTTCAAAAAAATAAACTGAACTGACATATCATGTCATTATGATTTCTTCTTTGTGACCTTCCTCTGCCTTTGCACTAGATGAAACCAAACCCAGGGAACAGAAGTGCAAAGCAACAAAGCCAGAATAATAGCTTTCCCTGTTTTATTCTGGGGTTTCTCCGGAGTAGAGACTGCTATTTAACTCCCGTGCCACTGAAGTCATATTCAGGCAAGCATGTGAAAACCAAGATATTTGATTTTTATACTGGACATCACACTGTCATTTTGTGTAATTCTTTGTTCCCCAAAACCGGCTATTCATGTGCCCTGTTATTTTACCTCAGTGTGTCACACAGCTGTCAGTCTGCAAAAACAGTGGCAGCTCTGAGATGGAAAGCAGGCAGGAGGTAGGACAGCACAGACAGCAAGGCCACAGCATTTTAAGGATGGCTGCACCCTGGTAAGGATCTCCCACATGCAACAGTGGCTGTGGGTGGCACTTCTGCCTTTCCAAGCTGCCACGGCTCAACCCCTGCAGTGAAACTAAAGATACTTACATACAGTGATATTGCCTGCAGGAAAATATTGTCAAATGAATGAACACTGCCCAGGAAAAGCTTACAGTGTGTGCTGTGACCAGTTAGGAGACTGGGGAAAGAGCAGGCTGAACAGCCGTGGTAATCCACTTCTCCTCCTCCTTTGTTTGCCAGTGTGGGAGCAACACAGGTGCAGGATCAGTCCTCAGATGAATGCTAGAGTATAGCATGAGTCTCCTCTAGAGCCTCATAAACAAGTTTATTTCTGCAGTGATGCTTGTCTCCATGTTGTCATGTGGCCAAGGGAGTTACTTGTTTCCTGAAGTCTGTTGGGAGGCAGGCTGCATGTACGGAGATGGGGCTTTGCCATGCAGGTCCAAGCACAGACCCAAGACACCTCAACATTACTCAAGGGTGCTGCAACAGCGGGGTTGTCACTGCAGCCATTTCTCAGAGGCACCACTCAAGACACCCTGAGTATACTGCAGAGTTAACAGGGTGTGCTCCATCAGAGAACTGACTCTGGAGGTTCAAATGTTTGTACATGCTAATTATCTAACAGCAGACCACACACGTACTAGGATCAGCCAGATCACTACTATATGCAAGATGCGAGAATTTTATATTTTGTTTAAAAGAGCAGTTTGATTTTCCAGGATCTTATAAACGACAGGAACTGGTGAGAAATGGATGCCATATCATTAAACTCTCCTGCGTGACAAGTGTTATTTCCAAACAAAAATAAAACCAAGCCTATTCAGGTATAGAACAGTTCTCTTCTATCAGAAGGGTGAAAGAAGCAGAGAATCCCTTTCCCCTTCTCTCAACTTCAAAGACATCTTACTAGAGTAACAGTGATATATGCATACCTGAGAGTTTGGGAACCCCAGGTCACACCATATGGGCAGCGACAAAGCAAACCAGCATCCCCCTGTGCTGACTGCCAAACATTCAGAAACCCAACAAAGCAATGTGAATGTGACTAATGGAGCAAGGGAACAGGCCTACAACCTGATCCACAAAGAGAAACAGTGTCCTAACTTTGGGGCTTTCCATCAATTTCAAAGCAGCAGATTCTCTGTAGGCTTCTGCAAGGAGGTCTTAAACCTAACATCTTTTTACTAACATCAGGATGTGTGAGTGAAATCACTCCTATCAGTGATTACCCCTGCTGTGGTATCACGATTAAGAAGCTGTGCTGGTCCACCTCCACAAAGAATCTCAAGGCATTATCACCACCTATTTGCTGTTCTCACTCAGCATTACTGCCACTGGTTTGTTAAGGCAAAGGATTTATCTTTCGAGAAAATTGGCTGAAAAATTAAGGGCAGAACAGTACATTAAGGGTGTCCAGATCCCACAGTACTTCTGGTGATCAACATTCTGTGTATCTATTTTTATTCCTCTCTAACCAGTCTAGGTCTCTGCTTTGTCCTCAATCCACTTTTTTCATGAGTCACATCAGATTAGAAATACATTCAACTATGAGAAAAGTCTTTTGCAACTGATCCAAAAAGAAACAATAACAGAAACCCACGCATATTATATTTGGAGACTCTTTAAAAAACAAACAGAAACAATGCAAGACACTGAAAAATACTGACAGGTTTCCTTATAGTCTTGTTCAGAAATGTACTGCAGCTGAAGTCACTTGTAGGATATCCTGTGGGTGACACATCAGGTAGTCAATACAGGAGAAAATGAAACCAGACATTTGAATACAAGGCTTTGTTCTGTATTTTTGCTACACAAGCTGTAACTACATCAGTTACCCCTCTGTCTCTATCACTGCAAAGGATTTGTCTGGTTTTGCACAGTGTATGGATACTAACTGAACATCTTAACTGTGAGTAATGTAAATATTACCTACACAAGTCCCTTACTACAAGAAAGAAAGTGATGTGTTGAGGCACATCCAAAAGAAAAAAGCTGGGGAAGGGTCTGGAGCACAAGTCTGATGAGGAGTGGCCACGGGAGCTGGGGATGTTCAGCCTGCAGAAAAGGAGGCTCAGGGGCACCTTACCACTCTCTGCAACTGCCTGAAAGGAAGCTGTAGCCAGGTGGGGTTGGATCTCCCAAATAACAAGCAATAGGACAAGAGCAAATGTCATCAGGCAGCATCAAATGAGGTTCTGATTGGATATTAGGAAAGATTTCTTCACTGAAGGGGTTGTCAAACACTGAACAGGCTACCCAGGGAGGCCTTTGAGGCACTAGACCTAGAGGTATTTAAAAGATGTGTAGATGTGACACTAAGGGATATAGTTTAGTGGTGGGCTTGGCAGTGCCATGGTTGGGCTAAATCTAAGGGTCTTTTTCAAACTAAACATTTTTATGAGTCTTTGATTTAATGACAAACTCATCACTGAATTTCGAAGCATTTTATTTTATCCTGTATTAATTCATGATGGAAGTTTTGTCATCGATTTTAGTGCACCAAAAGTCAAGATGGCTATTTTTCAAGTTCTTCATGGACCTAGTGTTTAATAAATAGTTTTACAGAGTCTCAACGTCATCAAGTCCCAAGGCACAGCAGGGCTAAAATACATTGGCAGGAAGTTTGAACAGAAGGTAAAAGTGTGTCCGCCTGCACCATCTCCAAATACACAGAGCTCTAATTGCCAAAGCAGAAATGTGGGATGTTGGCTTTCACAGCATGGGATACAGATCAAAAAGGAAACATGAAACTGAAGATTACTCAAGTACAATAGGAAGCTTGAGATCATGTAGGATTTATTCACTACCAAAAATATTAGAGCCAAACCCAAACTCCCAAAAGAAAGTATCACCAGTTTCACATTGTAAACAGGATGCTTCCTTAGCTTTGTAAACAGGAGACTGATTTGAAACAAACTGCCAAACAACATATGCAATCTAGTATTTTAGCCAAGAGAACCTCACCAGAAGCAGTGATTTAAGTGGTCTCTTTTATCCAAATGTGGTATCATGTAATCAACCTCATAAATACAATAGCAGGGATTTTGGAGGCAATTCTCAAATACAGCTTGAATCAACTGACTAAAAGATTACTACTAAATTTCCCTGCATTAGTGGGCAAATTCTTACTACAGAGAATGCCAACACAGAGCCTTCATGGTATTTCTTAGGACTCCTTTAATATCCTGATGTCAAATGCCTGTAGGTGCACAAACGCCCAAGCAAGCCAGGGCAGCCCTTCTCTAGGGCTGGGATCGTGCTACAAGCTTTGAGAGTTAACCCAAGGTTTCTCAGCTGGGTAAGCAAAACTGAGTGCAGCTACACGAGGAATGGAGGAGGATGGCAAGGAAAAGGGGCACAGCTGGGCCCAGGGATGTAGAGAACTGTACTCCATGCTCCTGCTACTGCTGCACATGGGGAAAGCAGGAGAGTGGGAAGAAGGAAGAGCAGGATGGAAGAGATGGGAAAGGCAAGCACTACTTCTTAGGACCAATGTGTTCCACCCATCACCACTCCTCTCTCAGCTATGGTAGATGCCATTGTGAAATGGTTGAGGTTGGAAGTGACCTCAAGAAACCACAATTACTGCCCTGGAGACAACAAGGAGAAGGTATTTTGAGGTTTTTGGGACTCTGGTATTACATGCAGATGCCTACCCTGTGTTGAGTGCCAGTCCTGTAAGATATTTTAATTGTTTTTAAAGAGATCAGTCTGTAATTTGCTGCAGATATATTTTAATTTTAGCAAGACTATCCATAGGAAAAGACAAGCATAAAACACATGAACTCCTGCTGCATCTTTTGTACATATAGTATATTAGAGGTATGAAATAAAAGCCATTCCCTGTCCTAATTTACAGCTCCCCAAAGGAGTCTCTTACTGTATAAATAATATACATTTTGTGGCTATATTCCTTTTATGTAATCTTTGCACACAGTCTAAAGAAGGAGTGACAGAACTATATTGTAGTGAATTTGTATATTATTTTGATCAAGAAATTTCTGCCTTGATAATTCTTTTCCTAATAAGTTCCTTTTTAATTAGTAAAAATTTTAATAATGTGAAAATTACTTTCAGAATTTCAACTAGCAACCTGGAAAACTGACATTATTAAACATAACTGGTTTCAACCCAAATTCCATAAATTACACAGCTACTAACATCATGCAGAGATCTTAACTAATAGTTAGGCTCAAACAGTGGTCTAATAGTTCACTGTTCAACTAGAGCTTCAAAAAATTATATTCAACCTGGGGTGTGGAGGCTTTTTTTATACTCAAAAAAAAAATTCCCGGGTACAATATTTTTATGATTTTAATGCTGATTTGGAAGCAACTAAATCAAGTATGCTTAATCTCACTTCTTTGTGCTTCTGTCCTTAATTTATGTGTTCTGTACAATCATTTGGACAATGCTCTCAGGCATATGGTGTGACTTTGGGGTATATCCTGTGCAGGGCTGAGAGCTGGACTCCATGATCAGTCTTGGTCCCTCACAAGTCAACATATTTTGTGATTCTGTGATAGGCAAATATCTGTTTTGCTATACTAGACAATATTCTAAAGATACAAATTATATTCTGCAAAGGCACGTACAAAAGACTCATGCCTATGATACATATACTTTTTTTATTTTGATAGACTAAATACTATTGACAGAAACATAGCAACAAAGCCTGTATGTAGAAAAGCCAAAGATACTTATGCCTTCTTTGCCTCAGGCTTTGATAGTAAAACCAGTTTTCTTTGGGTATCCAGCTTCCTGTGCTGGAAGAGAGGGACAGGGAGCAGAATGAAGCCCCCACAATCCAAGAGGAAATGGTCAGATCCACCTAAGGGGCCTGAGAGAGCTGGCAGAAGTGTCACCAAGCCACTTTCCACCATTTACCAGCAGTGCTAGCAAATCCGGAAGGTCCAGTTAACTGGAGGTCAGGAAATGTGACACCCATCTACGAGAATGGACAGAAGGAGGATACAGGGATATAGGGGCCTGTCAGCCTGACTCTGGTACCAGGAAAAGTCATAGAACAGCTCGTCAACAGAGTGTCTTTACGCAGAACAAGCAAGACAACCAGAGGATCAGGCCTAGTCAGCATGGCTTTAGGAAAGGCAGGTCCTGACTGACCACCCTGATCTTCTGTGACCAGATGACCCATTCAGTGGATGAGGGGAAAGGCTGTAGACGTTGTCTGCCTGGATCTCATGTAGTGGGTTGACCTTGGCTGGATACCAAGTGCCCACCAAGCCTTTCCATCTCTCCCCTTCCCAGCAGGACAGGGGAGAGAAAATAAGATGGAAAGCAAGTAGTAGATTGAGATAAGGCAGTTTACTAAAGCAAAAAAAAAAAGCAAAAGTTTGGTGTGCATAAACAAAGAGAAAAAACTTTATTCTCTACTTTCCATCCAGCCAGATCTGGGGAAGCATCGTTTCAGCAAACGTATTAATTGTTCCGGAAGGCAAACACTGTAAAATAATGAATGCTCCCCACTCCTCCTGCGTCCTTTACCTGTACTATCTGAGCTGCTGTGGTAAGGTATGGAATACCCCTTTGGTTAATTTGGGCCTAGTTGTGTCCCGTTCCAGGACCTTTTCGACTCCCAGCCACTTGATGGGGGCAGAATGTTAGAGACACAGCACTGATGCTGTGCCAGCACTGCTCAGCAGTAGCCACGACACTGCTGTGTCATCAGCACCTTTCGAAATACCAATGCAAACCACAGCACTGTAAGGGCTGCTGTGGGGAGAATTAACTCCATCGCAGCCAGACCCAAGACACTTCAGTAAAGCTTCTGATACCATATCCCACAGAATTATCCTGGAGAAACCACGTGCTCATGGCTTGGAGGGGTGCACTATTTCCTGGATAAAAGGCTGCCCGATTGTCCAAGTCCAGAGAGGGGTGCTGAATGGAGTTATATCCAGCTGGCAGCTGCTCACAAGTCAGTTCAACAGAGCTCAGTACTGGGGTCAGTCCTGTTTAATATCTTTATCATTGACCTGGATGAGAGGAGCAAATGTACTCTCAGCCAGTCTGCAGATAAAACCAAGCTGGGCAGGAGTGTTGGTTTGCTGCAGGGTAGGAAGGCTCTGCAGAGGGATCTGGACAGGCTGGATCGATGGCCCAAGGCCAACTCTATGAGTGCTGAGTTAACAGCTGGGCTTGATGATCTTGGAGGTCTTTTCCAACATAAACAATTCTACGATTCCTAATTTTGCAAATACTTGGTACACTTGGTTCATCATAAAATATAATTATTTTTACTCACCTCATTTACATACAAGCTATTCAAGCTTTCTTACTACACTGTCCTGTATGACTTGAACCCCTTGACTTTAACAGAATTATGAAGATGGTTGAAGTTCAGCACATGATAAATATTACTGTGCTAATGATCCCCTGTGAATTTTCTATTTATGCCTATTCCTAGATATTTCATAAAACACATTTCCATGGCATCACAGTGGAAAAGAACTCTCCACATTATTTTAGATTTTCAGCACTGTTCAGTTTCTACAAATCAAAGCAATACAATTATCAAGTTTTTTCCTCGGGCCCTTTACAAATTAACTGGCCTAATTCAGCTTAATACGAATACTTTAAAAAGCCCCAAACGAAAACCAGGAAGTTTCAAGAGACTGAAGAATTTATAGTGACTTCCACTACATGATATACATCTGCCTGATAAAACATATTTCAAGTTCCTTTAGAGAATTCCTCTATGCTGCTTGCTGCTGAGTCAGGGCTGGAATTCTCATGCAACATCCTTTGATATTTCAGTCCAAACTGTTAATTATACAGATAAGAGACATCATCAAAGTCAGATAATTGTAGACCAAAGTGCATTACTGCAGGGAAATTAGTAAGGCTTTTTTTTTTTAAACTGATGAAGCCTGAAATACACATTTCTATATAAAATCTAGAAAACAGGGAAATGAAGCCTATAAAACCCAATTTATTTTTTCCATTTTACAGTTGACACTTGGGTGGGTTGACCTTTTATGTTACCAGAGTCCTCTCTGGTAAAAAACGTATACAAGCCTATTATAAAAGAACTTAGTAAGTTCATTCTGAAATTGATGTTCTATACTACTACTGATACCAGAGACATTTCACAGAACCATGGAAACATAAAATCATAGAATCGCAGAATGGTTTGAGCTGAAAGGAATCTTGAGGGTCATCTAGTTCCAGTCCCTCTGTCATGAGCAGGGACACTTTGCACTAGATTAGCTTGATGAAACCCCTTGAGCAGGCCTCTCTGGGCAACCTGTGCCAGTGCCTCACCATACCCACAGTAAAGAATTTCTCCTAATACTATGAAATCATAGAATCCCAGAATGGCTTGGGTTGGAAGAGACCTTAAAGCATCTAATCAAAGCCTACCCTCTTTAAAAAACCAACCAACCAAGAAACAGAAAACAACACCATCTTCTCCCAAGAGCAGACACTTAACACTTATTTGGTGAGAGAATAATGTCCAAATCACCATATACTTTTCCCTCTGATTAGGCATCAGCCAATACAGGGAAGAAGGGGGCAGAGTTAATGTCACACATCCATTTGGACTGGCCCTTAAAGAGCCAAAAGCTGTTGGCAGTTCCCAAGAATGATAAAGTACAATTTTTCCTTTGTATTTTGGTGGTGCACAAGCAAATCAAAGTTTGAAAATTCCTTTTTTTCTGCATTCATAATGAAAACCACAAGAGCACAGAATCTTATCTCAAGTCATCTGATGTTATGGTTTCAAATCCACATCAGAAGATACTGATTCCGTGGCTTTCACTTGTTTACATACTGAAATGATTTGACACTATGCTGTCTGTTCTGTTCTGTCCTGTCCTATCTTTTTTTAAACTCTGGAGTTTGAAGTATAAAATATGTATGGTGATGCTTAGTCTGAAGATACAGACTAGGCGTACTTTCCTAGACTACACAGATGTTTGTTCAATAACAGATAAGAAAAAGCATGTGATGTTTCAGTTAAAGATTACATAGTAAATAATATTATTTAGCACTTGTTATCTCCCACTTTTCATCTCCAAGTACACATAAACAACCAAAAGAAGAGAAACAAAACATCAGACTTCTTGTAATTAGGCAGTATTACCTGCAAACTGCAAACTGGGAAACTGAGTCAAAACAGAACAATGGAAGCATCTGGAAGACCTCTGTGTTATTCTGATGAACTTCAAAGTACTTAACTTAATAGCATTAATAAACACTCTTAAGTGAACAGCAGTTCTCGTGCTATAAATGTCGCTGGCACCTCCAGGACACTTTAAAAAATTGATTAGTGCTACACTGGACTGCTGAGTCATCAATGACCGTCCTTCCACTAAGACAAGAGGATGTCTTGTAAGCAGGTTATTTATATTCTTAATATCTTCAGCAGAAAGTACAGTCTAGTTAGATTTGGTAGTCATTAAATGGCAATTTTTTTGTATATGCTGCCCTCATCTATAGATTTCTTATCAGAGTAACTTCAGTCTTAAGTAAGAGCAATTACAAATAGGCCAGCTTCTTTTAGTCTGGAAGAAGAAAGGCAATATTGAATCATGCACACTGCAAAGGTTTGTTTTGGCCGGAAGCAAGAAAAAGCCTCCATATTAAACTCTGTGTATGCAGTATCACTAGCTAATCCTGCTTGGAAGCAACAGAAAACTGGAATTCAAAAAACAATTTTTTTAATAAAATGTGCAGGTGGTCTTGGACTTGCCAAGATATTTTTTTAAGCTGAATAGGTCTTGTTTCCTCTTCAGTATCTCTTTAAATTTCATAACCTAATAATCATGAGCATCAATCCAGAACACAATATTAAACTATTTGTTATCCTTGCTGTGTGTTTTGAGAAAGACTGTTGGAAGATATTTACCCCAATGTATTGTGTGCTCTCAGATCCCATTCTGTGTTGTCATGTCTGCAAATATTTACAAAGCAAAAAATACTGTCTGACTCAGCAATGCAATTCACACGTCTTTCATGCTGTTCCATATCACTGCTTCAGACCAAAACAACACAAAAACACCACTGCGAATTACGAAAGACAGAATTACTATTAGTGGCCTACAGCCAACTATGGTCTAAACAGTTTGCTTGTAAGCTTGTCACATGCATTCAACATTTGGAATACCGCTCAAAACCTCTGGCTGCACAAATATAGACCCTCATTCAAGGAACTCAAGCAACAGTTTCATTTGAGTAAAATCAGGGGGATCAACTGGTCTGCTTTAAATGTTGTAACCCCACACCCAGCTCCACTGGTCACACCAGAACACATGGTCCTTCGCAGAGAAAAACAACAGGATTCCCAAGCACAGGGAGAGAGCAAGCCTGCAGCATGCTAGAGCTCTGCACGTAGTCTTCATCAAAGTCTGTGACCTCCTCATAATGTCCATAACATCCACTCAAGAATTGCAAAAGTGTCTGACTGCAGCATGGGCGCTTTCCACTGTAGGCTGCAGGGCTCACTAGCACATGTCCGAGCAAAGATGAAAGGTAGGATGTAATTACATATAGATCTGCCACTTTCCAATAGCCCCAGTATTAGCGCACCTGGTACCCACAAAGATCACCCACTACAGGTTGTCTCAGGTAATTTTAAAGGTACAAAGTTTAATCACAATGTTGAATGATCACAACTAGGAAGAGAGCAATTAACTAATAATTTCAGATGCTTGTTCTCTTCATCACTCCAAGAAGCAATTTCACCACAGGAAGTCTTCGATGGAGTAAAACATCCATCATACTGCCATTAAGATGAAAACTTTATTTATATTAGGGATTAATGATTTCTTCATTGAATATACAGAGAAGACCAGTGTAACACATATTTTGATGTTCTAAGTATGTAAGTTTTCAATGAAAAAGCTTGTTTGAAGTTTGAGTTGGACAGAAGCTTGCTTAGCTTAGTTCAGAGATGGTCTCAGTTCTTCTACGAAGTTTAAGACAGCAGGCTAACAAGTTGTGAAGCTTGATAAAACGCAGAATAGTTTTAAAGAATGAAACAGAAATAACAAATATATACTTTTATTACAAACACATACTTTTCTTTTTTTTTAATGAGAATAAATTTGACTTCTGTATCAGAAGGAACTGCAATTCTGTCCTGTTTCCTGACTCAGCATTTCAGTTCTAAGAAAAAATCCTCCACCTTCTCTAAGTCTTCTTTCAGTGACTAGGAAAGACATACAAAATATTATTAAGTTCAATATGGCTCCAAACTTTAAACAAAAACATCTTCCTAAATCAACTGTATACCCATTACATGCATTGTATACATGCTGGAAAATAAACACTGGCAAATACAGTCTTGGAAATGGCTCAAGTGACTGGGTTTTTGAAAAGGGTTTATAGAATATATAAATGCTGTCAACTGGATGATGTTAACTCGAAGACTGATGTTAACTCTGTTCATTTTCAAGGAGAACATCTTGTATTTCGCCATGTAAGAAGGTACACGGCAACGTGCAAAAGCAGGTTCTCCCACGTGAGGCTGGAACACACCAGGCTGCTCCCTGGCCAGAGGCTCACCACTTCTCCCAAACTGATAATCGTGGGTTCTAGAGGTGAATTTCAGCAGCTTTGTTTTTATGCGGTCTCCCCATTCACTTCCCATTCATGGGGCCACGGCACACGGCCACGTTCCCTCGAGGCACCTGCGTCCCACACTGCGCTGCAGATCCCGGGCAGCACCTCGGCTGTCCAGGACATCCTCTGCCGGCAGCTCCCGGAGGGAACCGCACCGGAGCTCAGGCTGAAAACACCCTTCCTACGGGGCGGGCGGTGTCCGAGGGCCCGCTGCCGCCCTGCTGGCTGCTCACCATCCCCGGGCATCCCAAGGGACGAGGTCAGTCCTGGTGGGACAGTGCCCAGCAGATCCAGGGGAACACGGTGCCCTGGGCTCAGACCCTCCGGTCCAAGAAGTCCCCTACCCAGGAGAGCAGCACGCCGACAGCCCCTACAGGAGCCGAAGGCAGCGAGACTGTGGCAGGGCCGGGAGACGATCCCACTCCTGCCAAGGAGCCCTGGGGCGACGGCGGCGCCCGCAGACGCGGCCCCTGAGAGCCCCCGCAGCGGCGCCGGAGCCGCCCCAGGGCCGCCCCAGAGCCGCCGCTCTGCCCCGCTCTGCCCCGCTCGGCCCCGCCGCCGGCACATCGCAGGCACACGGGGGACACGGCCCGCGGGTGCTGAGGGACGCCCGGCGGGGCCGCCTGGGCAGCCGGGACCGAGCACTCCGCCTTGTCCCGGGCGAGATGCCGCCCGCAGCCCGGAGGGGACGCTGGGGGTCCCGCCGATTCCCGGGAAACCTCCGAGAAGTTGCCCCGAGAAGTTTGGGACCGCCCGGAGGTGCAGCCGCTGGGCAGAGTCGCCCTCTCAGCCCACACCTCCCTCCTGCCACCTGGTCACACGCTGCTGGACCCCCGCGCCCTGGCCGAAATCCCCCGGGACGGGACCCCACCTGGACCGACCCCCGTCGTCCTCTGGGGACAGGGCCCTCGCTCCCGGGACAGGGGAACGGCAGCCCCGGGGCGCGCTCAGGGCATCCCCCGCGAAAGCAGCCCTTGGGAGTAAATAAAGCAGCAGGACACTTACCATCTCGCCTGATGTTGGAAGCCCGCAGGGCTTTTATAGATCCGCTCTGGGCAGGGGCGGTGGTGCCCTGACGGCTGCAGAAGTTCGCACAGACGGCGGCGTAGAGCAGGACGAGGATGAGCAGTCGCATTGGGACCAGCTGCGAGCGGGACCGTGTCTCTGCGAAGAAACGGGCTCTCCCGGCGAGGGTGCTTCCCTCGCTCGCGTTCTCTTCTCCCTTACCGGACTTTTTGGTTGTTGAGAGTTGTTTGTGTGTTTGGGGGAGTTGTATGCAGGGGGGGAAAAAAAGGCACGATTCCCGGAAAAAAAAAAAAAAAAAAAAGAGAAAAACAAAAACAAAAAAAAAACCAAAACCCCAGAGCACGCGAAGCAGCGGTCACCGCCGCCGCGCTACTCTCCGAGCTGCCTCCAAACTTCCTGCATGCTGAAGTTTCGGCTGCCCTTCTGGGCCGGCCAAACTCGGCAGAGGTGCGGAGCGCCCGGGCCGGGGCCGCCGCCCACTCCCCCCGTCCAGCGCGGCCGTGCCCCAGTGGCAGGCGGGGGCTGCCGCAGCCGCGCTCCCCGCGGCCGCCGCCGGGCTGCTCCGCGCCCCGCACCCCCCGCACAGCCCCGCACCGCCTCGCACAGCCCCGCACCGCCTCGCACAGCCCCGCACCGCCTCGCACAGCGCCGCACAGCCCCGCACCGCCTCGCACCGCCCCGCACCGTGTCCCGCACCGTGCCCCGCACCGACCCGCACCGCCCCGCCCGCCGCTCCGCTCCGCGCCGCTCCGCGGGACCCGCCGGGCTCTGCAGCGCCGGGAGCGCCCCGGGGGCCGGGGGGAAAAGGGGGCCCGGGGGAAGGGGCGGGAGCCGTGCCCGGGCTCTCCGTGAGCCGGCCGCGCTGTCTCCGCTCCGGGCAAAAAGTGGCAGGAGGGGTGGTGCGAGGAGGGGGCTGTCCCCGGTGCGGAGTGAACGCCGGGCTCCCGGCGAGTGCCGTATGCCAAGGGCTCTCCGCCAGCAAAGGGGACACGCACCCGAAGGTCCCGTCACCCTCAGGCTCGCGGTGGCCACGTAAAAGTCATCGCTGGGCCGAATGACTCAAATTTCCGAGCTGTGCCACCACGGCGTGTGAAGAGACTTAGTGGGATAACTGGTGAATAACCCGCAGTTGTCCCTGGGAGAAACATACGGGCTTCTTCTGTCATGCCAAGCACTGTCCAAAGCCTTTCATAAAAGGTTAGTTCTTACTAATTTAGACCCTCTAAATTGGGTCTGGTAATAAAAGATTGTATTACTGCCTGGAAGAGTTTAGGTCTAAACCAAAGGTATGTGAGGGTTGTGGTCAGACTACTGGTGTAATGCTCTTTTTCCTTCCATTAGCTGCAATGAAAATAATCAAAAGGAAGATGAAGAAAAAAGCTCACTGAGATTTTAACAGTTTTCTAATAAATTCTTCCCTACTCAGTCTATTTCTTACAACATTTCATGCAGTCTTAGCCAGTCTAATAAACTGTTACACACTGCCAGATCTTTAACAACATGAAACATACGTCACTAGCAGAAGAATGTCAATATGGTGCTGTATCAGGAGTCTTGGATGAGTCCTGCTACACTCTGAGGACTGCCTCTGGCTGTGTGAAGCATTTTCTCCAAGAGTGTGCTAGGATGACAATGGGACTGAAACATCTTGTATGTCTTAAGAAACCAGTAGGGTGCAATTCTGTTATGCATAATTCATGCTTCTTTATCCCTTTCATGTTCCCCAAAACTGACAGTGAACCTAATCCTGCTCCCATGTGGTAGATAATGGAAAGGCTCCAACAGTGTGCATTTGTGAGCAGATGTGCCTGTATTTTAGGTGCCCATTTCAGGGGGGGAAGCTGGGTGAGCAGAGGGAAGGTGGCCAATTCAATCATCCTAATAGAAGCAGAAAGTCAAACAGAGGACACAGAGCAAATGAGTATGGGGGAGCTTGGGAGACGTTCTCTGTTCATCCAGTCAGTGTGTCTGCCTCTTTCCAGTTACCTTACAAGGAACTGCCAGAAAATGCCAATAGAATCCCAGCTCCCCAGCTCTCTTCTGAGTGCAGGTACCTTTTAAGATAAAAGGAGGTGGTCAATACCCTGACCTTTACCATAACCCCGTGGTGAAATCTTGCCTTTCTTGGTGCCTTCAGGCCCTCAGTCTCTTTTAGTTTCAGGATGCTGGAACCCATAATTGGTTCTCTTTGGGGGAGGACCATTTAAGGTAGGCCATTTTAAGGTGGGAGAGAAAGAGAAAGAAGGACAGATTACCTTCCAACCAAAAGTCAGACGAAAGGTGTTTTGACAGTATCTGGGCAGTTGCAAAATTCAGTCAAGAAAGGGCACTGTTTCCAAGGCTGTTTCTGTATCCAACTTCGCCCATATAAATTTTCTTATATAAAATTCATATGTCTTCCCAAGACCTGGGTCTGGAGACAGAGTCTCTCTGGCCCCATGCCTCCCTGGCTGCAAAGGTCCAACTTTAACAGAAAAGTAGAACAGGCATTTGCCTTAAACACTTCACAGCTGTTTGGCTGACGTGCTCCCTGACTTTATAGAGACTAGAAGTTTAAACTTCCTCAGGCTGACCAGGGCACAGAACTGAGGTTTCCTCAGCACTTTTTTTTTTTTTTTTTTTAAGAGTACATACTGTTGTGGTACATAAGATGAAATTCCTGTTTATGTAGCAGATATACCTGGTTGCTTAGAGAATTCTCAAGCAAAACAGCCTGAGGCCTCATAAAGTAGATGATGATGGAGACAGGCAAGTGGATTCCACCACCAGTGGCTTTGATATATATTGAGAGGACCTGTGTATAACTCCTATCGTATGCTCACAGTACTTTCCTGTTTCTCCCTGTGCGAAACTTGGGATGGTGCCACTCTTTTTTCTTAAAGCAAAAAATGTTTTTGTAGCAGAATAGACGAGTGTCTTTCTCAGGTCAGAAAACAGGGAGTAATATTGTGAAGTCCAAAACTGAGGCCTAGCTGTATGAATTACCAGATATTTATTTTAGCCCTAGTATCAGAAAACCCCCAGATTTTCCAGTTTGGTGTACAGAAGGATTTTGGGACAGAGAAGCAAGACTAACATGCATTGATAGACCATTTCAGGAAAGGCCTGTATTCCATTGACTGTTTCTACAGCTTCTTAGTTCACTTCAAAAACCACTAAACCCACTAAAACCCTGAAACATATCTTTGTAATAAAGTGTCAGAGAACCCCCTGCCAAAGAGTGAGAAGTTTGGATTGCACTCAGACATTTTTATAAGCACATCACTGGGTCTTTACTTTCTGGAAAACATTCTAGCACATTGACTAACCTACATTCTAAGTGTTTGGGACAATTTAAAGCATCAGGTGGCTTCTACAGGAAGACCTATAGCAAGTCATGGTTACTGCATGAAAGGACACACTGATGTATAACTGTGATAATCTAAGTTATTAATTTATCCACTCAGCTGGGATCCTAATAACAGTCTTCACAGTTGGTATGAAGCTGAATTAATAGAAATTAGAAAGAAAATAATATAATTATTGTTAATCAACCTGGAAAAACTTATCATGCTGACTTGGAAATCTGGTTGACAAGCAGAATACCATCAAATTATGGCTTTCATAAGGTACCAATTGGTACTGCACAATTTGAATCATATGAAATGAAAGCCATGCATACTAAATGTTTTCAAAACTTCTTAAATGACAGGCTCAAAAATGTTTATGAAAAGGGGAAATATTATTAAATGGATTCTCTTTGAGAGAGTGCCACTTAGGCTAATTTTTTAATTCTGCATTGATTTGCATTTTCAACAATGACCTGTGAAAAATGCAGCAATGACTTTTGAAGATGACAAAAACTTCAGGAGAGTACCAATAGGATGACTTATAGTGCTGGTGTTATCGAGAGACAGATGTGAAGATACTGGATATAACTGTAAAGCTGAGCCCTGGCACAGCTTATGCTTTAAAATAGCCACTGGTAGCACTGCCCAGTGCCTGTGACATCCCCCTCACCTCATTTTAGTCCTCTGAAAGTGCCTGGTGTTAGCAGATTCTCATTGTTCATGGACGGAATTGGATACCCATCAGAGGGCACTCTAGTGCAGCGGTTTTAGGCGGCTGTGCTGGGGTGGTCTGGAAGGTCCAGTTTCTCTCCACTGGCTATGGAGAGAGTACAGGGAACAAGTGCATTCATAGCTGTAGGATAGAGTAGTTAATCCTAGGAATGGCTGATGCAGAAAAAAATTATGGCAGTGAATTATCAAGGAAGTCAACGGGCTGTAGCCATCTCTGTTATCATTTGTTGACTGGGAGATTGATCCAGTGCCATAGGGTTTGTCTGTGGAGCACAAATGCACTGTTACTCCAGAACATTTGAACTATGTTGATTAAGTAGCAAAACCCAAGATATCTGTGAGTTTTCTCTGGGATCCTTGAATATTTATTTAAATAAGGGAATGTCAGTTGGAGTAGGGGCATTATGCTTTCTTCTGTTATTATTAGACTGCTGCATTGAGTTCCTGTGCATAAAGTCTTAGAAAGGATCATAATAAAGCAAAAAAACCTGAGAGGAAAACCACAGGGTTGGATGGAGGTTGAGAAACATGCCACTCAGGGAAAAGCTTAAAAAATCACAAGCCATTTAGCTTGTCAAGGAGAAAATCAGAGGGGTCACAGCTACCTCCCAGAGGAAGGATATCGATTCTAGAAGGCTATTCTGTCTAGTGGACAATGACATATCAAGGTGAAAGCTGGAGATAGACAAATTAAGGTTAGAAGTAAAAGGCACACTTTTCACTGTGGAAAGCTATGGAAATACCAGAGTTCTTCATCACTGAAAATCTGAAAGGTAAGATTTTGGTGTTTTCCTAAAACCAGTCAAGTGGTTTTAAGCTGTGCTTATGAACTCATGGGGTCTATTGATCACTTTTAGAAAGTCTGTAAAGGCAACAGAGAAAAGCATGTTCTTCTGTGCCATACTACAAGCCACAGATAAAATTGTAAGTGATTCTGCAGTTTCTTGGAAAACAACAACTAAAATCCTCCAGGGGTTAATTCCAGGCACTGTGATTTCTTTTATATAGGAGGGCAGTCAAGTGAGGGCAATGACCTCATCCCTCAGTTTATAATCTGTGAATAAGATATAAGAATGAGCAGAGGTGCATAGAGTAGGATGGAGAAACATCTCACAATTGCTAAAATATGTGTCTTAAGTAAACAACTGTAACCATGATGGAAGACCAAAAGAATGTAAGGAAAATTAGACCAAAACCATTATATGTCTGGAATTAGAAAACACAGAGTCATGTGTTACTAAGAAAATCGCCCCCGGCATATCAAGAAAAAAGTGCAGCACAGGGATCCATGGCCAGATTTACTACCTGAGCTACAGGCAGTGATTCAACAACACACATAGAAAATCCTCAGTGTAACTAATTGCTTTAGGTGATCAGACCTATCAAACACAAGTGCTGCTGCCTGGTATCATGACAAACGTAGCATTGATTCGTGGATCCTCATGTTAAAATCCTAAACATTAGATCAGGGCCACAGACCTGCAAGTGGCGCTGCTGTTTGTCCTCCTCCAAAAACCAGCTGTGCAAGGTCACTTGCCTGGCCCATTCTTGAGAACAGCTGCAGGCAGATTTGATTTATCCAGGGTTCTGATTTTCTTTCTTGTGCCTGCACCACTGCAGGATGCTGTGCCCTTCCCCCTTTCAGTGTATAACTTCCTCCCTTCCCAACTCTTAAATGACTTTTGCTGACTTTATGTAACTTTTGGATAGTTCTCCACTGCAGACCTTAAGAGACAAATATTGCACCAACATGCACGTAGGGAGGGAGAGAAAACAATATCCCAAGCTGAACACGTTGATATATTAAATTTTGAGAAACTGCTATATCACTCAGACTGTCTCACTGGTACCTAGTGACAGTACCAATTGACATATAGTGTGCATGCAGTACTCAGAGTCATGCTTTCAAAAAATTGGTATAAGCCACAACGAAATAAGAAATGTTGCCCTCCTGAGGTTAAGTAGGATTTTTACTCCGCATTTATATCAGTGGAACTAGCATTTAGACATAAATTCAGGTTTAAAAATAATGTGCTATGTTTTCTCTTAAGTTTTTCATATTAAGAAAGTAATAGCTTCAGAAAGACTGCATTTCTTCTGTAGCCTAGTTCCCAGGTTTATAGATTTAAAGATAAAGAGACCTTTCTGACATGATATAGTTTGACTTCTTGCATTACTAAGCCAAACCATTTTACTGTCTGACCTCCTGCTTTGTTTGCTTAAAAGCATGGTATCTTTTAGAAAAAGAAAAGATAAAAACTTTGTTTTAAAATAGTAGGAAATCAATTTTACAGTATCTTGAGACAGAGAACCACCCATCATCAATGTTAGGTAATTCAAGTGATTAATGACTGCTTTTAAAGATTCTTTTTTTTTCCCTCTGGATCTTGTGCTGTGAATGAATGGCAATGGTTTATCAGGATCCTCTGCTTAGTCTTTAACACTTGGATGCAAGTAATCTGAAACTATTGGTTTGAACTTGGAAAAAGAGCTGTCCTCAAACCCTTGTATATACTATCTAACCACTTTTGTTATTTCTGAGATCAATTTATTTGCACCTGTCAAAATGATGTCAGATTTTGTTTACCTTCAATACATTTGAGTTAGAAAACTGTCATCTAAAATTTTAGAGAAATTCTAGGAATGTTTTACTGCTGGTAGGGTGAGATCACTAGGATCTGAGGTTTCAGACTGAATTTTTCATGATAATTCATACTTTCTGTCTGCATGTTGCAGATACTAGTTAACAAATAAAGCAGCGAGTTTTAGTAAGACAGAGAAACAGTTGGGTGTAGGTTCCTGTGTGTGTAATACTGCCCAGACATTCCTACTGGAATACTCTAGGTTCTCTTCTCTGGGACAAGAGGCATTTGCCTTCTCTTGACTTCAGCTTTGTTTTCTTCAGCATGTTTTAAGCATGGGAACATTTTTCCAATTCTATAAATTATTATCTTGTAAACAATTTAGGAGATATCATCTGAGCATTGTTGTAAAGACTGAAATGCATCTTGATACTGGAGCCTGGGACCAATAACTCGTGTCTTGGCACCACAAAGATGGCACATGAACTTCTTGTGTTACAGTTTGTGCTTGGGTAAGAAAACACATAAAAGATCAAATATCTTCCCTTGTTGATTGAAGATTTCCCCTCAGTTTCCCAAGGCTGAAGTTCTGAGCAGCCATCATATATAGGGTTCCTATGTAGATTCCTCTACTCAGCCACCTAGAGATCAGAAGTTAATTGAAATATTTTAAAGATTTTATAGGGACTGAACCTTCTAGTTATGTAAAATTCTTCTTGTCCTCCTGAGTTACAGCTTGCCGTTATCCCTTTGTCTTCAGTTCAGTAGAACACCACTTATTCATTTTGTTGACAATGTTTCAGAACTGCCAAGCCATGATGCTGGGCTCTTTTTTTCTTTTATTTCATTCTTTCGTGGGCAATTTCATTCCTCTTTGAGGTCTGGGCACACCCTTGCTATGGAGATACTTCCTAAATCTGATTGTCCAAAACTTCAGCCCTTATTTTTTCTGTTTTTCTTTCTCTGTCAAGAATTTTCTAACACCACTTTATAAGTAGGGGAGATTCTGGCTTTCAGTGAGAAATGTGCAATGCAGAATGGTGAACCCTTTATCCATTGCTGACACTCTTGATACTGTGTTTGGTTATGTTGTTGGAAAGTAAATTTGTCTTATTTCCTCTTGATATGCCTATATTTCACAGGTACAGCAAAATGAAGCCTTTTCAGTCATTTCAAAATCAATAATTTTACATCATTAAATGGAAAAATCCAGAACATAAAGGTCAAAAATGCAAAACTCTGAGGCTCAAAATTCAGTGCCCAGTGCTTTTATGATAGAATCATAGAATGGTTTGGGTTGGAAAGAACCATAATGATCTTTTAGTCAAACCCCCCTGCTCTGAGCAACCTGATCTTTCACTAGACCAGGTTGCTCCGAGCCTCATCCACCATGACTTTCACCATTTCCAGTAGTGGGACAACCACAACTTCTATCAGCACCCTGTTCCAGGACCTCACCACCCTCACAATGAAAACAACCAAAACAATTATTCCTTACATCCAATCTGAACCTCCCCTCATTTGCTTTAAAACCATTGCCCCTTGTCCTGTCATTACAGGTCCTGGCAAAAAGTCTCTCTCCATCTTTCCTGTAAGCCCTGTTTAGATATCAGAGGACATCAATAAGGTCCTCCCTGAGACTTTTCCATGCTGAATAATCCCAGCTCTGTTAGCCTTTCTCCATAGGAGAGGTGTACCAGCCCTTGGATCATTTTTGGTGTCCATGTCTGGACCTGCTCTAACACGTTGCTGTCTTTCTTGCACTGAGGCCTCCAGAGCTGGATCCAGCACTTCAGATGGGGTCTCACAAAGGTAAAATTGAGGGGGGGAAACACCTCCCTTGCCTTGCTGGCCACACTTCTTTTGATGCAGCCCAGGATACGGTTGGCTTTTGGGCCATGAGCGCACATTGACAGGTCACATCCAGTTTTCCATCCACTGGTACCCCCAAGTCTTTCTCCCCAGAGTTTCTCTCAATCCATTAATTCCTCCAGCCCATATTCGTATTGGGCATTGTCCTGACCCATGTGCAGAGTCTTCTACTCAGCCTTGTTGAAAAATGTACTCTGAACTTACATTTTGGGGTTTTTTTTAATGAAGGTAATTTTAGATCATAAGGAAAACAGAACCCATATACAATTGAGTAAAACATATAAGCATGTAAGATTTTCAAATGGAATTGATTTATAAATATTGGAGAAAGCACATGAAGCATATTTAAGTTTTTCTTTTGAATATACACAAGTTGTAAATCAGCTTGCTAAGAAAAAAATATTTTGAATCTGCTTTGGATAGCAATGCACAACTGTCTTCAACTTACTTTAGGGGCACCAGTGAAAATGTCTTGTCTGGCGTTCCAGATTAGTGGGAATACATTCAGGCTGCCCAAATCTTTCTTGAGATCACATTGTCATACAGAGGAGTGGAGTTCACAGTTTTATTCACACAACACATTAACACAAACTAGTTAACCACCTGGCATTGGTTAGGCAGAATTTATTCTGATACTGTGCTAATGACCTTGCACTATCATTAGACTAAATCAGTCTCCTGGGGGAGAACCCAACAAGGCATATTAATTCAATGCATTCTAGGTAATAGCATGTACAGTAAAATATATTTTGCCATTTATCGAGCTCGATTTTAATTCAGAAGTACGTTCTAAATTAAATACCAAGGCCTCTCCAGAGACCTCTGGAATGGCAGAACAAGGTAAAAACATGCAGTAGAAAAAGACAAGGAAAAGAAGGATTTGTGCACACCTACAGCAACTGTGGACATTTTGAAGTACTCAATAAACAAATGTTGGAATAATCTGCTCTAAACATAGATTTAAAAACCAAAACTTAGAAGGCTAAACAAAACTTAGAGAGCTAAATCTGATGTAGACATGTTAGATTCCCTTTACAGTGTGAGAGAGAAGCAGATGCCACCAGAGGGTGTTTGATCTAACATGCCATTTTCATAATTAACTTAGGAACTGTTGAGTTCCCCTTGCCCTTCCCCCACCTCCAATGGCTTTCTTTTTACCCAGTAAGACAACTATGGATGATTAACCCAGATTTAAATGTCTAACTTAAGAAAACCTAAGTTACCAATCAGGAATTAGAACATTTCTGAAATAAAATACTTTATGAAACTTAATTCAGCTTCATTTTACATACATAGGGCATATGTTGCAATTACATGTGAAAACTACTTTTTTCAGATGATTAAATGCACCTAATGAAGGAGATAAATCATGCTTTTGCAGTACAAAGGGAGATAGTCTGTAGAACCTTTACTTCATTTGTTGCAGAGGTTAAAGTTATGAAGTGAGTGGGGCAGGAGATCGAGGAAAAAGAAAACGGAATCCCTAAGGCCATTGAGTGACATGGAAGGGTTTCTACACCCACCCATGTGTTGCTACAGAGATAATGCAAACCAGATTTCTCACAGCTGGTCTTCAGCTCTATGTTTCTCATTTTCTGGATGCCCAGCTGGAGACAGTAGAGTCTCATTAGAAGATGTTCAGAGCATGCACAACTGTATTTGAAGTTAGCAGTTGTTGCTAGTTGTTTCTTGAATATATGTAGTGCTATATAATACCAAGCACTACAAATCTTAGTGTCTAGAACTAATGGAAACTGTTCACCTTAACCTTTCTGCACCCCAATCCCATTTGAGAAAAGGGATGATGATGTACTTGTACACTGTAGCAACCAAATTAAATGACTGATATATGATCTGCCAAATAAAATCCTGCATCTAACCATAGACATGTCTGAACATAAACAAAAATTGACAGTTTTTGGACAGGATTAATGTGTCTATCTAAGAATAAGCTGAGTTGCACACCTTTTTTTTTTTTTTTTTCAGTGAAACTCAGGGAAACATGAACTGATTACTTCAGCTGTAGACACCAGGGCTGCTGATACCTGAGGGCAGTGCAGGTGAATCCTGCCTTCTGTGCTGACCTCCATTTTGGGCCCTGAATGAGGCAGAGACTATAAGAAAAACTAGTGTCTGGTCATGTTATTTGTTAGTTGTCTTCGCAATAGCTATGCACAAAGGACCAAACTAAGGTTGCACAGAATGTCTTTTGAAAGTTTGGCATGGCAATCTTAATAGCATTATAATAGTTATTCAGTCGGAATGAAAAGACATCAGCCTGTGGCAGACACTTGGCATGTTGCATTTCAGTCAAACAGTTAAAGTTTGAAAAGAGTTGAATAGTGGGAAAGGAGAGAAAATTGATAATAGGTATTTTACCAGCTTTCCCTGAGAAACTTGCATCATTTCTTAGTCCTGTGGCATGCAACAGAGCTTGCAGGGCAGCCCTGTAAGCCTGTGCATGTCTTGGCTCCAGTACCTTTTCCAGCATTCCTCTGGAGTTAGAAAGGACATTTCATTTTCAAGAGTTTTCACAAAAATGGCCCAATCCTCAGATCCTTTCTCTGAAAGCTATCTAGGTGTTTGTTAACATTCACAATGTAGAAATGGGGAAAACATAAACTGCAATTATTTGTCCAATATCACATTGAACAAAATTAGCAGGTAACGAATGGAAGTATGAGTCAGTGTTTAACTCATTAGGCTAACATTTCTTAAAAGGTTTTCTCTCTGTTTTTTCCTGGCAAAGCTGCACTGTCCCATTGCATGTGGCAATGACTTTGTATGCTGATTTTACAGGCTTGCCTGAAAGGAAAAGGACCTTGACTAAGCACTGAAAACTATTTGATATGATCACTTAAAACAGCTCAGGGGTTACAGTGTCTCGCAGGAGGTGACTGTGCTGCTTGATTCACAGTTCCTCAGACACAGTTTATGTTAAACTTACAAGGCATCTTTCACGTGTCTTCCTGGTGTAAATTTTGTGGATATTTTATGAGCAAGAGAAAGTCTGTTGATCTCACCAAACAGCATTAGCTACCATTGTACTTCCTTCCTAAATTTCTTTCATCTGAACTTTGATTGCTTAGAAGCTTCCCTGGATGGGGGAAGTCAGTAAAATCAGGCATTAGAGGCTCTGCTGTAGGTTGACTCTGGCTGCATTGCAATGGAAACTTACTTTAAGCAGGGCTAGGCCATGTGAGCTCCTTATTAGCCATTATTAACTCACTGAACGATGTATGAGAATTTGTGACCTGCCTAGGCAGGGCATAAACATCTAACATATTGTAAAAGGGCTTTGGCGGCATCAGTTCTGAGCCTCACTTGATTTAGTTTACCACAGGACACCAGAAAACTGTTTTTGACCTTTATTTCAAAAACTGCCTACTAATTTTAGAAATCTGATTTTCAGAAGAGGGCACCATCTTCAGCGACAGTCAATATCCAGGCATTACAATTTTATCTCTATTGCAGTGGCAGATTTAATTAGGAAGGACGAAGAGAAATGGACCATGAATGTTTTAGTCATTCTGGTAACACTGACCAATTCAGCACAAGATTAGATGTACTTGCATTACTACCATCCTCCCTCCAGGTTAAATAAGAACAATTGGACTACTCATTGAGTAACCAAGATTTTTTTGGGAACTGCTATTTGTGTGGCTATACTGACAGCTACTTTATATCAAAAGTCACTGGAGTTGGGAATATACTGTATTTATCAAACTGACATATGAATTTACCCTATGCAAATTTGCATGACAAGAAGTCACATAGTGATGCTATACACAAAAAGGTGTTTTAGACTGAGCACATCATGGTGCTGGTGTAGATCTAAGACACTAAGCAAAAACTCCAACAAATAAATCTACAGCTATTTACATATGAAAGAAATATGTCTGCTTAAAACTTCAGGACTACAGAATCTGCAGCTCTGGTCTTCAGTCAGGTGTCAAAGTAAACTAATCTGTCAGGTGTCAAAGTAAACTAATCTGGAGCAAAATCAGCTGAGTCACTGAGATCTGAAAAGAACAATTTGTAAAAGGAAAAATGATCGGTCTCTTTCTTGGATTAAAAGAGATGAAAGAGGTTTACTGCAGATTTTACAAAAGCATTCAAACAATGTTTTCTGATTAAATCTCACAGTTTTAACAGAGAAAGAATTTATTTAGGTAATTAAAAAGAGTATTGTTTGTGTAAGTTTTTTTATTGGAAGTTATGTGCCTATTTTTACTGTATTCTTACAGCTGACATTTTTACCTCTTCACCCAGTATTGGTTGTTTACTGTTTGTTGGAGTATTTCACTGCACACACCTGCAGAAACACACACCGAGTCGTATATTTGCATGAGAAAGATCCTGTTTTATGTTCCTCATTGAATCTAGCCAGTAATGAAAATTACCTCAGTTCTAGTAATGTAGCTTTGAAACAGTGAGGCAGGTAACCAGTCTATGATTTACAGTCTGACTATTTTTATATGACATTTTCTTAACAGTTTCATAAAAAAATAAGGAAAATAACTCTCTACAGAAGCAATAGTGCATTCTTTTAAATTCTGTTGCTGAACTCACAGAAGAAAAAGCAAATGAGGTGGAAGGGGCAATTTTCTGTCTGAAAATGCCCTTCAAAGTCTGTTACACTTTAAATAGTGTAAACAGAGATTTAGATGAAAAATTAGAAGGATTGCTCTTATATTAGGCGTTTGAGAAGCACTAAGGAAAAAATGAACCAAGGAAGATGAGCATTCTTAGCTTGGAATTCAGTACATAATTGCAGAGGAAGGAGCTATAGTTTAAAGAAGTAAATCAGCAATGGTAGTTTGCTGTTCGTAAAAGTTGAACAGTAGGTGATTTTAATGCTTGACTTCCTGTTGGTATTGTTAGACAGTCTCAATGCGATTGACAGCTTTGAGATGTAATCCAAGTAAGTAATTGTTCATTGTAGTCCCAGTAACAAATTATTAATGTACGTTGAATTGCCCTGCACAGCATTTATGTGTTACTTTACCTTCACCCTGAGTTTTAAGACACCCAAGGTATCATTTTTTCCTTTCTAAGGGAGTGATGGAAATGGCCTTGGGCTTATTTACAAACAGAACTGATTCATGAGCAGTAGTTTACTTGAAGTTATTTGTTAGTCTCCATAAAACATTATTAATTTTAAAAATGGAAATCCATTTTGTTAGACATGCTTGATTTGGTAAGAATATCTCACATTTTGAGAAAATTAAGCTTTTGGGAGCTTACACCAATTTGTATCTTTTCAGAAGTGCTGAACATCAAGTGACAATCTACCTGGTAACAGGATGAGGTGTCTCAATATGTTCCATACCTACTGAATAACTGTCTTAGGTAGAGTCTTTAATCAGTAAATTCAGACCCTGTGTAGGTCATACAGAGGTGACAAACAGGTGTAGTGAAATAATAATACATTTGTGCCTTCCTTTGATTTATAATCAACATCACCTTCATTTTCCTCCTATCTCCCAAAATTCACATTTTCTTCCCCTTTTTTGTAGCTATTCTTGAACTTTGCTATGCACATCTTAGGCTTTCTGGAGGCAAGTATATTGGTCTGTGCTGCACTAATCTTCCATAATTGATTTGGGATGTGTGCCAGTCTCTTCTATTATTCTGTGCTGATATCTTTATATGACTGGCTTTTACCCAAAAGCTGTCATCTTTTGTGTTCTCTTTATCCGTTTGCTCTTTTTGTGCTGAGAGACCATATTTTTAGCCTTTGAGTGTTGCTCCTTCTTCTCTCAAATTTTCAGCGTAAAAGATACAAAGGGCAAACTTTCCAGATATTGCAATCCCCATGCTTGGCCTTTCTAATACTTTCCACTCTTTTTCATTAAGGCCATTGTTGCATGTAGTTACTTAAATTACATTTAAAGGTTTCATTCATTTTATTTTGATTTAGTACTTTGGTGAACTTATTTTCATTGCCTTATTTTTTTTTCTCAGCATTTTACTTTGTATTTTCCACACTATATTTGATTTATTAAAGAAAAGGATGTGATACATAATCAGAACATTGTACTCTCATCATGTTCTCATATAGGCTTCTCATGAGGCAGCTCCTCTGTGACTGCTCTATCTGCCACATGCCCTGGCATGATAGGGCACAGACCTTTTGAGAGTTCAGTTGATAGAGTCCCTTGGGGGGCAGACTTGAAGGGCAAAGTAATACAGGAAGGCTGGACATTCTGCAAGAAGCTCTAAAAGCCACAGGGGAAGGCTGTCCCCATGTGCCAAAAGATGACCCAGAGGGGCTGGCTAAACAGAGAGCTTTATCTGGAACTCAGGAAGAAAAAGGAGAGTTTATGAAACAGTTTGGAAAAAGGGGCAGGCAACTCACAAGGACTGTGAGGATGTAGTGAGGTTATAAAGGAAAATTAGAAGAACAAAAGCTCAACTAGAACTTAATCTCTCTACTGCCGTAAAAGACAACAAAGAATGCTTTTTCAAATACATTGGCAAAAAAATAAGGGCTAAGGAGAACTTCTATCCTTTATTGGATACAGGGGAGCACACAGCGACAAAGGCTGAGAAAAAAGGCTGAGGTACTTAATGCCTTCTTTGCCTCGATCTGTAATATTAAGATCAGTTGTTTCCCAGTCCTCTGAGCTGGAAGACAGGGATGCGGAGCAGCATGAAATCCCTATAACCCAAGGGGAAATGGTCAGCAACTGCTACACCCCTTAGACACACATAAATCTCTGGAGCTGGATGGAGTATCCAGTGTGTGGGGTGTGGGTCAGTCTCTCCTCCCAGGCAGCAAGTGACAGGACCAGAGGAAATGGCCTCAAATTGTGCCAGGGGAGGTTTAGGTTAGATGTTAGGAAAAAAAACTTTTCACCAAAAGGGTTGCCAAGAACTGGAAAAGGCTGCCCACAGCAGTGGTTGAGTCCCCATCCCTGGGGGTATTTAAAAGATGTGCAGATGTGGCACACAGGGGCGTGGTATAGTGGAGCACTTGGCAGTGCTGGGTTAAACTTGATGATCTTACAGATCATTTCCAACCTAAACAATTCTGTGATTTCTGTAAAAGATGTTTTAAAAGAGATTACTTTATAATGAGCTTTAACGTAATGGAAAATCATCTTGGTTTTATACTGGGGATCCTTGTGTTTTCATCTTCATTATAAGTCTCATAATATGTATGACTTCAAGGCTCACAATACATATGACTTCTTTTTGATTAAAGGAAAAAAGCTATTCCTAGACAACAGAAAATTCCTGTGTTGTTTGTATTTGATTGTTTTTATATGGTCCAGCTCTTTCTTCATATGTCATCTGTTGCAAAATGAGCTCTGCTCTAGATAACATAGAAGAAAAATAGTTCTTCGGCTTTCAGCAGTGATCTACAGAGGAAAAAAATATAAAATTCAATTTAATTGTGGGCCAGGAGAAAGTCACATATAACCGATATCCTCAATAGGTATTTTTTTAGTTTTAAATCCAAATTCCAGCAAACCATTTCTCATTTTAGACCATTAAACCTTGGATAATAGAGCAGCCTTATTCAGCACAGTGCATTACCATTCCCTTAGCCAAAAATGTGAGCCTAATTCAGTCAGTTGAACTACTATGGTTACTAATAGGCCTGTATGCCAGGTTGACATTGATAAATGAAGTATTTTCTAGAGGAGAGGGCTTCACAAATTTTCTTTTTTTGGATTTATTATCAGCCAGATGCCTATCACCAACTCAATGAAGACCTTGTAGCCATCCTCTCCTGTGTTCAGTTCATGACATCACCAGTGATTCATCTTTCACTACTCTAAGACCCATTTTTTTTGCATATGGAAAAGCTTTCATGAATGAACTCAGACAGATCCTAGCTACTCAAATGAGTGAAAAAGACAGTTTATTACATTCTTTGTGTAAACAAGATTATGATTTGCATGTCTATGGTTTTAGGGTTGCAGGTACTGGAGAACATATGCATGGAAGTTCGAGATCTGATTCTCCCAAATGTAAGGATTGTTACCTGAATGCTTTAGAGATTAAACCATTTGGATGCATTTCTGAAGTATTAGATTTCCTCTTGTATCATTATGCAAAACTTAATATTTGCAGGTAACACCTTGTAACTGTGTATGGGTTTTTTCAGTAGTACTAAAAATAATAATGAATTATCATATCTTTAATACAATTTATGTAATATACTATGTGGAACCGATGCAATTATAATCAGTCCCCATCTAAAATAGTATCTGAGCCATTTTCAAAATATGTTCATCTCCATAATACCTCTGTTATGCATTATTAATTATAACTTGCCATTGTTTTACAGAAGAACTGGAAAACAGAGATTCTGTGTACACTGTTCTTTGAATGTAGGTTCACTAATTGACCATGTTAATCATGAGGAGTGATGCAAAGGCCAGGTTTAGGGTAAGCCAGCTGCTGTACACAGTAGGAAAATTTCTGGTACCTCCTGCATTGTAAAGTGCATCCAAAGGCACTGTTACCTGCAGTGACAGCAGATCCACCCCAGCAGAATGTGTCTGGCCGTTTTCATATTTTTTGCCTGCCTTTGCAGTGGCATCACAGGACTAATATCATGCAGGCAAGAGAGAACAAAATTCTTAGAAGGTACTGATTTACCATGTACAAGAGAGAGTGGGATTTTTAGTCAGTCCTCATTCTGACTGCTTACAGGGACAAGGTAGATAGCTGGAACCAGAGTATATGAGTATATGAGCATGTGACACTGTTGGGACCAGACAGCTCAGGTTCAGTAAAGAGTCCATCACTGAGGCTACATTAACTTGGCTTGTATCACACAGAGGGTATGTGATAAAGTAGGGAGTTAAATTTTCTATTTCCATATCCCATAGTAATATTGTAGATATTTGGCTTTTTGTCCAATAACTGAAGCAACTTATTCTTGCCAGTTAGTGTTCAAAACATTCTTAGAAGGTAGGAGATTATTATCCTGTGTACACAGGTATTAGCCCTGAAAGTTAAGTTATCCCTAAAAGCCCAAAGGCTGCAGTGTTTAGCTGATTTAGATCATGGATTAAAATTTTCTGAGCAATTTGAAATTCAAGACATAGCACCTCAGAAGATCAAATCCTTGTGCAGTCTGTCCAAATGATTCAGTAGGCTATTTTGCCATCTTGTCCTATGATTAACTATGGTGAGTAGTAATTAGCAAGGGTGCTTTAAGCTCTTGATTTAATGTGCTTTTAAAATAGATACAAGGTAAATGGAACCCTGGACAATCTTTCTGGCTTTCTCTTCTCTAGCATTTCAAAGGCACCTAGAAACTTGGCTTCTAAGTACTACTAAGCAGATTTTAGACCCAAAGGGCATGAGATACATAAAAATTAGTCTGGCTGTAACAGAAAATGGTAAGGGCAGATTGGCAGCATTACATCAGAGAACACCATTTCTTCAGCATAAAAGAGGAATAGAATGTGATACCAGGTTGGACTATCTCTTAATACTCTTAGACTTCACATGACATTACTAAGCTAATTTTTCTCTCATGCTAGCATTATTATGCATAGGAGAAGAATATAATGCTTTTGTGCATAATTTATTCTTTCCCCAACCTAATCTCATACTCTGGGGAGAAGTTTCAGAGTTCAACTCCAAATTCACAGGATTTGAAGAGCTATTGAAGTAAATGTAGTTGCAGACATGTGAATGTGAGTAAAGCTGATATTAAAAAAAAAAAAAAAAGGCAGATAAGCAAGTGAGCTACCAGTATAAATAATTGCTAGAAAATGTACTGAAAGTAAGAATTTAGGACGAAACAGAAAACACTGAGTGACTCCTGAGTAAACAGATATCAGCCTTCTACTACCTAAAGACAACCTAGATAGAAGCTGCAGAGGAATTTTTAAAAGGACACGTAGTGATAGGACATAGGGGAACAGCTTTAAACTGAAAGAGGTCAAGTTACGATATTAGAAGAAATTCTTTATTGTGAAGGTGATGAGGCACTGGAACATGTTGTCCAGAGAAGTTGTGGATGCCCTGTGCCTGGAAGTGTTCAAGTCCAGGTTGGATGGGGCACTGGGGACATGGTTTGGTGGAGAACTTGGCAGTGCTTGGTTAACAGTTGGACTGGATGATATTTCCAGCCTAAGTGAATCTGTGATTTTGTGATTCTTGACTGATAAGCCACAGAGAAGCAGTGTGGTCCACTATGAAGTTTAATGTATAATATCATCTCAAGCCAACATAGAGACTTTTATTGCAAGCTCTGTAAGGCCCCCTGAGCATTAGTGTTATTTATTTCTCCCAACACAGCTTTTACAGCATTTTTCATCAAGAAATTTGCTATGCACTTTGCTTTCTGTTCAAGATTTAAAAGGGTGAGGAATTTGGCTCTCTTCTAAGTCCAAAATGGTTGATTCAGTTCATTAATCAATTAATCTGTTATTACTATGCAAAACTGAAGTGAAAATTCGGTGAAGATAGGATGTGTCCAAAATATTGTGGAAAGGACTGCAAAAGATCTCTTAGACTGAATTATTTTATAACATTAGTTCCTGCTGTGAAATGGGATAAAAAGCTAGTGGTTGGAACTGGTCTTTCAGAAAATATTCCTAATTAGTAGTAGCTCAGATTTAGTATCAGATTGGTTGTATAATTAAAAGTAGAACAATGTAAGAAAATAAAAATTCATGCTTCTCATGAAGTAGAAGTTCCTTACTCTCTCCTTCGGTGCAGTTTAGCGTGTCTGATTTTTCTGGGAAATTACATTGTCACACTTAGTATAACAATCACTTTCCCAGTGTCAGCCAATATATAAATATCTACATTTAAATATACATATAGTGCATATAGTGCAGGGGACAGATTTGAGAAAGTATTTGGGCACCTAATTCCTACCCTTGTGTCCTCCAGTATCTTTCCTAATCAAGTCACATGAATCGATCAAACACTTCCTATACTAAGAGAGGAATCTACTTTGCAAATATTATTTATTAAATTCTCAGGGCCCTGTGAGTTTGGCAGAGTTTAGGGCAGCTGTTTTAAAGACCAGTACATGCAAGTTCAAAGGAGCTAAACTGATGATGAGGCACATCAGTGAAAGAGCTGCGTCAAGAATCTATCAGACTTAAATTCTAGTCCTCTAGAAATCTAGAAATTCAAGATTTCTTTATGAAGTTGCCTTTATATCATATAAAGCCCCCAAAATGTGCACTTTAATAATATTTCTTGTACTCTCCAATCTCTAGTATATTTCTCTGTAGTATTCTCCAGTACTTGAGATTCAATACATAGATGGTTTCCTAGAAGTCAAGGCAAATGAAATATAAATACAAGTTTCAGTATGAGTTCCTAAGGCATGAGTAAATGGGATTTTTCCAAAGTCCATCTTGCTGCCAGAGTTTATTGTGACTTTTGAGTAATCGGGGGTATTTTTCAGTCTTTTGTGCAATGATTTGTTAATCCTTATTGCCAGAGAATATGGAACTGTTCTATGCAGTTTTCTTTGCATTATGGATGACAGCAGGAAGGCACTGACGAAGGTTAGACATGGCAAAATTTACTTTATTTGATACAAAATAAAATCAGAAAGATACAAAATTATATTTCTTCACTCTAAAAGAGATACTACAAATTACCTAAATTGCAAAGTACCTTATCTTGAGTGCTAAATGGCATTCAGAGCTGTATGAATTATACGAGGTGCATAGGACAATTTCACATATAAGGAATTTCATTTGAACTTTCTGTATAGGCAAAGAAAAGCCATACATAGTTTGTAGAAGAAGTTCATACATATAGCTCAGCTGTAGTAGCTTGCATTCCAGTAAGTGATATCTAAGTACCCTTGGTGCTCTCAGTACATATCCACTCAAGGGAGGCAGAAATCGTGCAGCACTGGCAAGCCATAAAATTGTAAAAGACTCTATGTAAAGGCCCTTCTTCATCTTTCCTTCTTTCCAGCTGTACTATTTCGACTAAAGAAAAGCCATTATTTACAGACTTCTCCATGCCTGTGTTCTCAGGCAGCTATGATTACATTACTGCTGGACGATTTTCTGTGGCCCTTTGATATGGCATGCCCTGGATATAGGGAAAATAATGAGTCCCTGAGTCTGAAAAATGTCTTGAGCCTTATTTTAAACCTTGCAGCATCCATCTTCAAATGAACCACTTTACAAGCCTAAGTATAAGCACCCACTTAATTATTTTGTGGAATGGGAATGCTGATGAGCCAAAGAAGTAGTAGAGAGGGAAATCTTACTGAAAGCTTTTAATAGAGGTTTTCTCTGTGCCCCAGCTTCTCAGCATAATGGAACACCAAGGATGCAGACCAACAAACTCCCCCACCTCACCAAAAAAACAAAAGCAAAAAAACCACCCAGAAAACAACTGGAGGAGAAAATAAATGAAAAAAATTTACACAGTTGCTACTATGAAAAACATTAAAAACATGTATGAAGAAATATTTTGTATTTTTCAGGTATGTTATGTGAAACAGAATTATCTTAAGGAATGTGTAGGTATTGAAAAAGTATTTCAAGTGCTATTAAAAAAAAAGGTGTAGTGACTAAAAATGGATTATTTTCAAAGAGCTAAGCAAATTCCAAATTCCCCTGAAAATCTGCCAGGTGCTCTTTTAG
This sequence comes from Monarcha castaneiventris obscurior, assembly GCA_026261815.1. Taxonomy (NCBI): domain Eukaryota; kingdom Metazoa; phylum Chordata; class Aves; order Passeriformes; family Monarchidae; genus Monarcha; species Monarcha castaneiventris. Next base: position 41,863,430 of record JAMPIT010000575.1, read on the forward strand.
ATGTGCCAAGGGTATCTCTCTGCTATTTTTCATTTTAGTCTTCCTATAGATTTTTCACAAAGTTTGCTATGAGAGAAAAAGTGATAACTTCCATTTTTTTTGTGGTTGATTGATACCACTGCCAAGATCCAAGTTTTTGGGCTGCCTCACTGCTATGAGAGGAAAAAAATCCATCCCTGTTATCTTTTTTTATGAATTTCATCAGGTCAGTATTGTATGTCATGTCCAACTTTGGAACATGGGGGTTCTAAGAGAAGAACCTGAGTATTTTTCAGGTGGAACTGATATATGGAAATATTAATGATCAAATTAAGGAAGTCTGGGACACCTCCCCAAGGCTGCATGAAATTTAAACATTCCAGTGCAGAAATGCAGATAGCAATCCCATCCCTCTAACAGTAAGGTCCAGCAGATGCTTTGTGTTCCTGTCCTGGGCAAGACCAGACACATGTCAGTCTTTAATGGGGGCTGAAATGTTTGGCTCCTGGCTCAGTAAGAAGCCCTTTCCAGAGGGTGGGCATTCTCACAGTCTGCACTTGTAAGGAGCCCAGCCCAGCAGGGTGCCTTCAACTTCTCTGGGGAGGATCCACAGAATCAGCACAACAGCGGAACAAATGACCTCTGTGGTCATACAACAAGACTTGAGGACAGTTTGTCCTCTGACTTAGCTATATTTAAAAACGTACACAATTCCCTCTAAAACAGAAAGATAAGACAAGACTTAGAAAACAAAGAGGTTGGGGGTTTAATTACTTGAAAAATTCTGAATTATAATCCTTTACAGGCAAAAACCCAAGATTTCTTAGGAAAGGAGAAGTTATCAAGCAACGGTCAAAAGAAAAGTTTTTTTAAGTAGTGGAAAGCATTTTACAGAACAACTCCTTCATTGCTGCAACTGCAGAAAGGGAAGAACAGAGTATGTACAGAATTTTAACAATCATCTCTCTTCTCATGAGACACCACCTGGAGTAATATGTCCAGGGATTATTCAGCCTGGAGAAGGCTTCAGGGAATTGTGGCCCTTTCATATGTATAGGGGTCATATAAGAAAAATGGAGACTCTTTAACAGGGCCTCTAGTGACAGGACAAGGGGCAATGGTTTTAAAAGAAAGGAAGGGTGGTTCAGAATTGATGTGAGGAAGATTTTTTTTTTTAATTTTTTTCTTTTTAATTTTTTTTTTTTTTTTTTTTAGTTTTTTTAACCATGAGGGTGGTGAGACACTGAAACAGTTTGCTGAGAGACATTGTGGATGCCTCACCACTGGCAATGTCGAAAGTCAGGTTGTATGAGGCTTTGAGCAGCATGATCCAGTGAAAAATGACCCTGCCTATGGCAAATATGTTGGACTAGGTGTTCATTAAGGTTCTTCCCAACCCAAACCACTCTGTGACTCTAGGTTATGGAGTATTTTGTGCAATTTTTAGCTCTTAGACCTGCAACTTGCCCCACTGACAGAGCAATCATTGTAGCATCTCTTCTATATGCCTGGGAGTAGGAAGGGATACAGAGGCTGGAGAAGTTTGTTGAAGTGGTCTGAGTCCCTCCTTAGCACTCAGCTGACCTCATGCTTTTAACAGCTTGGCAGCACAGAAATGGCAATGATGCAGAAGCTGTTCTGGATGTCACACCAATTCTTTTTAATTATCTGGAGCATACATATTATGATTCAGTTATCTAAAATGCATATAAGATTAGAAATGTTCTAGAGAATTCCTTGCAGCTTACTGATACCACTCAGGTTTTGTAGAAGTCTGTGCCTTCTGCAGTAACATCTGAAGGCCCAAGAGAATACAGAAGGCATTTCAAACGGCACCAAATACCTCTAGAAAACAAGCCCCATGCGTAAAGCTTCACTAAAACACCACTCCCACAGGACAGATTTTGGGGCAAAACATCCAATCAGTCATTTTTAAGCAGTTTTAAATCACAAAGTTACTTTCTTTAATCAGGTTTACTCTCATAATAAAATAAAAACCCTCTAACAATTCTAAGTTGTTACAATATCCATGTAAATTACTTCCTGGCAAATCACATGAGGAGTTTCATTCTGATTATTGTTGCACACTGAGCTTGAATGCTTTTTTTTGAGACACCAATATATTCTCATGAAATCACATTGTAATATATATTTTGGATTTTATTTTTATTATTATTACTAGCATAGCTTGTTGGGAATTACTGTTAGAACATCTCAGTATTTAAAAGATACTTTTTAGGGTTCACAGTCCTGAAAAACCAATAGATAAATAGACAAATTCCCTTGTATCCTTTGAACTCCTTTTTGATTAGTGTGATTTATATGTTTCATAGCAAGCATTCACTTTCTTATATTTCAAGCCAAAATTAATTTGACTTAGAGAACCAAGACATGGGTTTAGGTGTCCTTAAGAATGTCTGTTTAGGATTCACAGAAAAATGGACACACGTGTCAGGAGAGCAATTCACATCCAAAGAAGAAGGAAAAAAGCCCTTCTGTGACCGCAGCACCACCCATTACTGAATCATATCCTAGGTAGCCTGGATTCTATAAGGTGGGTGGAAGAAAGACTATTTGAAAGAATATTTGAATTTGATCATTGCGCCTGACAGTTGGCAGCGTTTCCCAAAGCATAAGTGAGAGTGCCCTGATCTTTATACCACTGGTTTTGTGATCCAGCGCAGAAAAGAAGCAGAGAAAATGTGTGGGTGAAAGAGAAAGGACAATGTTCACAGATATTAGTTTAGAACTAGAAAATGGAAAAGTCAGACATCAGAAAAATATTTGTAAACTATGAGGAATGGTACAATTTTCCCAGCAAAGCAACATCATCTAAAATGCAGTGTGGAATTTGTTCAAGTGCACCTTCTGTTGGATTATTACAGACATTAAAAAGTAACACGAGGCTCATAAATGTCACCTGGGAATAACACATAAGCAAACTGTAACAAATGGTTTTCTGAACAGCTGGAGTCTACCAGTGTTCTTTTACGTGGTTGGGGCTTTATTTCCCTGGTGTTTGATAACTGTGCTGGAGAAGTGATTCCTATATAGGATCTTCTTCACTAGATGACTTTACTGAGCTTTAACAGTAAGAAAGAATGGATTAGGTAATAAAAAGAAATTTTCCACTGAAATAAGTAGAGCTGTGCTAATATACCTCGACTGGTTCTAGCTCTAGAAAGCCAATAATACACATAGGAAAACAGGCTGTGGTTTGGCAATGGTCAGGCCTGCACATGAAATGAAGTCTCTGAAAAGTAATGCCGTGATAAGTGTGACAGAGAAAAGCGCTTGGATGCCCTGAAACATTAAGCACGCAGCTTTAATCATGTGCAGGATTATTTGTGGGATCCAAAAGAGAGCCATCATGCTGGCCTAGCACAGTAGATATTACATACATTAAAACTCACAAGCAAAAGTTAAAACTGAAAAGTTGCTGCAGGTACAAATAAGAACAATGAAAAATGTAGTCAGTTGTTTTTGTGTGAAAAATACATTACCTTTGGTGCCACAAATATTTATGGATGAATTATTTGTTATCCATGACCAGCATAAAATAACCAAGGAGGAAAATAATTTTTTATGCTGGATGAACGTTATTTTGTAATCCAGTCCTGTGATTAAAACTAAGCAATTAATTCCCAAATGGCGCTTTTCAGTGGAATTCTAAAGATAAGGACAAAATTGTGCATACTTCCATTATATTATTACAAATACCAAAATCCCTTAGGATGAAAGTTTTCGCAGGAGAAGTACATCATATAACACAAGAATTAATAAACTAATTATGAAATTATGAACCAAAATGTACCAACACATTTAAAGCTGCAATGATTAAGTAGTTTAGTGGAAAAAGTTATTTAAATGAGATTGTCTGGGAAAGATACTGTAGTGTTGGTTCTGGGACTGTTGGGTACAAACTGACTCATCAGGAAGAGGACTATTTAGGTCCATGAAATAGTGAAAAATTAATGAATAATGACAGATGAAGCTCTCAGTTACTGTTTAGATAAGTCATCACACTAAGACCAACAACTGTATCTCACCTTCTGCTCAGAAGATGAAAATACTGGATCCAGAGTCAAGAGCAGAATAGAACCCTACTAATGATTGCTTTAGTATATCCAAGATATTTCTGACGAGGAGTGTACCAGAGAGTTAACACTGTGCATAAAATTATTCTTAGATATTAAAAGTCTGGCATGAAGGATCATTCTAATGTGGAACTACTTATCAAGTAGGTGATTGAAATGGATAGAGAGTTCATGCAGTTGTGGTAAGATGACTTTGCAGTTTGGCCACAGAGATGTAGAAATAAGGGTCTGTAAACACCATGACACTTTATAAAGCATGTATATCCAGTATAATTTTATATATATGTATGTATATACATATTCTGAACTTCTCTCCATAATCAGTTCAGACACGTCTGAAGCTGAGTCAATATTTTTGTGTATTTTAAAGCCCTAATCATGACAAAAGCAACATCAACTACAAACGAGCTTGTGTAACAGGAATGTAACTTGTTTCAGTGAGATCATCGTTGTATAAGAATACAAACTCACCACTGAAATACAGTCCATTTGACCCAACGGTCAATTACTTCACTTCAAGCATCAGTGTTAGTTTTTATTTGATTTTGTCTTGTTTGAGCTTCCAGTCACTGAGTTTCTCTCTCTCTTTTTTTTTTTTTTCCAGATTCTGCTTATTTTAATTTTCAGATTTTTTTTCCATAAATACTGAGTTTCTTTTTTTAGTATAATACAGGATTGCATGAATTGCATAGATTGCATTCTTGTGGTCTCTGATACCTTTCACTTTCAATCATATGTTTTTAAATTAAATTATTTTTACTCCAGACAGAGAAGGAAAATCACTGTCTTCTTTGTTACTCTCTTGCTTAGAGAGACAAAGTTTATATTTGCCCAGTTAGCTGCTGCAGCTTTGTTTTGGGATTGTACATTCAGTTAATGATTGATGGTTTTTCAAAGACATTTAATCTCCCTGATGAGAAAGAAGATGCCTTTTAATAATAATATATACAATAATTTATCCAGTAACTCAATTTCAATATGATATATGCTCTTTGCTTCTGGATTTGTATTATTTGATTTAAAGCAATGGGATAGCAGATTAAAAACACCAAACCCAAGCTAATTCTCAGTTAAAACAGTTCAAAGAATGGAGAAGTCTACTTTCAAACAAATATCTGAAATGATATGGCAATGCATATGGCTCTGGTCTTTTGAATAGCAGCCAGAGCATCTTCCTCCCTCTAACAAATTATAACTGCAGCACTTTAAAAAAGCTGTATGTAGTCATCATATTGAGCAATCCTTCCCATGTTATCTGGGAATTACTATTTCCTTACCTCCCCTGATGTGTCTGAGTGGAAAACCTTTCTCTTGCCTGCATCCTAGTACACCTGTCCCATAGGGAACATCCAAATGACAACTTGTGCAGTCCTCCACCCATTGGCATTTGACAGTCACTTCTACAAAATTCTCAGGTGGATGCTTTTGTACCAAAGTCAAAGTGTTGAAGGTTCCCAGTACCTTCCACTAAGAGCTCTTCTCTGAACAACATGCATCTGTTGTCCAGCCAGCATTCATAAATGAGCTGGAGGAGAGTGTGAGCTCTGAGCTCATAAAGTCTGGTGATGATATTAATCTATTCAAAATAAAAAAGAAGGAGATCACTATGAAGAACTGCATAGGGATCTTATGAGATTGAGTGACTGGGCAATAAAATGAAAGCTGAAATTTGGTGTAGATAAATGTGAAGTGATGCATGTGAGGAGAAAGATATTCAGTTTCCTGTATAAAATGATGGAGTCATTAATGCTATCAAAGTAAGACTTGAGGTTATGAGAGATAGACCAATGGAAAAATGCATTTAGCACTTGACGGAACAACCAACAAACCAAAAAAAAAAACCCAAAAAACCACCAAACCAAAATCAACAAATCATGCCCTAGAAATTATTCCATATGAGGAAATTACTTGGGATAAAACAGAAAACAAAACTATATCAATGTATAAATCAATGGGTCACCCTCATGCTGAGTCCACTGAGCATTCAGAGCAAGAGCATTCCTGTCTACACCAAACAGTGTCCATTTTGTGCAGAAACCAGCACTCCAAGGAAATAAAATTACAGCCTGGTGGAGGGTCAGTTTGGAAATGAATCATGCTGACAACCATGATCTGAAACAAACACTGAGTAGAGTAATAAAGCCTTTGTTTCATTTGTCTGGCAGAAAGAGAGAAAAGCACTTAGTAAAAAGTTTGTGGGAATGAGGAATATTTGTATTTCTCTAGCTTTTGTGTATATACATGTGTATGTATATATATATGTATCTAAAGGAAGACAAGCTTTCGGAGGAACAAGGAGAAACACCGTAAGTATCAAACTAAATTGCAACTGTGAACAATTGATATTTTTTATAGCAGAGAAAAAACAGACTATTGCCATCTGTGGGCAGAGGGAAGAAGTGACTGGAAAATTGTAAAGGCTTGTGAACCTATGTCCCTGTTCAGTCTCTGACTCCATTACTTATGAATTTTAGTTGTCAGGATCGTAGATGACCATTGAAGAACAGTACTCAGATTGGTGGAAAAGAAAGGGATTGGAAAAAGCCCATATCTGACCAGGAACTTGCCTGTGGAAAGCAAAAATATGATTTTCCTCCCTAAATAGATGTGTTTGCTTTAAACTGTACTCTTCTTCCCCAAGGATTTAGGAAACTTTCTTCATTCAGAAGAAAGAGACTTATAATCTTAAAAAAATTAATGAAATTAAGTGCCTCACTCAAATTTCTTTCACAAAACATGGCTAAAGAACTATGCAACATTATTCAATGACTCTTAGATTATTGTACTCATCCAACATGTGTAAAACCCTTACAGCTTCAGTTTATTCCTCCATGTGAGGGAATTGTAACAGTGGCTTACCTATGTAGATTAGAGATATTCCTGAATGGGGTGCTCAGCCAGATTCTTTAGTGAAGCTGCTTCATGTTGTCTGAGATAGGCAGGTGAATTCTGGGCAGGACCTGGAATATCCATAGTGGTAGCAAAGGCCATATATAAATAGAAGAGCCAGAGTTTAATTTTTTTATTTACATTATTCCAGTAACGTTTCACTTTATAACATTTTACCTACCATTATTACAGTATGCACAGTTTTCCAGATCTTTTTGGTAGGTACAGCTCTAATCTTTCCCTTAAATATTCTGGGGCTTTTTTTTTTTTTTTTAACTTTGTGTCAAATTTGGTTCAGAATGCATCCTCAAGACCTCCCACTTCTGCCAAGTCAAACCCTCATAGAGATGCGCAGAAGAACTAGTTTGAGCATCTGAAAAAGCACAGGCTTTCTCCAAAATGTTGTTTATCACTTTCAAGACTATATCTGTGCTGGCTATGGCAGTAGTGACATTTATATCTTCTGAGGGGAAGCTAAACAGCATTATGTATAATTTTTGTACTAAAATTTATAAATTTTAGTCTCCCAATGGGGATGTATCACATCTCATGTGCTTAAAGACAGGCCAAGTTAGCACTGTCATGCTGTACTTTGCATTACACAGGTGAATCCATAAAATATGTGATGGAGTTTCATTTCTTAACACTTATGGAATAGTTTGATTGGAGGGGCTACCACAGATAACTTAGTCCAACTCCTTTGCCATAGGAAGAGATGCCTTCAACTAGGCCAGGTTGCTCAAAGCATCATTCCACCTGACTTCTAATGTTTGCAGTGATGGGGCATGGACAGCTTCTCTCTGCAGCCTGTTCCAGTGTCTCACCACCATCATCATAGGAAATTCCTTCCTTATCTCCAGTATAAACCTACCTCCTTTAAAACCATTGCCCTCTGTCCTGTCACTACAGGCCCTGTTAAAAACTCTCCATCTTTCTTATTAGTCCCCTTTACATTTTGAGGGGCCACAATGAGATCACCCTGGAGACTTCTCCAGACTGAAAAAACCCATCTCTCTCAGCCTGCTTTTCAGGGCACTACTTATATTAAGTCAGGATAAAAACTGTCAGAGTATTCCAGGGGCACAGACTAATTGTTAAAGATGAAATTATTTTTGGATGACACTTACTAATGCAATGAAATAACATTTAGTTTTTCCTGTTTTTCCCCTTAGTAAGTCTGAATCTTTTATCAGGAAAGAGCAAGAAACTGAATGAAAGGGAATATAAGTATGCCGAAAGAATTTAAATAGAGGAAGAACACAGTCTTTCTGTTTGCCTATATATGTTTGTCCTGCAGTGATGTGCCAGCTCACTAAGGAATAGGGAGGAACAGTGAATAAGAGGAAATTATATACTAGGGAAGTAGAAATTATTAATTATTTCTATTGCTAGAAGCTTTTCATGGGCTGTCTTATATTGGTCTACAAAGGAGGAAATGCATATGAGGGGCGAGAGTATGAAAAAGGAGTGACTTTAATTTCCTGTGATGGGTGAGCAGCTGGCTCACGAGTGGGGCACAAAGAGTTACAGTGATTGGGGTGACACCAATCTGGCATCCAGTCACTAGTGGGATTCCACAGGGCTCTGTCCTCAGCCCAGTTCTCTTCAATGTCTTCATAAACAGCTTGGATGCAGAACTTGAAGGAATACTAAGTTTGCCAATGATACTAAATTGGGAGGAGCTGTTGACTCCCTTGAAGGCTGAGAGGCCCTGAAGAGACACCTTGAGTAATTAGGGGGCTGGGCAATCACCAACTACATGAAGTTTCACAAAAACAAGAGCCAGATTCTGCACCTGGGACAACCTCGATGCAATCATGGATGTATGGACAGGCTGGGGAAGGAGATGCTGGAGACCAGAGCTGCAGAAAGGGACCTGGGGGTCCTGGTCAGTGGCAAGTTGGACATGAGCCAGCAGTGCCCTGGCAGCCAGGAGGGCCAACCCTGTCCTGGGGGCATCAGGCACAGCATCACCAGCCGGGCAAGGGAGGGGATTGTCCTGCTCTGCTCTGCCCTGGGGCGGCCTCACCTCCAGTGCTGGGGGCAGATTTGGGTGCCACAGTGTAAGAAAGACATTAAACTATTGGAGAGTGTCCAAAGGAGGGCAATGAGGATGGTGAAGGGCCTTGAGGAGAAGCCGTATGAGGAGTGGCTGAGGTCACTTGGTCTGTTCAGCCTGGAGGAGACCAAGGGGAGACCTCACTGCAGTCTGCAACTTCCTTGTGAGAGGAAGTAGAGGGACAGGCATTGATCTCTTCATTCATGACCAGTAACAGCACTTGAGGAAACAGCATGAAGCTGAGTCAGAGGAGGTTTAAGCTAGACATTGGGAAAAGGTTTTTCACACAGAGGGCAGTTGAGCACTGGAACAGGGTCCCTAGGGAAGTGGTTATAGCACCCAGCCTATCTGAGTGTTTGGACAATGCTCTCAGGGACATGGTGTGACTCTTGTGGTATTCTGTGCAGGGTCAGGAGTTGGACTCAATGATCCTGATGGGTCCCTTCCAATTCAGCTTATTCTATGGTTCTATGTTTCTTCCATGTTTTACATGTTATCTATCTTGATACCATTCTTTCTCACTTGATGCTTATCTCTATATTCCCCTTTCTTCTGTTCCTTCTCATGTTTTTGATGTCTTCAGCCTTCGTCTTGAGGACTACTACCAAAATATATCTGCCAGCATCCTCTCATAAGCTTGCATGAAATAAGTTGCAAGTAACTGGTCACAACGTGTTTGTAATTATGGTGAAGAGGATTGTTTTGTGCTACTGATTTTTTATAGTAATTAAATGGTAGAATCTGAATTGGAAGTGCTGGAAATGGCTTACTCCAGGTCAGAAGGCTATGACACCTATTGGGTTTCATGGACTTTTTGAATTTCCCACCACGTTGTGTTTTTCCTGAAGGGAAGGAAAAACTATGGGGAGTGAGAGGACAAGAAATTTTTGTGACCTATGTCAAACTGCAGCCAAATAGGGTACAGTACAAAAGTGGACTTCTGTAAAGTGGGAGTGATCTAATTTCCCACACACCATCTCTTAATGTCCTTTGTATTTATCTTCAAAGCTGTTTGGGATCAGACTTCTTTTTGACAGGGGTTACAGACAATGACTGCTAGGGTGATGTTCTTGTGCAAGGGGATGGATTCCAGCAGCAGAGAAGCAGAATCCACGGGGACCTCTCTGCCAAGATTTGCAAAGGTGGGAACAGGTAAGACCTGCACCACACACAGTAGCAGACTTTGAGCCATGCGAAAGGTAAGAGGGATACTGAATTGCTTGGTGTCTGAGGAATGATACACCTTTTGCTGACGTGTAGAACAATAGAAGAAACTTGGATTTGGATAATCTAAATGGTGGTGTTTGAAAAGAGATCATAGGAAAATAAAAGTCAAATTTTCTGGAACCAAAGCTACTAGCAAAAAATGCTAACACACATCTTTTATTTTCTGTTAAACCTCTTTGTGTGGAATTTGGCTTCAAAATAGAGTAGGTTCTCTTGTTCGTAAGGCAAGGGCATGATAAGGGAAGAACAGTAGATTTGGCAAGTCTGAGAAGCAATTTATTGCTTATTTTTGTTGACCTTTGCATCCACATTGCTGCTGAAATCATATTTTTTCAGAATTATGAAGAGAGGAAATCTGTTCATAATAAAGTCCTGACTTGTTCCCTTCCTGCTCAGATTTTATCCCTAATAAAGGGTGTTGCTACATGGTACAAGTACCCATGGAAACTATAAACATAGTACTGAAGTATTTTTGTACTGTTTGGGACCCTGAGTCACATTAGGGTAGAAAAAGAAATAATATTTTTTTTTTAAAAAAGGCTTTTAATGCTACTATTTATATGTATTATCCAATAAATGTCCCATGCAGAATGCATAGATAGCTCTGGTGACACCCAGAACTTCCCCCTCTTGTGTGAGCATATAAAATATTTGTCTACAGAATCAAGGCTTTGGGAAGCAGAAAAGTTCATGCAGTTAGAGGACTTGCTCCACAACCACCAGTCTGTGATGCTGAAGAGGCATCCTTTGTCCTTAGGACTGATTGCATTGGACTCTTGTTACAGTCAGTGGAGAGAAACAGGAACATTTAATGTTGCTATTCATCTTAATCAAAGGGGTCATCCGATGTAGAAGTACTGATCACTCTCCACTGACTCAATTGTCTATGTGTCCATAGAGACAGACATCTCTATAGATGTCAGTAGTATGTTTTCCTGAGGTGAAAGGAGACAAATACCAATCCCCAGGGATTTTGGTAGCACACAGATGTTACAAAAACAAAGTCAGTATGAGATGAATGATAAATATTGTGCTACGAGACCTGTAAAACAAGGCCTCAAGATTTTAAATCTGGGCATCCTAAATTTTCAGATGCTTTCAACTTTCTGTTACTAAAGATCTTCTCTATCCCTGTGACTAAAATTAGTGCTGATTTACCTTGGAAGATGGTTATAAAGACTGTAAATTTGTATAATTTTGACAATCATCACAGGAAGACCAGAGAAGAAAATATGTGCACTAGCTTTGGATCAGGACAAAAGTGCCTTGCCAAGATACAGCTTGTAGAGCTGTGTACTGAATAACATTTTGTCACCATTCTTCCACTGAATACAATTCATCCTGTGCAGTAACTGCCAACGTGGCAGTCATTGTGTTTTCAGGATTTACTAAAAGATAAATAAAATACCATATACAAATAAATACTAAAAGATAAAAGATAGGAGTTCTGTAATAAATGATTGAACACCCATTTGTATAATTATGACTGGTGAGAGGAAATGCTCTATTTAGAGAATAAAGGGTCATTGCTAGTGCTAAACTACCATGGGGTGACCACAGCACTGGCTCAAGAGGCTGTCCACAGAGACAGGAGTGATAGCAGCTCTCAATGTTGGCCATTTTCCCTGGGCCTGAGCTGTGGGGTTTACCCATCTCACCACATTTAACAAGGCTGAAGAGCGACAGCCCTTTTTCTCCTGGGCATTCCCTCTGGCTCCGGCTCCCTCCATTGGTATGGTGGCTGTGTCACAGCAGGGAGAATGCCGGTGGTTGCTGGGGCACAGGGACCCAGGATGGGTGTAGAAAAGGCTGTGTGAGAGCCAGTCCAAAGCGGAGATGAAGAGGCAGGAGCATGAGGCAAGGGGGAAGGGAGGAGGGCAGGGAGGGGAGGCCAGGCTGGCTGAGCCCACTCAGCAGGCAGGGATTGCCCATGGTGTGATAGCAGCTGCCCCTCCTTTTCCAGAGCCAGAGGTTCACACAAGGCTCTGGCCACATATCCAGAGATTCACTACCTTCCCTTATGACACTGATGCCAAGTTAAGGTATTGGGAGCCTTGTAGAGCCCTGGGCAGGGGTTGCCCATGGCCAGTGGGTGTGGGTGCCCTGTTGTCTGTTCTGCCTTTTACAGCTCCATGCCCAGAAAAGGACAGGACCAGACATGGCACATACTGATCTTCAGCAACACAGATAGAGAATTTCAGGGACATCAGATCAGAATGGAGCAAACTCCTTGCTTTCTGGTGTTCATAGCTGTGTAATGTGCCTGCAGTAACTCTGAAAGTTGCTGATATGACAAACTAAAATTCTTCCTTTAAGGAAAGGAAATGGAATATTGAAATCAGAGAACCAAGTGGAACAAGCACTCTGGAAAGGACATATGATAAAATAAAATGCAATCAAAAAAGAAGAAAATTGGGAAATGGAGCGACTACAACAAAATGGACTGAGATGAAATGAGGTGCAGTGAAAAGGACTGAAACTTGCCAAAATTATTCACATTGAAATCCTGAAATCAGGGAAGAAAGGTAAACAAAGAGACAGGAGAAGAATTTGAAGAAATGAAATGCTAAATAAAAAGAGAGAAAATTGTGAAACCAAGTGAAAACAATAAAGCCAATGGGATGACATGAAGTGCAGTGAGATGGACCAAAGCTTGCCCAATTTATTTTCATTGAAATCACAAGATTTAATTTCCTTTTCTGATTGGAAACTCCTTGGTATGTTTTAATTGTCACTCCTGGATTTAGTTTTTGGAGAGAAGGTGTGGAATACTGTGGTGTCTCAATGGACATTAGATACCAGTCATTTTGTGTGACTGGAAGCACGTGATTCATTTTAGGATTTGCTGTGCCAGACAAGTACTGGTGTCATCCCAGGCTTTAATGTGACACAGCTGAAGTTTCTGCACTCTGCAGGAGGGTATTCTGTATGTGGTGCTGAGCACTCATCAAGTGATCCACATCCCAGAGAGCCTGACTTCCCCATGGGCTTTCTCCCTGACTGAGGAAGCAGGATGGCTCCAGCCAAGGATGAGCCTGTGTTTTAGTTTCTCTCCTCTCCTACACCTGTGGCACAAAGGTGCTGCCTGTGCTAGTTCTTGTTGAAGAAATGAATGAGGTTTAGTCAACTTCACCAGGCATCTGCTTCACAAAAGCATGACCTAGCCTCACATAGTTTTGCCTTCTGGCCAAAGAATTTAAAATAATTACTTCTCAGGATTTAATCAGTCTTATTAAAGGAGTCATTTTAAAAGACAAAATTCTTTCTAGAATAATGGTCAAATCTGGGCACAGTTACTGTTTTGGCCCAGAACATAGCACAAATGAGAGCACCTGGTACCCAGACAAGAAAATATTTTTTTTCGGTTCGAAGCAAACAGGTTTTCATTAGTAACATTGAGCTACTGCTATTTAGCAAGACTTTCTGTTTTTTCTTAACAAGAAAAAGGAGCTTGAAGAGTGCAGAGAGTGTGTGTAGTTTCCAGGAAATCCTATCCTGTGTCTCTTGAACTCTGTTCAAGAACCTGCTCCAGACAAAAGGTGTCCAAGGCACGTATCCAGCCTGCAGTTGGTGTAGACGGGCAGCAGCATGTACGAAGTTCCTTGGCCTTTGCTGTTGAACGTAGGTGAGACTGAACAAAATGTTATAAAAATAGAAAATTAGTCCTTTTCATTGTTATTTTGTAGCCACCAGGGTGCCTGCACACAGAGGTTACTGAGATAGTGCATAGACCTTGTAACGCTGGAGATAATGTCACCTAGAGAGAGCTGTGAATGTGTGGCTCATGGGACATCATCAACAGGAACATATTTACTGTCAGAGTTTGACATCCTTCCTAAAGCTAGAGAATTCATGGTAAAGCTGGATAACTTTGAAAGCATTATATCTTTTCACTGTATTAAGTGACGTAAGTTAGAGAACAGTTATTTCCTTTCTGTAAAGCTTTGGGAAGACTGATAACAGGTAGGATTTTTCAAAAGATGTGAATCAAAAGATGAAATTATGTGAAATTTAGACATCCTAGTTTCTTTTGAAAAATTCATGTATGCATCTTTTTGCTTCTTAAAAACATGTACTGCCATGTAATGACTTCATTCATTTCATCCATGAAAGAGGAAAGAGAAGGATGCCAGTTTTTTTGAGATCTGAAGGAGGACTTTCTGCTCTGGATGTTTTTGCAATTAGGTGGTGCCTTTAGAAACCAGTCTGGAGAACCACAATGCTTTGTGCTCCTGGTACGAACGTATAGTATTATTAACATCCCTCACTGTGGTTGATGTACCCTTATTCACATCATCTGTGTGCACACCTACTAAGCCAAGATGACTTTAGTCTTAGCAGTGACCCCAGCATGTAAGGAGTCACTATGAAACTTAGCTGGTGAAGTCAAAACTGGAAAGTGTGGCTGTGCTTGAGTTGTCATGACTGAAACTTCATCCCAGTTTATTTAAAAGGGGACTCATTTTGTGGGGAAGGTAGGTTCTCACTTGTTTGCAATATCTCTCTGAATGACACTGAATGGTGCTCATGGGCAGTGTGTCTTTTTGCTTCATAAACCATAGAGTATCATGTACTACTGTGTAATACTGGTGTATTACAAAAGTGAAACACAGGTTCAAGCAGCTGAGAAGGAGATTGGCTAGCATATGTAAACTGATCACAGACTAAGCTGGGAATAAGGAAAAAAAAGATGGTAGAAATCATTGAGGGAAGTACTTCAGCAGAGACAGCAAAATCTTTTAACCCAGTGAAACAAGAGCTTAGAGGATGTGGAAGTGCTGGTTATAAATATACTGGGGGAAGAGAAGAAAAAGGCAGACTGTTTTTGGTCCAAAGATGGTCCTCAAATATGAAAAGAGTTTTTCTGATCTTGTAATATGACTATGTAACATGTAATATTAATGTACTATAAATATTATATTATAAATATTAATGAGGTGATGCATCTGATAACCTCAGGGGTTCTTTTCAGGCTTTGGAAGACCTGGGAAAAAACTAATTTATTTTATTTTTTAGACTTGTGAAAGTTTCCTAGGGCAAGAGTCTGTCCTTATGTTCAAGTGAGAGACAGCTCTGAGCCCTGTGCCATTTCTCCATTGGAGTGAACATCAACACTGTCTGCATTTTTGTTGCCAGAGTACCTCTGAGTACAGTCACAGTAGGTAGTAGCTTACAGCACTTGCCAGTCATGAGTGAGATAACAGCTGTGGTACAACTACTGAACTTGTGCCAGAGCTGAGAAAATCAGGCTAACCACCTTCCTTTCCCCACTGTTTGAAAGGCCCTGGAGTTGTAATGCTTTCTGAAAGGAAAAGTTTCTGGTATCACTGTGTCCATCTCTCCACATCCAAAGCAGTGAGTCTGGCTCTCAAGGTTTCTGTCTCCACCCCTTCTCTCTTAATCTCCTTCCTTCACTTCTCTGACCCTTGTGTGGCTCCAATCTTTCATCTTCAGGGAAAACGCCAAACTTAATTTGGTTGCTGCCAAGAAGCATTGAGCCAATGCTGGCAAAGAAGAAAAGCTTCAGGTTGTACAGCATGGCACGTGCCTGAAGCCTTCTGTTTGTTTCAGTAGAAACACTTTGAGTTGCACAGAACAGGCCTGGTTCAGGCAATTGTGTGGTAGTCCAGCACTGAATTGAGTTATAGGCTTGGGATTTCTCTTTGATCTGTTAACATCCCAAATATGTGTGTGCTTTGGGTCAAGTTCATCCTTCCTCTTAATTTATTATGGCTTTATTTGATGCAGAACTGATGTAATGGTAAATTGATTTTGTGCTTGTGGTGGTATGGCATCCTTGTCTCTCTCCTGCTGTAAAGCAATGACTCGTAATTCTTCATCAAAACAAACCTTATATAGAATTTAAAAATGTGTGTTTGATGCCATTAATGTTTCTGTTTCTCTGTTTCTGGGAAATGTTCTTTAAATATTATTAGTAGTACAAAAATACAAATGGATCTTCAAATATTTATGGATGCTGAATTTTTCTAAAAGTTATTGATAAGACACACATGATATGAATGTTGTGCTAATTAATCCAATAAAACTAAGTATGGTAATTATTATCCAGCAGATAGAATTAGTTTGTAATCTAGATATGGACATTAAAAAAAAAAATCCAAGAAACAACCATCAGGTGTATTCTTTTAGTTGAGAGAAGTTAAATTAGAGGGGAAATATGTTACTCTTAAACTCGGGATATATTGAAACAAACGCTTGGAAATAAATGGTCACAGTGGACTTGGGCAGAAGAAAATGGATGGGCAGAAACAGGAACATGAGAGACTTAGTTTAGGAGACAGAAAATTATTATAATGGTGAAGGAACCTGAACACTGAAATAGATTGTTTGAGGATACTGTGAAATCTCCATAACTATGATTTTTAAGAACAGGGTAAATAAACATAGGTCAGGAGTGATTTAGGCAGAAATAATTGTGCCCAGGGACAGGATGTACTAAATGACTTTCCTTTGGGAATTATGTCAGTATTTGTCTCTTTATTGATGACCTTTGAGGAGATCAGGAATCGTGTGAGTATGCAGAATGACTGCTCCTAGTGACAGTCTTACCAGTATAGTTGCAGATTATATTAATGGTGCTTTTCTTTGGAATATGTATACAGATGGCTCTGATAGAACTTCTGGTATTTCATAAGCACTTTGGAAAGGGAACACTATAATTTGTACAAGAGAGTAATCAGAAATTTTGGCAAAAATTTGAAGAGCTCATGCTTTTTTATATATGTTTATAAAAACTACAGTCATTCCCTTTATGTAAGAATTTCAGTGATGAGGCTCATCAAGGACTTCAAAAGCACTTTAGGTGAAATCTGAAACTTGTTTATGACTGTAAAAATTTTCATATTACTTCTTAATGGGCTTCCTGTCAGGCTTTTTGTGCGCTGTTCATGTAGTGACTGCTGTTTTCTTACTAGGAATGAACACACAGTATGACAGATATTCCTTTTACCTTGGTCAAAGGAAGTTTTTTCCTTTTCCACAGCCAGCTGCATGTGTCCAACACCGTGTTCCTGAGCTGTGTTGAGGAAAGCTGTGATGTATCTCTTGAATCAGATCTGTCTGCCTTAGTGACTGCAAGAGACTTTGACTATTTATGCCTGTTAAGAGATCGTGACACATCTTATGAACAGACAAGCTGTGTTATCAAAATACTGCTAGCCACACAGAAAAGCATCAACCCTCCTTATCTTGCTTCTTTAAATGCATCTCAGACTGAATTTAATGGTGCTGCTATTTTTACTCAGACATTTTTCAGACTACACCCACTCTGCCTGACATAGACAACCCCCTAAAAAACACAAGAAAAATTTAAAAACTTGACTGCATTTGAACCCATTTACATTTGTTATCTTAACATGTCAAGATTAGAATTTTGAAAACATGTAAGTGCTGTTCAAGGTTGCTACACAAATGAACATTTTTTCCCCTTCCCTATGCTTTTAGGTGGGTCTTTCGCCCTGCTTCCCTCCCCTTGCTTCCCTCCCACTACCAAATGCAGTTATTTGCTGAATTTTGTAAACTAGAAACTCCTGTTCTCAATGCATTTTTAGAAAATAATTATTAATTAAAAAAAAAAGCATAGAAGTAAGGATTACAGTCGGAGGAAGTACCTGGAATGTCCAGACTTAAAACCAGTATAACTTAATGGTGTTTTAGGAGGAATATTAGAGAACTATGAGAATAATTATTATTGAAGAAGGTATAAACATAATGAATTTGAAAGTAGATGGGTTCAGACTCTGTATAGCATTTTCAAAGCTTCTCTGCTGTCCAGAAGAGTTGCTGTTATCTCTTCAGATACCTTGTTGGTATCTTTTCCATGAAAAGCAGGAAAATCTGACAAAATTACATACTTTCAAGTAGCAGTGTTGTCTAAAGCTGCATTTATCTCTTACTGCTTCTGATAGTGAGCTGCTGAGCTGCCATGCCTTGAAGTTTGGATGGTTGTTCTTCAGCAAAATCCAGGGGTCTACAGGAAGGAATCCCAGGGCCAACACAACCTGGTGGTTGCTGAAGGCACAGCCTGTGACACTGGGGGTCACAGCCTGGGGCTTTCAGAGTTCCTTCCTTTCCTCAGAGATGCCTGCTGGTTTGTGTGGCCAGAGCTTTGAATGTCTGCCTGCCTCCCTGTGGCTTGCTCTTGGGTAAAGCCCAGAGCCTGTGCTTACTGTTACATTGCAATTCCAGTCAGGTTGCAGGAGCTAAGCAGGTGATGGCAGAACGTTACTCATGGTTTTGAAGCAGTGACAGGGAGACACCTTTAATGTGTATCAGTGATGCAGGGAAGAGGTAAGAGCCAAAGGCTATGAGGGAAAGACAGTTTTGTTCTAAAGGTTTGCGTTTCTGACCACAGAAGTGGTGAGTGGCTGGGACAAACTACCATGAGGAGTGATGGGTTCTTCATCTTTTTGGATATTTAGAGTCTGCATACTTTATTTCAGGTAAATAATGGGAAGCAGAATTACAGGAAGTGCTATAGAAAAGGTTGGAATAGGTGATCATATATCTCGTTGTGGCTTTACTTAATTCACATGTAATCACTGCTCATTTACTGTGTGCCTCTCAAGTCGGCTTGCCATGTGCTTCTGATAAACAACTAATGACTTTTTGTAAATTGGAGTATTTTCTGCCTATACATTAAATACAGAACCAGTCTCCTCTGCAACAGTCCCAATAGGTGAGGTGGGTGAGTAAATTTAAGTGTCTAGGCTTGAAGCAGCCATGAGTCTTCTTTAGTGCATTTGCTGGAATCACAGAAAAACTACTGTAGCCATTCTAAACCATATCAATGTAATATAAGGATCAGGATTTCTTTCTTCATGGGGTGGAAGATGGTTTTGATGATTATATTTCAGTAAAAGCTACTCTTGTTGTTCCAATGTAGTCTTAATAGTTAAATTTTCTTAGCTGCAGATTTGAACATAGTGCCTATAGATTTACACTTGACTACTGATACTGTTATGCCATCTTCATGCCAACTGTTTATGGAGTTGCACTGTAAGCTGCTACCAGCTCACTGCATTTGTCTTTATTCTGGATATTCTAGACAAATTACACTTAGGTTGCCTTCCCCCCCTCCCCCCGCCCCACCCCCTCCATCTCGTTTTTAAAGGTTTTTTGGCTTTCTTTTCCTAAAATTTTTGAAGTCTAGGAGCAAGAATAGCGTTTGAACCTTTACATAATAAGGATCAAATAGTTTAGTAATTTGTCATTGTTTCAGTCACACTGAAGTTCACAGTCTTTTACAGAAATGCCAGTTAGAGGGAACTTAAATAATCATTTGATTATTTATCAAGAAATACTGAGGAAGCTGTAACTTAGTAACTAGTAGAGTGTGTGTCAAACAAAATGGGCAGTTGGTTTGACAAAATTAGCTACAATATTAAACCACAGCCAGTTGTCTCTCCTTGTATGTTTCTCCTTAGATTTATAATCTCTTAGACATCCAGTTGCAAGTGATGTTTAAAATATTTTTTTCACTGAAGTCTACAATATGATGTAGGGTATTTTTAGAACAGATGTTCTTTGAATGATTTAGTCAGCTCCAGTTACTGATAAGAAATGGCTGAAACTCCTGCTTGCTTTCTGGAAAATATTTCAGAAGAAACTGAGAATCAGAAGGTGTTTCTGCCTACAATGCAGTCTTGTTTATCTCTTATAAAATATATATATATGTTTATATAAAGTACCCTTGTCACCTGCTCAGTATTGAGGGTTTAGTTTATTTTATTGGTGCTTTTTTAAAATTATTTTCATTGTTTTGGGCAACTCTCAGAGATTCACTAGAGCTGTTTAACAGCAAAATAATGTAGCCAGAGCAACTGGGCAACTACTGGACAGGGCCTAGTCCAGATATTAATGTGTATTCATTCAATAGCCCTTTGCTAGGACATTTGCAGAAACAATGACGTGGTTTTACCTGGATGCAGAGGCAAGAGCAGGGTGCTGTTGCCATGACCTGAACATGGACCAAAAGGGGCTTCTGAAGCCCTGGTTTGTTCTCCCACGTGATACTGAGCACGACAAGGAAAGGCTTGGTCTTCACAGGTTTGTTTATGAACAAGAAAGTGTAATCCGCCCTATCTTAACCCATTTTGATTGTTTTTGGCTTTATTAGAATGCCTCTTCTTTCTTTTTTCCTCTGAGATAAATCTACTCATCCTTCCTCATGAGTTTCTGGGAGTTTTACTATCATTCCCTTGATCCATTTCTGTTCTTGTGTTTTGCCTCTCCTTACTTCTAGAAACCAAGAGACGGCAGCAGAGCAGAAGCTTCTTTCTACCACACTGTTCACTGCCATATCCATATGGAAAGTACATGCAGAGGCTTTTTAACTGATGCTTTTTCCTCTCTATTCTGCAACATAAAGAGATTTGGTTTTTTTCTGCAAAAATCAGTCTGTGCCATAAAAGTTTTGAGAAGTTAAAGATCCATATTTTTTCTGATGAGTGCCTGCAATGAGTTGAGCTCATTGGGTAGTTGAGGAATTGAGAAAGTGTGCTCACCACCCAGCCAAAACCATTCGTATTTGGAACACTCCTAATGGCCATTCAGAATAGATTATTGGAAAAGATCTAGCAAAGAACTTCAAGTAGTGACAGGACCACTGAAAAAAACTCCAGGATCTGCTAAGGGATAATTTGTAAACAGAAAATTTTTGGGGGGATATAGTATAAAATAGAGCAATCTCCATAACAGCCAGAGCCAGTTTTCCTATTTGGTATGTGTTTTGTTATGTAGCTACAGTGAAACAGCCAAGCTAGAATAGCAGTAGCAGGAAATGCACAGATGCTTCTGCTTAGCATAGTTCTGCAGAGCTCACCAAATTGTGCGTCAGCTACAGGCAGCAGCAGATCACTCAATTATTTTTTCAGTGTTTTTCCAAATGTCTCAGAAAGAGGCTGCTAATATTTTGCAAGTTCTCTAGAGAATTAATCTCTGAGGTCTAGGTAGCTCCTCTGGTACCACAAAGGAAGTACTACATTACTGGGTGCCAGCAGTGCAGAGAGCAGTCAGCATCCCATCATTTCCTGTTGCTGCTCCCTTGCTGCAGAGAAGCGGCGCTGACAGGTTACTGTAGAGAGCAGAGAGCTGTTGGTAAGCCTATTTGATTTTCAATTTTCCTTTGCTACGTGCAGCATAGCTGGGTGTCCTGCACTCTCTTGTATACTGTGAATAATTCCAGTCAGTTTCACAGATGAATTAGAACATAAAGATCCATCTCAAAGGATGAGATGTAACTGAAGAAGGAATGATTGCATTTGAGAAAGGAGGTTTTAGTGCATATGACTTTCTGTGTGATTCTGTGACCTGGAGGCTATTTTTTCACTGGCTGTTGATAAATATGTCTGCTGAGGTCACCAAGGGCACAAACAGGTATTAACACAAGGAGAGGGCAGGAGACCAAACCTCCCCTCATTTTCCTGCTGAAAACAAGGGCACATTCCACCTTTATCTCTGCAGAGGACTTGGTTTTTGAACTGCATACTGCTATAATTGCTGAGAGCATGTGCACTCTGCTTGTTGCACTGTATAACCCCTCAGAGTTTCATGGTTGCACTAGAGATATTTTTCTTCCTGGTTGCTAAAACTCAGGTTACAGAGTCTGAGCACCAGCTTCACCACCTGTGTCTACCATGGATCTTGGTGACCTGGGCTTTTGGTGAACCCCCATTTTTGGTGGCCTCTTGGTGACCTCCATTGTGCCAAAGTGGGTCCCACTCTGTCCATGCTTATTGTCTGGAAGATGCACAGCAGATGCCTCTTACGAGGTGCTATTAACATTTATTTCTCTGCCCCATCTTTGACCTTACACTACTGTGCATTTTTAAGACTGTAATCATGCCAGAAGGCTGATGTCATTGCAGGGCAAAACAGTGGAAAAAATGGGGTCAGAGTGAAAGCTTTTATTCCAGTATAAATATCTGAACTAACACAGACACTCCCAAGTCTTGACAATGCATTTCTCTTTCCATGTGTGTTTCCTTTTCTTTTTAATAAAACATGATCTGTTCCCAAATTCCCACTTCTGTGATGGAAGTGTTAGAATTGGATGAGCTACATGTTAACCTCCTGAAAGATTAGTGATCCTCTATGCAGATTTTAATGGCTCATTAGTGTAAAAGGAAGTGTTGCTGGACTGATGGGACACAAACATTATTCATACTCAAAAATAATATTCTTGCTCTGAGTTCACTTGCTAATTCCCTCTTGGCGAAAAGGGCAAAGTGCAGCCATTAAAAGGTAGAAACCAAGAAAACACAGACAAGTGCTTCTGACCTGAGTGATATGCAGGCAAACTCATCACTGAAGGAGGTTAGATTGTTTTACAGGTCTAAGTGGGTGCAACTCTCTGGGATTAAGTAGAACTACTTCTCTTTACAACAGCAGAGAATGTAACACCAAATGTTTAATAGTCTGGTACACAGTTCAGAGAATAGAAGTCTGCATCCATCACTTAATTTTATTGGACATTTGAACATGTTTTCTGATGTCTCCAGCTCACATTGAGACAACAAGGGAAAACACTTGGAATATAAACAAGATCTACTATAAAAATGAAGTGTTAGAGATGGGTTTGAATTTGAACTGTTTGCTCTGTCTGTTTCCTCTGTTTGCATCCCCTGTGTGCATCTGACTCAAGTCCCTTTCGCAGAGGTATGGGTGTAGCTGTTTGAAAGTCTACATTGCCTGTAACCACTGATGAGTTAATCACCACTGGCTATACATTGGAAGCCAATGTAAAAGTTTATTCAACATTGGTCTCTGCTGAGAGCTGACTGAGTAACCTGGTTACTTCTCTGATGTCAATGTTTGGCTCTAGAGACACCCTAGTAACATTGCCTCTGGCACTTTGGAGGAGGTATTGGTATGTTTGGCACCTCCTTTGACATTTTGAGGAAACTGGAGGAAAAAAGATGCCCTGCAGAGCTGAGCTGTAAGTGCCTCTGAAGTGGGAATAGGCACAATATCGCTGTGCTAGCAAGATGTACTTAAGAATGTTCACATTTTGCAGGTACTCAGTAGCATCACTTTAATTTCAGTTGTAATTCATTCAAGAGTAATCAATTTTTTGACTTGCCAATATGCTTCAGTTTAGAAATTACTAATATGGGTTTTACCTGCAATTGGACCAGTGGCCTTGGTTAAATAATTCTTCCCTGATTTCTAGTGCAGTGATTCAGTCAGGAAGAGTTTTGCCAATATCAGTAAGTATCTTAAAATGCCATAATTCATTTTTAATACAGTCAATAATGGCAGATTATGATGAAGGCTCAACAATTCTTTTACTCTACCTCTCCCAGTGAAGCTACATATATGTACATATTCTCTTTAATAGCTGAGGCAGAATGCCTCATGTATTGTATGCCTTGTGAATATTTTATTTACACTGAAAGAGTTCATTGAAAAATTACTTCTCATTGACTGTACTGCCCCTTTATGTACTTACATTATCTGTTTCCTTTTTTTCCCTTTCTGTTGGTCTTCCACTATAAATTTCAAATATTTGTAGCTCTGGTTCATGTTTCTTCCTCAGGGTAGATTATAGATGCAGACAATAAGTTATGGTGAGTTAGGAGCTTTTCATTAATCTCTAATGACTGATATAAGTCAGTCATGATGTCAGTCACCAATGAAGTTTCAAAACAAATACTTTTAACTCATGCAAAAAGTCTTCCATAAATAATATTTTTTTCTTCCTGTTCATGTCAAGAGATATTAAGGATCAGTAATAAGAGAGGTTGCAAGTAAATAACTTGTTCTTTAATAAAAAAAAAAGTGCATGATAGGGAAGAATGCTTTTATTGAGAAGTTGCCGTAGGATACAGGATGACACATGGAGACACATGGAGAGCCAGTGAAAGGAGGAGGCAGTGCATTTATGTGACCAAATTCATATTTCTTATAGTTAGTTACACCTAACAAGGTTGTTGAGCCTTGTTTTATAGTCAGTGGAGAAAAACAGGAGCTTCTGAGATTTAGCTTTTAGACAGCTAAAATAGATCAGATGAACCAAACCTAAAAAAAATACCTTTTTCTCTGTCTTAATAGGGAGCGCCTTGCCCAGTTTCAGAGCAGACATCTCTGAGGTGTCCCACCCCATGAGTCTTGATGTCACCTGCCCTAGTTTTAGAGCAGTGGCTGTGATAAAGGGAAGGTGCTCTGTTCCAAATTCACCCAAGTGGATGTGGCTCTAGCAAGGGTCTCTCTTGCTGTGAGCTGATGCCATGAGGTCTGATTTGTGCCTCTGTGGGGAGGCAATGCTGAGTCCCATGGTGGTGTTGGGACCTCAGTGATACTTCTTGCTCAGATGGCTCAGGTAGCAGACTGAAATCAAGTTGGATAAATCTCAGTCCCAACATGGTCAGTGTGTCTGTTTGTCTACCCGTTTCGTGAGGAAAACTGAGAAATCTTGGTTCTGATGGGGAGCAAGAAAAAAATGTTTGAACTATTCATGTGAGCATCTCACGGTAAAACTGCAAGTGATCAGGAGAGAGCTGATGAGGTCTGACTTTTTTAAAATGAAGGATGATTTTTCAACTACTTGAGAGGATGCCCAGAAGTAAGAATGTTAGTCTTTGGAATATTCCTTTAATTTCAAACAGTTATTATTTTAGTACCATTTCATAGTGGTTTTTAATCATCACCATTATGAATTTAATATGCATGCTGTGTCTGTATTTGTTCCTTAAAAAATATACTGTTCTTGGAAGAGCTTAATTATCTGTTTCCTCTTCTTTTCTCTTTTTTACTATCATCCTCTGTGCTATCAATCCCTTCATGTTTGTTTTTTTTTTTTCTTTTTTTTAAGAACACTGAATTTATTTGGGTCACTTGAAGTCTACTGATTGTTGCCCAGAGACCTGACAAATTAAGATGGTTTCCAAATAGAATTTCCACATACATTAACATAATGATGATATTGTGTCTACATTTATTTTCCAAAGATTTATGTTCCCTCCAAAATGTGAGCTTTGCAGATAAAGAGAGCTTATGGCAGATAGCTGAAATTAAATTTTTCTCTAAGAAGTTCAGACTCGGCTTTGAAAATGTAGTTCTTAACAGAATGGTGGAGACGCTGCTGCCATTGATTGCTATGGTGTTAGCCTAGGAGATCAAGCTGACTGCACTGTGTAATTAATACATTGTGATGAATGCACTGGATGATATCACTTAATAGAAGGAACTTGTGCTAAACATCATTATCAATACTGCTTTTTCAATTTCAGATTGTGGTTAACTGATTTGACATTAAATTCTCCTTTACTTTTGTCCTGCACTGCAGAGATTAATTGTTTTGTGGCCAGAGATCAACAGAATATTGATCCACAAGTCAAATCTGTCTGCCCACCTTTTACACGCTTTTTGCTTACTACATGGTGGAGTAAATTAAACTGATCTGCTACTGTAAGCTTCTATTTCAATATAAATCTCTCCTTTTATCTTAAGCTCTTTATCACAGTTTCAACAGTGAATTCTGCCCACTCAGTTACTCCTGTCTGTTCAGATTCAACAGTCCTAGGATCCTTCATGCCAGACAGTATCTGCTTCACTAGGATTGGAATAATTTAGCAGCTTTGAAAATGCTACTGTCATTTATTCTAGGAGTCAGCTGTCTTAGAAAGACCCAGGAAAGGCCAAAGTAGTTTGCATTTATTGGAAAACTATCGCTTATGTTGGTACTGACTTTTAATTTGACTCCAAAGATGAGAAAGTAAATATTATTTTGGAAACTTCAGTCCATAGAGATTATATAGGCATTTTTTCCTTATTAAAAAGAAAAAAATAAACCAAATGTTAATACTGGAATTCCAGATTTATACAAAAAAAAAAAAAGGCTAATGCTCTAAAAGGCTGGAATTCATAAGCTGGAAAAATGAAAGGCTGTAAACAATAGCCTCAAAACTCTTTGGAGACAAAGCTGGTCACTGTATGCACTCGTTTACCTGATTGAAATAGACTTTTAATGAGTAGAAGACCAAGGTGCATTTAAAAAAAAAGGCAGAAAAGAGCTAACATTATCCATCTCTGGCAAACTACAAGATCTGTCTTTAATTCAGAATAGTGACAATTCAAGAAAATTCAAGCATGAGTCCAGAAAGATCCAGTCTGTGTGTCTTATGTTTTGCCAAGGAGGTTTGTGAAAATAGCCCTGCCCCTGTTTAGAGAGGAACTTGTGAATAAATCCACAGCGCACTTTTGCAAATGACAAATGTCACCAGAAAGAATCAATACAATTCTGTGATTTTTGCACCCATATTCCTTTGAAATTACTGCAAGAAAGGCTTGGAAATAAAAATTAGCATTCAGTTGAGAACTCTGAAATCTTTGTACATAAATTATGGGGAAGTCCAAATTTGGTCACCAAATAAACACCACCACCCATCCAGAAAGGTGCAGGCAAAATGAAAACAGTTTCTGATGTAGAATATATATAGTGTAGAGTGGAAGGGAATGAAACACCAGTGCCCACTGGCTTTAGTAGAAATGTACCTGACTTGCCCTTCCAGAAATGAGTTTCAGCCCCACCTCTTCATATAATAAAATCAATAATATGAAGAGGACTTGGTTCTTTAGAAGTATATCAATTAAAGCTATCATAAACTTTAGAGGTTCCTAAACTAGGAAGCATGAGGTCTATTTTAAGAACTTAACCTATCATGATATATCAAAATGAGCTGTAATATGGCAGATAACCCTCACTATTTATTCAGCTTTTGCTAAACATTGATTCTATATATAAAAGTGTGATGGAGGGATAGTGGTGTTGCTTATCAGTGCTCAGTCTTAGTAAGATTTTGCAGATGTTACACCAATTAATTTGTATTGGAATTGTAAAAAAATGGTTTTGCTGCTGATTTTGACTGTAGAGATTATTAATAAAGCCTTTTACAAATATTTTAGCAGCACAGATAAGAGATGAAAATCCTGGAGTTTACGATGTTTACTGGGTACCATAATTCTGCATTAATTTTTTTGCATATATACTTTCAGCCAGGTTGGTCAAAATATTCCACCACTACTGAAGTATTCTGGAGTTAATATATGAAAACAACTGGCAAACAAAAAAGATTTGAGCAATGTTTGAATACAGTAACATGTTGAACTTTGTTAATGGTTTTAGAAGTCTTGACCAAGTA
Organism: Monarcha castaneiventris obscurior; assembly: GCA_026261815.1. Taxonomy (NCBI): domain Eukaryota; kingdom Metazoa; phylum Chordata; class Aves; order Passeriformes; family Monarchidae; genus Monarcha; species Monarcha castaneiventris. Next base: position 41,890,843 of record JAMPIT010000575.1, read on the forward strand.
TTATTTTGATTTTCTTCCTAGCAGTGTCTGTGCCTTTATAAGTAGGAACAATGAGTTCTCGGCATCAAGCATCTAGCACTCTCTCCCTTCACCCCAAATCAAAGTTTTCTTGCAGATGTAAGAAAAAGAGTTTATTCCCCTGCAAAAATAAGAAAACTTTTTAAGCTCTTTAGTGTACTTCTGTAATGGACAAAAGTTTTAAATTTTTCAGTATTGTCAAGTCTTATTATTTTTGTAAATTATTGGGGGGTTAATCATAATGAGATTTAATATTCTCTTTGGATTCTGAGATCTGGGAATTTGGGACTTATATGAAAGTCCTGGCTTGTACCAAAGGAATTTTTTGTTTGTTTGTGTTTTTTTCTGGGGGTTTAAAGTGTGATCCTTAACAGCTCTGTGCTCAAAAACTAATCAAAAGCACCTTCTTCAGTTTTATTTCATGCTGTTTGGTCACAAGAGAGGAAGAACAGAAAGCAAAGCTAAGCTTGATCATTTAAGAACAAATACTGACTTTCAACATGTTCAGTAAGGAAATAAATTTTATTTCACTGACTTTGACTTCTCTGTGGGATCTGTCTGGTGGACAACACAGGTATCTTCTAGAGGAGGTAAAAATAACACCATAACAAAAATCTAGTCTTGGGGTCAGAGATTCTCACATCAGGGAAGCTCACTGTGGAAGGACACAGGTAATGTGAAATCATTGAATACCAGAAAGGTCATTTCACCTCCATCCTGGAGGATGAGTAAAGAGGGCACTGACCAGAGCAGACAGATCTATGCTGACTGTTAGTAGTAGTACTTTAGGATAGTGTCTTTTCTAAAAAGTCAGTGTACACATGTAAGATGGTTGCAGAAATGTTGTACTTCCCCAGCATGAACAAGTGCTACTTTCAGTAACTTTGTTTTCCTACAAAACTGTAGGCAGCAGAAAGGGGCACTATGTCATCTCAGTGACATTTTTATAATCATTAACATTTCAACTTGAAATTCTCAATAGCTGCAGAGAGGCTCAGTAGCTGAAATAAAAGTGTCCACAACACTGATTAGAAGCTGAAAGGATTAGCTTGATGTCTCTGATGTTAATGCTTGCTGAAATGAAAAGGAAAAAAATGTTCAAAGGCCCAGACATAATGTACCTGACTTCCTCAGACCTATCAAAGGGTTAGCATCAATAACCAAGTAATGGCTGCTTTATAGTTTGAATTTTCTTACCCAATGTTTTCAAAAGGCTAATAAAAAGCCACGCTGCTGAGAGGAAATTTTAGGTTGGAATGACTGTAAAAATAAAATAGTAATGATAGAGCAATTTGTCTCAATCTAAGAGTGGAAGTTAAACCTGTAACTGTGCCACTCTTGAAGAGCAAGCTGGAAATAAACAAGTTGTATGTTTTCATGTTCATGTCTAAGTATGCTAAAAAATAAGGATTGCATAGGAATGAAAGTTTTTAAAATGCTTTTTTTTAAATCTCTGCTTCTCATAAAAAATGCCCCTTTTACTGTACAAGAGGATCTTAAACACTATCAAAGTTTAGGTTGTCGAAAACAGGCATTTTAAAGATGCCTGCAATGTCAAAAATGTTAAAAATTACTGCAATGTCATTTTAAGTGTAATGTCAAATGTAATGTAGGCTGCATCTTAGGCTTTAGCCATGCAAACTATTGTGCAGCTATTTAATTTTTATGTATGCTTCAGCCTTCATGGAACTGGAAGTAGAGTTCAGAAAATACTGTTTAAAAAGAGGAGAGTTTGGCCCTATAAGAATGTGATAACACACTCCTTTGAACCATAGAATCATTGTTAAAATTAACTCCATTTCTGTACCTGCTTCGAGTTTCTGTAGTATTGACAATAACTCTAGGGAAGGGAAACAAATTATGTTGGTTATACTGAATCTTAAATAATTTGCATTTTCCCACTTTAATTTTTGGGCAATAAATGCATACAAGTATAAAGGTCATCTCCTAGAAAAGGGTTTTTCTCTCTCAGGTGTAATAAACACTTTTGTTTTCTTTTTGTCTGAAGCTTGAAAAATCTTCCATCTAGAAAACACAGCGCAGGAAAGTAGTTGGTGAAATTATGCACACTTTTTGGAAAACAAGCTTCTGCAACTCTGCCAGGTAATGCCATCAGCACTTCTGGAGTTTACACCACCTCTCAGGTTATAAAATATCATGGTGGGACTCCTCTGGATCTCACTGGGCCCAGAGAAGCTGTACCAAAAGTTGAATTATCAGAAATCATATCTTCAGCTATAACAATGTGGGTTTTGAAGACTGTGGTGTCTCTGAGTTATTATCCCCCATTCTACACTCAGAAACCAGGTCACATACTGCCTGCTGTACCTTCTTTTTTCCTTCTGTATTTGGGGTTACATCCAAAAGATTTATTTTCCCTTCATAAATTTAGTCCATGGAATATTCAAGTGCACTTCTTCACACAGGAAAAATAATGTGAATGAGAAATCCTTTAACCGTTCCTTTTACAAAGCAGATTATTGCCCCTCTTGTTGAATAACTTCTTGTATATATAAACCACATTTATCCAGTTGTGTACTGTTATGTTTATTATCGTGGAACTGAGAAGTGATATCTGCCTTTGCAAGGCCAGAATTTGTGGTGTAGCCAAGTTTCTTCTGCTAGTCCAATTTCTACACAATCTTTCTAGGTGGTTTCCCTCAAATACTGCCAAGAGTCACATTCTTCGTTTTCCTAGCTTGTCTAGCTTTTGATTTTCCATTATGTTAGTTGGCTGATTTGTCCATTTTTTTCCTAGCTTGTAATATCAGTGCATAAGGAAACTTCATTTAGATTTATACAGTTTGACAGAGGCTTTGCATTCCAGTTTTTTGTGACACTATATGAGAAATAAAATCCCCAAGTCATAATGAAAGATTACAGAACATGAGTCCTCATTCTTAAAGTTGTACCATGTGGGATTTAGTCATAGTTAATAAGTAATATGTATATTCCTGTGTCTTTTATGTGCCATTTGTCAGCCCTGCTATGTAGACAAGGTCCCTTGTTAACTGGTAGCCAAGGTCATCCTATATTGGATGACAAAATAAACTTGAACATCAAATATACTGGAAACATTGGATAATTTCCTGTGAAAATGAAAAGATATGTTGCAATGGGCTAAATTTCTGGTTTGATTTTATTTCAGTGAAGCTATATCTAATCAGTGGCACAGCACATAAAATGAAAACTAAGATGCTAATTGTAAAGTATTTATAAATAATTTATCCCAAACATTTATTGTTCAGCCTAGAGCTCTGAATAAAACCTCCCTTACATTTTTTTTGTTTTGCTTTCCCCTCCAATGATTAGCTCATGTTTTCAATGCCCCTTCTTCACCCCATGCAAAAAATTTGAAAATAGCTGTTGGGTGAGCTATGGACTTCTGGCGTGAAAAAAATCGGTCTGCGACATTAACATGCATGAGGACAAAGACCTGCTGAGAGCTATATTTGAGCTATAGGACCAGTGGTGTTTTTCAGTCGCTCTGTGATGAACATAAGAGGACTGTTTCACCACAAATTCAGCCGAGCTCACCTGACTCTTGGCTTCAGTCAGCCACCTTCAGCCCTAATGTTTTTTGGAAATATGTGCCTCCTCCCCCCTCCACCAAAAAAAAGACAAAAAACATGGTAGAGCAGAAAGAAGATACTTAAAACTGAAAGTTCAAAGGCTATATATAAAAGAATGTGGTTTTCAGTGAGGTCACTGTTCACATGATTTGCTTCACCATGAAACTGTAACAGAGAAAGGACTCAGTTGCTTTTTACGTAGGCTGGCATTTTAACCAAGTTTGCGCTTGTCTAGCTGTGGCATTGGAAAGACTCTCTTTGTTTCCTTTGCTTTTTTTTCTCCTAAGAACTTGGACAAAGCTTTATGCTTCATCAAAAAGAAAACCCTCAACCAACCCTCAAAAAAAGGAAAAAACACAACTTCCTCCCCAAAGCAAAAACAAAACAAAACAAAAAACCCACAAAACCCCCCAAAAAACAAAACAAAAACAACAAAAATATCCCAGTTCTGCTCCCTTCTAGATTTTTGACAATAAAATCCAAAGTTTATTCTCCTCCTTTCTCTGTGTGATCACATAGGATCTGGATGCTTCAGTGTGCCTGTTGTTTCTGCTGCCCTTATGAATTACAATAGTACTGTTATTCCTATGTTACTTTAGATGGAGAGCTAGAATTACCTCAGTGTTGTACAGATGATCTCAACAAGGAGCTGGGCTTTCCCAACAACGCTGACGTGAGGCTCCTTTCCTTGGCAGAGCTTTAATTTGGGGCCCCCAAACCAGACCATAAATGCAATGGGGTTGAAAATTTTCACCTTAAATTGATGAGTATGAAATCCTCCTGTTACACCTTTCCTTTCATCTTTACTGGGTTTAGCTTTGGAACAATTTATGGGTGAAGGATGCCTGATACAGAAAACAGATATCTTTTTATTCTGCAGCTGTGGCTGCAAATTGATATTTATAGTGTCTGTAAGTTGATAAAAGAGATATGGAAACCAGGTTCTGCTCTATTATTTCTATCTTCTCAGTAGGCCACTTAGTTATCAAAGGCTGGTAGAACTGCAGTCTTTTCTTCCAGGAAATATGGCAGGCCTAACTCCTTTAGAAGAAGCCTTGGGAAAAACAAACATTTTTTTCAGTAGTGACCCAGCATTAAGGAGTAGTACTTAGTTATACATCTGCTCCTGCTGGTTTGCAAGAACTGGTGGCTCTTGGCATGAATGTTGAAGAAACCATGACTTTTGTGCTTCTAGCCTCTGCTCATAATCAATGTGCTGTAGGATCTCCCAGTTTTCCTTTAGTTGTAGGAGGTTACAGGGATAGGGAGAGCAAATTGTTGTGGCAGTGTGTCTGTCAAGGTAACTCAAAGACTAAACAAGCAAGCCAGAACATTATTTGAAGCACTGGAACACTGATCATCTATACTGCTCAATTGTTTTTTCATGGCCCAGTTTGGTGGCATTTCAACTACTTTTCTCCTAGGTAAATGGAGAGGGCTGGTCCTAAGAAGATGTTCAGATGATCTGGTTAGACTCACTGGCTCCATGGTCTGAACCAATGCCCAGAACTTTTCAGATGGGCATTAGATACAGGCAGATTTTAAATGATTTCTCATATCTCAATCTGCAGCACACTAAAGCTGGCCTCTGACCTCCCAGAGTAGCACACCAACGAGCAAGCTACTGCTTTTCCTCAAACCCCTGCATGAGCATCATGAACAATCATCAGATTATGCACTAATGAATCTGCCTGGTCCTTCCGAGTAAGAATAGTAACTACACCCATGCAATGTAATTCAGCGTCAGAGGGGCCCTGTCTTGTTGACTTCTGTAGATTTCTTATAGGCAGAACAATGTTTTCCTCTGACTTTGGAAGAAAACGTAGCACTGCAGATCCTGCTGCAATTGAAATAATTGAAAAAGGAGTTGTGTTTTGAATGCTTGGAAGCCTTTTCAGAGATGCATCTTTAAGCAAAGCACTACAGGCAACTGTTGCACTGCACGGGCAGCACCTCAGCAGGATGAGTAATTCCTTAGCTTTTTATACAACTCCACTTAAATGAAAAATCAGCTTGCTACACTGGCGTCTTTTAGAAAATTCAATACAGTGAGTTTTAAGGCCTTGTTTCCTGTCTTAGCAGGGGTACAGTGATGAGTTTCTACATGGTACCACTTATTGCATAAAGCTGAAAAAAACCTAAGTACTGAAAAGAAGCATTATATTTCTTTTCAGTATATTTTTACTTTCTTGCTGAGAAAATAAAATTAAGATATTCCATGTGAATCTGAGGCAGAGTACGTAATTCCTACACTCATTCATGAGCAAAACAAGACAATGATGAAGCATAATTTGTTACTAAATTTGTGCTTTCCACCACTCAAAGCTGAAACCAAATTTTCAGTTTATTTGTAAACAAGCTTGTAAGGGTATACATTAAGTATGTGTTGCTTCAGTTTTGCCTTTTATTAGTTTATCCATGTGGCCAACCTAAAAAGAAGAGGTCTAGTCAAACCCCTGGACAGTTAGCGATAGTTGCATGATTTTTAGACAGCTCCTTGGTTTCTCAGTGTCCTCTCTGTTCACCCGCTACTAGACATCTGGACTCAAAAAAATCTGTAAATCAAAAGATTTTGTGGACTTTCCATCCCAAGGCTGGATGAAGCTCTGAGTAACCTGGCCTTGTGGAAGACTCCCTGACCATGGCAAGAGGGTTGGAATGAGATGATAATTAAGGTCCCTTCCAAACCAAACCATTCTATGATTCTGTGATTTTATGCCTGCAACAAACTGAAATGCTACCTCTTTTTCCTCTGGTATTTCATAAGCTTGCTTCTTATGTCTTCATTTTTTTTTTTTCTTTTTTCTTTCTATTTTTTATTTTTTCTGTGGGAACTAGGTAACATTATTTCAGTTTTTGCTGTCAAAAAGCCTGTTCTGATCTCATTCTTAAATTCCATAACAGGTCTACTTCTTATTCTTCCAGATAGGAAACCGAAGCTGTTGTTATATAAGATACAACTTTTCTTAACTTTTGTTGCTTTCTGATAACCCTGATAATCTCTGGGTTTATAAAGTGCATCTGTCTTTTTAGAACACTTGTTTTTAACGGGCCAGAACACAAAAGTACAAATGTTGGCCATCATTCTTCCAGCTGTATGCCAGAATGTCCGGCTTCACTAGCCCTAAGACAGAAAAAGTGAAAATATTCAGGGAGGCTTTTTCAAATTATTTACTCCAAGTTTGGAAACTTCTTATGCCTCCTGTGAAAATGTGTGGGATTGATTGATTTTGTTCCATCCAAAGGAGCCCCTACAGTTAACTGTGGGATAACAGATACAACCATTTAAATTCTTATTGTATGAAAGTGTGAATATCCTGTACACTCTTAAAGCGTGAAAAATACCTGGTGAGTTACTTCTTTAGTAGGAATCTAGCTGTGAATTGACAATGTGTGAGCAGAACAAATCAAAATCTTTCCCATAAATTATCTGTTGACAAATAGTCCTTATGCCTGCTTGATGGCTACTTCTGATATTCTTGTGTGAAATTATTGTCAGGAACAGAGTGATCCAAGTAGTGTTTTGAGTACAGGAAACCAAAAGATCTTGTCTTTGTGCTGATTTGTATCCCATGGCTGTTCTATTTTGGTGTCTGTCTCTGTGAGATCCAAGGGAAGCTTTCTCATGGTTAGTACGTAGGGAGAAGGAGAGGAAGAAGGAGGAACTTCATTCCCCTAAGGTTTTCTAGCACTGATGTCATCTTTAGTTCCTGCATCACCATGCTGTTTACTTGGATGTTAATAGGTTCTTTCTTCTCTGCTTTGTCATCTGCTTGATGATCTGTTTGATCACTGCTACAAGTGTTATATGTACAGATGTTTTTCGAGTGTTGACCTTTCCATAATACAGGCTTGAAACTAGTCAGTGAACAGAAAAACTAATGGTGAGAAAGGGGAGAAACGTACAAATAGGGACAATGCAATTGCATGAAGGCCCCCAAGGGCCTTACCTGCCACAGCAGCCGGGGCAACAGCACACAGATGTAATGGCCTGGCTTCAAGAATACAATTGAGACAAAGCTGAAGGACAGTGAATGAGGAAAGGTGGATGCCAAAAGATGGGATTTGTGGCAGTGTTTCGTAGACTAAACAGGGAATGGCTAAACTGGCAAAGAGGGAGTGCCAAAGGGGCTATATCCAGTAAGTTACCTTTCTCCTCGACTTCCATGGCACTGCAGCCAGGAACATAAGTGTAGAAAGCATGTAAAAAGCACACTCTGTGGGAGAAAAAGCCACTGCCTGCTTTTTTCAGAAGAGCTCTGCAATTAGAGCATTCTCTGGCAATATATATGTAGGTTTGATTCTTCAATTTCCTGGTGGATTTAAACCTCCTACTTCACAGTAAAGGGTCAGACTAAAGCATTTTGCTGAGTTGGAGAGAATTCTAGGCTAATGTTGGAACCAGATACCTCCATCATTCAGCTGAAAAGCTGTCTCTTGCATTCTAAGCAAAGAATCTGTCAGCTTGCTTGCTGTCAGCTGTTGCCTGTCTTCAGTAACACAACTTAAAGCACCTCCAGGAAGCTTAGTTTCCTGATAAGCCAGAAACAAATAAACTGTATGTAGGAGACATGGGAAAAGTTGTCAAGTTCTTTTGCACATAAGCCCTTAATGCCTGCACTTTGGACAACTTAGTGCTTCTTTAGATTTCATGCTAGTTTTCTGCAAAACAGTTTATCTAGTGAGTGAGGCTGAAGGTAGGAAAAAGTGACTATTCTTAGTTTTTTGAAGAACAAAAAGGATATCAAGCAAGTTTTCATCTATAAAAATGAAAAGTTTCCAAAAGAAATATAAGCAGTTTTAAAAAGCTAAAGAACATAGAAAGTGCACTAAAATTATTAAATTAGATTAAATAATATATCTTTTAAGGATGCAATTACTGATAAAAAACTAAACTGCCTCTATGCTTACCAGTCCCCTTTGCTGACACTTTAGCCTTGGAGATTTAGGCAATATAATTTGTTACTGACTACTTTAGTGTGATACAGTGAGTTTCTGGGGAAACATGATTCCACCTCGGGGAGCATCTGTGACCAGAAGAACTTGCAACCAGCTGAACCCAGTGCCCCTTAAAATTAAGGCCTATGTAGGCAGTTATAAATCTGTAACTATGTCGCTCAGGAAGACTTAACATTAAGAGATATTGTCCAGAGCCACAGAATCAAGAGCAGCCAGGAGTACAGCCAATGTCTCCTAGACCTAAGAGCTGTTTACTAATTGTATTGCAAGTTGATATTCAGTATGCTGCATATCATGTTTAATTATCCTGGTTGGTGTTTATAGTTAACATAAAGGATTTTTGGCACAAGTCAGTGAAGGACTGTACAAGCACTGAATACCACAAAACAAATGTTTAACAGGTGAAGCCACCTGTAAGAATACATGCAGTACTGTAGATGTTAAGCACATACAGTATACATATTCAGTGTGTTACATACCTAATTAGTCGAGGAAGTTATATCTGATTATTGGCATGGCCATAGAAGTACATTAAAAATTCTGCCTCTATACATACAAATAACATCCGTATTAAAAATGTTGATGTTACATTTGCTTTGGCTTATTTGAAAATTATTTCTCCTGAAAAAAACCAGTGTTTGTAAGATGATGAAAGACCATGTCTTCATAGCACTTCCATGAAGCCTGAATTATTTATTCTGTCAGATCTATAGAACTGGTGCAGTATGTCTGTGACATGGAATTATAAGAAGGCTATCTAATGAATATATTTTTGCTAGCCTACACTGATCTTTGAGTTATTAGTGTCTATTGTAATGGGTCTTGCTGAGAACAGTGGTCTACGGTTCTCAAAAACTCATTTTTGTGAAGTTTTGTATCCCAGACAACTGGTCATAACTTAGTGATATTTCTATCTTGGCTGAGTTTGCACTGTCATTGAAAAACAAAGTTATTAGTCACACAGCTATAAATTACTGGGAAAGATATGATGTCTCAAACTCTACTGTATGATAAATTGAGCCTGAAAAATCCCTGGATTCCATTTTATGAAAAGGCATACAGGGACTAACAGAGACAACTGAATAAATGAAAGACTTAATGGTGAGGATGGGGAGGGATTGACAGGGCAATAAAAGAATACTGCAATGTTTATCATGTGATCTTCCAACTCCCAGCAGTATTTCAGAAGTTTGGTAGAGTATTCACTTAAGTGAGTTAAGATATCTTTAACACAATATAATACAGTTTATATTGTTTCCATGTGGCTTTTTATGAATTTGCATTTCAGTCTTACTGCTGTCGTCTTTAGACTTCATCATGCAAAGAATGAAAGCAAAAAGGTGCTGGTACTGCATCCAGGCCTATTTTCAAGCCTGGTGGTAAAAAGATATCTAAAGCCAGTCAGAAGTGCATCTTCTCTACAAGGCTGTTTTATGCCATATCAAATAGACATTGTGCGTTGAATGATTAGTGATGCTGTATTTTTAAAGCCTCATACATTCTTAATGAGGGATTCATTTTCTGAATAAATCTATACCTGGGTAATTGTGTGATTTCTGCAAATATTATCATGAACCACTCTGATTCATGGCCTTTCTGAAGAAGTGGGAACCAGGCTTGCAACAGTGTCAGGGATGGGAAGAACACGAATGGATATAGTCAGGTTATCAGTTTCTCCTAAATATTTTTTATTATCTGAATGAACATTCAGAAAGGTAAAAGATGGATTTGCCAGTGTGACAATCTTTTCTGGAAAAACAGTCTGCCCCAACATGTACACTGCTACCTAATAGAACCTTGTACAGATAGATTTTTCAATTCTTATTAACAGTAATTCCAAGGCATCTTGGAATAGCACATGCTAACTGGAGGCAATAAATTAGTAAATAAAATAAAAGTTGATTTTTGCTCTGTACTCCTTCAGAAGCCAAGTTAATTGAGATTCAGAGATTATTTCTACTGTATATTACATTCATTTTTCATACTGAAGTACTTTTCCTTTGTGCATACCCTTGGGTAATGCTGTCTGAAAGGATTGCATAGTGTGCTTTAATATCACCTGAATATGAGCCTTGACTAAAGGAGAGGCATACAAAGAAAGCCCAGATTTAAAAGAATTATTATTTAAAGAATTTTGAAAACAAAGTGATGGCAGGCAATTCTTTGTGGATTATTATTAGCTGGGTGATGAATTGTGATATTCTTCAATATGTAAAGTAAGACTGGAATGGCAAGTGTGAGGTTTGCAGTACTGAAGCACTTCTGTGAAGTGCTCGGAAAGGGTTCTTTGGTTCTCAAGTGCTGAATGTAATCAGGAATAATGTCTGTGAAATCAATTGGGAAAAGTCACAGTACTTTGAGGGAAAACTGGAACTATGGCATTAATGCAGGGGTTTCACGCTGATTCAGAACAGGTCATATCTCTGTCCTTTGTATTCCTCTGAATCCATAAAAAACCTGCCGAGGATATCAGAGGAGGTTTACACAGAGAGACTATAGGAAGAGGAAGACCTTAACATAGCAGTTAAATTTATTTGTTTTGTTCCTTAAAACTGGATAAATGTAACCTTACATTGTCATTTAAAAGATACATGAAGTTTTAGTCTCCTTCTGTAGTTATTGCAAAGAGAAAAGGACATCCAGGGAAAGTTTATTCAAGTTTCTCAAGAATCTTCTGATCAAGTGAGATCATAGAGTCATATTGATGCCTGAAGTGGCCACCTAAAAAACAGAAACTAGACAAGAATAAGGGAATAAAGGTAGGTATTTATTTGAAGGGCCTTCAAAGGTACACCCTGGGGAGCCAGAGGCTACTGCCAAGATGGACCCCAAGATACACCGCAGGTCACAAGTTCTTCACACTTTTATAAATTTGGTTCATTTGCATATCAGGGTTAATTCTCCACTTAAAGCTTCAGTTAATGATGTAACTTCCCCAAGCTTACCCCCCTTCTAAAGATGTTGTTTTACATATTTTGAGCCTAGGATGGTCTGAGTGTCCTTGGAGAGCAGGCCTGAGGAGGCTTTGTTATGTCTACCTAGCATGAGAGGGCAGAAATTAACAGGCTACAAGGAACTTCAGAGTTACACACTAGGCAGTACAGGATTTAAACAATATGAAAGTTAAAATCTAAGGCATCAATATAATAGTTTGGGTGGGAAGGGACTTTAAAGATCATTTAGTTCCAACCCCCCTGCCATGGGTGGGGACACCTTCCCCTAGATCAGGTTCCTCAAAGTCCCATCCAGCCTGGCCTTGAACACTTTCAGGAACTGAAAAGTTTCCACAGCTTCTCTGGGAAACCTGTTCCAGTGCTGCACCAGCCTCACAGGAAAGAACTCATAACTCCAGAGTAGTCCTGAACACAAATTCTCCTCTGCTGCTTCAGAACTATTGAATAGCTATTCTTTTATAATTTTTCTAAGGCAAGACTTTAAGTGTTTTCTCAAGCACCTCCAACTCAGGCTCTGCATAGCAAGATGATACAGAGGATATATAATACAATCCCAACCTTCTTTTGCTGTCAGTGGGGAATATTGGAAGTTTTCAGAGGAGCCCCATGTGTGTTTTGGGGCTTTCTTCAGGTAAATAAAAGGAAGTGACGGCAGTACAGTGGTGTCTGGAGTCTCATGTTCTGGTGTATATGTGACCATAAATGGCTGTGCATAAAGCATCTCTGTCCATTTCCTGTTTTTCAGTGAATGCCTCAGTTAAAGTAGATTCAGTCCAGAGATCAGAAATCAGAGGCCAACCCAGTCCTGTCTGGTGCCACAGGAGATGGGGTAAAGACTGCAATAGACAAGCTACCAGTGCCAGTCACAGGGCACTGTTCCGGGTCTGTCAGACTGGACTCCATCATAGGCTGGGCCCAGGCTTAACAGAAATCTGCCAGACAGGGCAGGGATGATTTTGGAGTTTGCAAGGGCTGGGGATCACCTCAATAAGCATTGGCTTAATTGGCTGTGGCCACCCCATTTTGGGGAGTAAGGAGTTAAGATTAATTCCACACATGAACAATTTTTCCATCTCAAGAATGTGGTGGCCGATTGACACCGGTAGTGCCGTAAATTAGCCTCTCTTGATGGGAGAGGCCTTTAGAGTCCTTGCAAGGAACTTGATAGACGGACGAGGCAAACTTGCAGTAATTGCTTCTTCAGATAGTTGTTTATTTTAGTGTTATCAGCTATTAGCGTAGAAAAGACATAGCAGAGCAGAGCATAGCAAGAGAAGGTGAGAAAATGGCCCCTTATCAAAATTTCACAGCTCTTTTAAAGGTAAATTAACCAATAAAGACTTGAAACGACAGATATTTTTACTTTTCCTCCAGTGTTCAGTAAATCACTCTGACACACAGGCCGGAACTGCAGAACTTTTCATCCAATCATTCTAAACTACTTTTGCTGCAAAATATGGGGGACTAGAAGGAGAAAGACAGAGGTTAAAAACTACACGGTCTCCTCCATCTTGGAACTTTTACTATTTATCTATTTACTACATTAACAAACCTAAAGCTTCTAAATTCTTCACCCTGTGACATCCTTGCATCATATTCTATCGCCTAGTTCACATCTGTGTAGATTTTAATTCCTCCCAGAGAGCAGGCAGTTTTCTCCATGGATACAAGTTGAAAACTACATTGTTCAGGGGGGTTAGATTCTTCAAAACAGGCAGAGAAATACTGCCTGCACTCTGGATTCCCACAGCCGATTAACATGTGGTATAATAGACAGAGAGTGTTCTTGGTAAAACAGTCTCTGGTGCCAAAGATCTATTGGTTATGATGAAGGAAGGAAGCCTCTCCCAGGATGCCTGTTTGGTGGTGGTGATGTACCCCAGTTCTGATTCCCTGGCTGGTTCTTGGTGTCAGCCACTCCCCTGTACTTGAGATCGACCTGTCACATGTTCGGGATCATTTGCCTCTGGAAACCTTCAGGAGTTGTAGCAATAAACTGCTCTCTTGGAACTCTATGCAAGGACCCTGCTCAGCTCCATGTTACTGAAGTCATCCCTACATCTGTGCATTCATGCATCTGAGCCCACAGAACCAGAAGGGGCTCAGTAATACAAGAAAGCCTTCAGAAGGGAGTTTAATGTTGTACGTCATAATTGATGCAACCACCATCAAGTAGACTTTTGGGTCACCTAAATGCCACTCATGCCTGTGTTCTATTTGCTGGACTACAGACTCTACAGCTTTCCCTATAGACTAGTACTTAACTCCTTTTTAAAGTGATTACAGACATGTTTTTATAGGCATAAATAACTGATGACATCATTGCCTTTCTGCACTGATTTTTGATTGTACTAATAAAATAGATAACTGATATTGAAAGAAGTGATCTGCACAAGAAGCAATACAGTCTCAAATATTTGACATTTCCATTGTACAATATGAGCTATATTTAATAGCTTACTGCTTGCTTTCAGGTCCTAAAATACTGAAACCTTGTTAGAGTTACACCCTATAAATGATAACACAGAATATATTCTGTAAATTATTAGGAGTCTTGGAATTGATGTTAATAATTCATTCTTTTTATATCAAGAATATAGCCTGCTAGAAAGTATTGGTTCATCCTTGCAGCAGTGTAAGGTATTGATATTTTAATACTCATCCGTAGTATTATGTATTTAGTTAAATGGATAATGTTGAGATGCTGAAAGAATAAATCACCATCTATCAAATAAAAGCTGTCAAATCCCAAAGATACAACAGTAAACAGATCAGCAGTGCTCAAATGCAGGATAGTTAACTGCAAAACTGAAATGACGTATCTCAAAGAAATGGACATTTTATTAACTTTCTAGAAGCTGATACTATTATCAATAACTCATCCTAAGGGATGATTTAATGGTATTTAGCTAATACCATAAAACATTTATATAGCAAATGAAAAAATAGTCCAATCCATATCCAGACAAAGGAAATGTAATAGAATGAGGGAGAAGTATAGCAGAAAAATAGGACTAGAAAGTATTTTTGGTGATGGGAGGGGGAGAGGTAGTCCACTGTATCCTCTAAGAAAGATGTGTCTTGACAAATGCTCAGTTAGCTTATTCTTAAACAACTTGTCCCTTTCCTCTTTGCAGTTTATTTCAGTAGTTCACTATCTTTACCAAAGGAAAAATATCTTTAAAATCCTCCTTGAATTTTTCTTAGCACAATTTCAACCTCCTATCTGTTGTACTAGGTGTCATTAGCATGAAAGACAGCTTATTCCCTCTCTGTTTGGCAGCCATACTTTGTTATGTGCTACCTCCTCAATCTTCTCTTTAGACAAAACAATTTAATTTTTTTCAGTCTTCCTGATTTTAGCTCACACCATGAATTAACAAATGACAGGCGATTTTCCTGTCCTCTCATCATTCTTCTAGTTCTCTCTTGGACTTTCTTATTTGGAAAATTTTGATCAAAACTGATCCCAGTTCTGCAGCTGTGTCAGCATGAAATTTGTTCAAGAATTGCAGATTCTTATTCTTTCAATATGTCCTGGAGATGATCCTACTTTTTTTCACAAGTGTGGCACTCATACTCAGCTGTCATCTGCTGTAATCTCAGACCCTACTCTGAAGTTGTGTTTCCTAAGCAGTTGTTCTGAATTCTGTTTAAATGGATTATTCCTGCACAAGTGTAGAACTTGCCCCTTATTACCATTTGAATTTCATTTATTTCTACTCCCTGTGTCCAATTTGTCAAGATTACTTTGAATCCTGTCCTCCAGTCCCACTTTCACATTTCTTGCAGATTTGATAAGCATAAACTATTTCATAATCTGTATCATGAAGGGAAACATAAGCAGAAACCCAGATGAAACTTCATGCTAGACATTCTTCTATTTGGTTGCTGGTAAAAGATTTTTTTTAAAGAAGAAGATGATATTTAAATCTAGATCATATGTTCATAACTTGATTGTGAAAGCATTATTTGAGCTACCTGGAGTCAAAATTCTTAAACATCAGATTCTTAAACATCACGTCCAGACTTGAGTGTCTGCTATCTCTGTATTCTTGCTTGTAGAAGACAGTTAGACTGATTTAACACAAAGTGTTCTTGAAAATTCCATGATAGACATTTTTTATGTCATTTGCAAGCTGTTTACCAGTGTCTAGATTATTTATTTATTACATAAACTGCTGGGAATTTAAGTTGAAATAGTCAGTGTATAGTTCATCATCTCTTATTTTGTTCCTTATTTTAAAAATAACATAATGTTCAGTGGTTTTTTCCACATTCCAATATTTTGCTGTGTTTTCACTTCATCATTTCTCAGAGACAAATATTAATGGCTCTGATATTGCTTCAGCTATTTTTTTAGGTGCTGTAGAATTACTTTTATTAGCCCAAATGAATGTGCATTTGATACAAAACTTTAGTAGCAGCTGGGTGCTGTTGGAGTCAGTGGATTTCAGAAGATGATACCAGGATGAGTCTGTATTCCTAAGTGAATGCAATCGTGCATTTAGAACATAGTCGAACAGGTTTGGTTCTGTTGTTTTTCTAAAGACAGGGAAGCATTAAAGCCTTGGCTTCCCTCATAGCCGCTGTGCAATTCTCTTTATTCAATAGTGCCATGTGCTGGGAAAAGTTACTGATATGATCAGGGGAATGGGATCTCTCTAACAGCAGTTTATGGGTGAAGCTTCTTTTTCTATAAAATATAAATGCAGAAGGGAGACACGTTGCTGTTGACGTTATAGATAACTCTAATACAACACTTATAAGACAGTGTAGGGGTTTTGTGTTTGTAGGTCACCATGGTTATTGCTAATACTCCTCTCAGGACAGCTGCTTTTGATTAGCCAGAGTTGGAAATTTATGCATTCTACCGTCTGATTGAGACTGTAGTTTAGACTGATAATCTTGGCTGAACTGGCAAGTTTGTACGAAGTCCATGCCCACACCATGAAAGAAAAGAAGAAGAAAAGAAAAGAAAAGAAAAGAAGAAAGAGAATAAGGAAAAGAGTGGAAGATCATTTGAAGTCAGTTCTGCTTACAAGCAGCCAGGATAGTTACTGTAAGGAATGTTTACCACATTTATCTACATTGTAAGATATGGATGGCCAAAGAGAAGGGCTTGTGTATTTTCTGTATTATATAAACTGAAAAGCAGATTAATGATTCTTAGAAAAATAATGATCAGAAAAATTATAAGGATTTTCTTTCTTATAAAGATAGATACAGAGAGTTTAACCTGCATGAAACAGCACTGCCAAACAGACACGAACATCTGTTTGTGCTGGTTTGACAGGCAGTGGTTTTAAGGACACCAGGTGCCAGGATTATGTACCCCTAAAAGATTCACTTTTCAAGCCCTCAAGTTCCATGTTGGCAAGCATCCAGAAGGATCAAACTGAAAGATAAATTTCCTATTACGTAAGTGGTATGCATTTGTTGAAACTGAAGATGTGAGATGTTCCAGTGCTGCTATGACAGCAAAGAATTCTGTTTCCCTAATTATGGACTAAAGTTTTCTCTCCTGAGTAGATCAGCGCTGCTGTTAAAAGCAACTTACCCTCACTATGATAAGAGTTGTCATGTTACACTACCAAATCTCAGAGTAAAGAATAGCCCACCAAAATTTAGAAAAGATGACTGAATAGTTTAAATAGTCATTTAATTTTGTTCAGTCTATGTTGACAAAGTATTCTTCAAGAATAAGATTATATGCTTGCTAACCAGTAGAAGAACATTTATATACAGTCAGAGCTCATTCAACTCATTTGGGATCGGGAACTGAAATTTGAGGTGCAGAAGGCTAGTGAGGTACTATTGGGATATATTTTCTGTGTTACTGGCCAGCAGTGGAAGACCACAATTCATAGTTTTAGAGTGTTCCAGTTCCCCTCATTTTCCTTTGCTGTGATGTAGCTGTGAGCTAGTCAACCAAATTCTCCAGAAAGCAGTACAGAGCAGCACTTTTACTTGGGGGAAAGACCTTTTATTTCAATCTGCCATTCCAAAGATAATGTCTAGAGGACACTTTGAAGTACTGAAAATCTCTGTACCAGCAGATTTTTCTCAAATTAGCAGGCCTTTAGTGGAGTTCTATCTAATTGATTAAATGGCTAGGATAAGTGATTTATGAGAAAAGATTAAAATAACTTTATACATATTGCTTGGTTAAATTACAATTACTCTGCCTTTAATAACAATCTACAGGTATTATTTGGGAAGCATACGTTCCTTGGATGGAGATGAATTGTTCACTGTTATCCAAGGACCTATAACCAGAAATACAGTGGCAAGAATGATACAAAACCCATCACCAAGATAATATTCGTGATCCCTTTAGTCACTTGAGATTCATGCAAAACCAATTTCCTTGACAAGAAAGTTCACTGAATATTCATATAAGAGTATTCCTATAAATGGAGTATACCATTTGTGTGCTTAGATGCCCTCCTTGTATTGGCAACAGCTAAAAATCAACTTAAAAAACCTTAGGATTCAAACCCATCCATTGCACAGACAGAGGCAATAGCAAGTGGTTAGGCAAACACAGCAAGTAACCAGCTATGAGTAGATGATATTCAAAGTAGTAATCAATAATTGCTTAGGGAAAGATCATCTGCAAATGTTAATATTAGCCAAAGGAACTCCAGCTATGGATGGGAGAGAAACACAGCAAGACAGACTAGTCCAAGATGTAGAAACTCATTTCCTGAATTGTTCTCAGTTGGGTAATTTTTTGTTTGTCCCTGAACCCTCTTGGCTAGTGGCATTCCCCCCAGGCTACAGTAAGATTTTATGAGCACCTTACTGTACTGTTTGAACCAGGCTTGTTAAAACCATTCGTCATGCAGGAGTACAAAGACAGAGCTCTCTCTCATACGCTGTGTCAGTGGTGTCAGGGTTCATTCAAATATGACTGCTGCTCAAATTTACATCTGGTTTCTTTCAGTTTTGCTTTGTGGTGGCTGGATTTTCTTGTTGTCTTTGGGAGTTTGTGTTTGTTTGTTCCTTTGGTGTTTTTTTTTTAATGAATGGATTGGTTCTTTGTCTTTGATAAGTGATGCTAGGAAATTCAAGCTGTTTTGGGTAGGTGGGATTTGCCATGTGTTCTCCTGCTACAATGTGAGGCCAGTGCATTGTAGATTGTTTTCCAAGCCAGTCTTACTGCAGAAGTGCAGGACAAATGAAAATAAACCATTTTACCCTCCTGTTTATTATTTTCATATTTTGCTGGTGTCTCAGCCGTGAGTGACCAGGGGTAGAAGGTGGCAGTGCAACTAGAAAATCTTACTCTGGATGGTAATAGACCTTTGGAAGCAGCACTGAGCTTTGTGACCCGTAGACTTTACAGGATGATTAGAGAACATAGGCCAAGGAAAGGTCATGAAGGTAGATGAGACAAGAGTCAGAGCATAGTCAGTCCTGTGATTCTTGCAAGAGCATTTATTTGTGCTTGTACACTCAGACCCTTTCTAGTGACATCAGCTGTTATTCACCTAATGCCCCACCTCATTTGAAAGTATTTTGACATATATGGATATATGCCTCATATCTACAGATATATCCACACATGCACCTCACCAACATCTGTTATAGAACAAGAATTCCTCTGCTAATATTTCTCATTCATAAAGATTCATAAGGATTCTGCTTCATAAAGATTTAATCGCATGTTCCTCTTTAAAACATATACCTGCTTTCTGAAATCGGACAGGAAGGTTAAAATAAAGGTTAAATAGCAGAGCCCTTTCCTATTAAAAAGCCTGCCTTTGTATAGTGAAGTGATCATTACTGCCAGACCCAGGGATAATGATTTGGTACCCCATTCAAATCTAATAGAATTTAATAAGATGCGGGATTTTATATCCTTATCTGAAAACTCGATTATCACTGCTTTTATAGACAGGCAGTTCAGTGTAAAATGCTAGAGGAGACATGATGCAGTTACTTTGATGCAGTTTCTTGAGTTGTAGGATCCCTGAATTTTACACTGCGATAAACAGCTACTATGAGTTTGATTGTGTTTTACAATGAGATGGGAAGTTTTTAGAGATGTGACCACTGTCTTTTTGTAGATGTTTCTGACAGATTAAAGGAGCCTTAATAAGAATGCAGAACAAGAATTTGTACCCACTTCAAAGCTCCTTTATACTGCCCAAGTGGCGATTAGTGGCTTTTGTGCAAATGGCAACAAGACCCATGTGATTTTGAACTGGTTTTTGATGTGTGGAGAGCAACTTAGTAGCATTATGTTGTGTGGCATGGCTTCTCATAGCTGTAACTTCTTTGAGATTTTTTATGGTTAAATATGGAAAGGAGTGGGGGGTTAATTATAATTTTATCTAGTTTTTCCTACTGGTTGCCAAGTGTGAAAGGGTTTTCGGGGAGAAATATTTCCCTTTGGTTAATATGCTGGTTTTGGCTGGAATAAGTTTTCTTCATAGTACCAACTACAGGATGGCATTTTTGATTTGTCCTGAAAACAGAGCTGATAACACAGGGATGTTTTAATTACTGCTGAGCAGGGCTTACACAGAGCTAAGGACTCTTCACCCTCTCATCCCACCCTACCAGTGAGGAGGCTGGGGTGCACAAGGAGTTTGGAGGGGACACAGCTGGGATGGCTGACCCCAATTGACCCAAGGGATACTCAGGACCGTATGGTGTCATGCTTAGCAAAAAAAAAAGGGTGAAGAAAGAATGGAAGGATGTTGGGGGTGATGCCATTTGTCTTCCTATGCAACATTTCTGTGTGATAGAGTCCTGTTTTCCTGGGGATGGCTGCACACCATGCTTTGCCTATTAAACTGTCTTTATATCAACCCACCGATTTTCTCACTTTTCTAATTCTGTGCCCCATCCTGCTGAGGGAGAATTGAGTCAGTGGCTGATTGGTGCTTAGTTTCCAGCTGGGATTGAACCATGACAGTTCAAAAAAAAAAAAAAAAAAGGTTGGGTGTGAAATATCCGACAGTATTTCATTTAGTTTCCGACCTAATCTGTCCCTGTGAAGACTTGTCAACCTTTTAAAACATGTTCTTCAAAACAGTGGGAAAGGGAGCTTCTCCTAACAGTTTTTTGTTTGATTTGTTCTGCTGCAGCTGGTGTCTTCTTTCTGACAATTGCCTTGAAAGTTGTTTAGGGCAGGGAGGGGATCTCATTAATTTTAGTGTAGTAAGGACTCAGTGTTTCAATGACATTTTAAGGCGATGTAGTAAGTAAATACTTATGACTACACTATTGTGATTGCTAAAAGAATAACCATTTTTGGTGATGTTCCAGGTAAAATACAAAGGAAAAAATTAATAATTGTACTGGAAAGAAAAATCATAGTTTTGCTCATAAGGAGTCAACTTGAAGGTTTGTTAGGCCACTTGAGAATGAGGAATCATTTGTTATTCTAGGGGAAATGAGATATGAAGTTGTAATTACTGATGATTTATCTGTTGCATTTCAACCTCCTGTAGTTTATTCTGACTAAACCAGGCTTCTTCTCCTAATGCCTTAAGTACACAGAGTAAGTCATGTATTCAGACCAAGGTAAACTCAGTGAGATACAGGGAGCAAAATGCATGTTTGCCCTAAGTAGGATTGGCAGTTAAGTTAAATTTTCAACGACATTTCTGTGCCTGTGAAGGCTTAGAGGTTGTCATGCTAATTTCTGGGACCCTTAGAAACTCCACCACAATGGTTCAGTGCAGTGATAATATTTTTGCTGATGGCATTTCTGAAACAACTGCTGTTGGCTCTAGATCCCAAACTGCAGTGCCACTGCAGCAGAGGGCTCCTGCTCCAAAGAGCTCTATCTCATAATATTGCAATACACAGTCAAAATGTAAGGGTGGCAAGAAAGGAGTGACATTTTACAATGATAAGAGTCAGAGGATGCCAGGCATGATTTTGAAACTCTGAAGGATAAGGACGTAGCCTTGAGAATCATAGGAAACTCTTTCTAAAAGGAATAGCAGTCATGGAAAAGGCATGAAAATGCTTCTCTGAAAACACAGTATGAAAGAGTCTTACTCTACCACCTGGAAAAGAAAACAGAATGTTTGATGCAGTAGAGAGAAAGGTTACTAAGACCAACCATATGGAGGAATATGAACATGCAAATCTTGCATGAAGGAATGTATCTTGCCATTCTCAAGAACTGAGATCAACAGAGGTTTGGGAAAAGGAAACAAACCTGTAAGTGGGCAGGGGGAAGCTGTCCCAGCAAAGGTACGGGTTCATAGCTAGTCCTACTCAGTCTAGGCATGTGCTTGTCCATCTTTCCTGTTTAAGCACCAACATGCTTTTGAAAATTAGTCCTGCCAAGGTACAGTAAAGGGACAAGTACCAAAAATACACTGTCTTACTTTCTGTGTTGTGCTGCTGCTGCCTTTCCACTATCTCCTTTTTTATTTATTACCCCCCACCTCCCTTCCCCCCCAAAAGGAGCATTGTTTATATTTGGAAAGAAGTCTTCAAATCAAATTCCAAGGGATATAGCTGCAAACCTCTAGGGGCATGAAGACTTCCTTTTTTCATTTCTCTTCTCCCGGGATTTGCAGTTTTCCCATAGTGAAACCCTGGACTGAGTCTGAGACTCCAACAGGGACATCCATTGCAAAGCAAGCAGTAAAGGACTAATTACTTTAGTCAATACCTGTAGAATCAGGGAGTCAGAGAATGGCTTAGGTTGGAAGGTACCTTAAAGATCATTTAGTTCCAATGCCCCTGCCATGGGCTGGGACACTTTTCACTAGACCAGGGTGCTCAGAGTCCAATCCAACCTCACCTTGAGCACTTCCTGGGATTGGACATCCAGAGCTTTTTCCAGTGCCTCACCACCCTTACACTAAAATATAATATCTAACATTATATCTAATCTAACCTAGTCTCTTTCAGTTTGAATCCATTCCCCCTTGTCCTACCACTACATTCCCCTGTAAACAGTCTCTCTTCATTTTTCTTGTAGGCTCTCTTCAGGTACTGAAAGGCTGCACTTAGGTCACCCCAAAGCATTCTCTTTTCCAGGCTGAACAATCCCAATTCTCTCAGCCTTTCCTCATATAAGAGGTCCATCCCTCTGATCACTGTTGTGGCTTCATTTGTACTCACTCCGACAGCTCCATGTCCTCCCTGTGCTGGGAGCCCAGAGCTGGATGCAGCCCTGAAGGTGGGGTCTCAGCAGAGCAGAGCAGAGGGGCAGAATCCCCTCCCTTGCCCTGCTGCCCACGCTGCTTTGGGTGCAGCCCAGGACACGTTTGGCTTTCTGGGCTGGGAGTGCCCATGGCTGGGTCATGTCCAGCCTCTCACCCACCAGCACCCCCAAGTCCTTCTGGGCAGGGCTGCTCTCCATCTGCTCATCCCCCAGCATATGCTGATACTGGGGGATGCCCTGACCCAGGTGCAGCACTTTGTAGTTGGCCTTGTTTAAACCATGCAAGATTCCCAGGAGCACAGATCTTGAGCTTGTCTGGGTGTAGTCCTAGGTGGGATTAGGCATGTACAAGATTCATTCTGAAAGTTATTTTAACTCTTCTTTCTTCCACCACGCTGCACTGGCGATATTGTCAGAAACCATATGTCAAACCATCCTGGAGGGAATTTTTCTATCTGAGTTCTCATTCTTTTAAGACTGGGATTTAAACTAGGAACTTAGATACAGACTTAACTATTGCAGTCATTTTGAGCACTGCCGTAAGCTAAAGTGTAGAAATAGACAGATAGGTAGATGGATAGATAAAAAGGCTTCTGAGTAGCTTCTAGACTTCGGCTTTTTCCCATGACAGACTCCTGCAAGTGATTGTATGGATTTACATTGCATACAAATTACTCAGGACTTTGGCAGTGCATTATTTCAATTATTTGCTATCAGTTGCAGAATCAATGCTTCACATGTACAAGCTTGCATGCAGAACAGTATTTTAAACCGTTTAGCAGCAATAAAAAATTGTATTAAAAGCAAGAGGATGGAAAAAAGATAGAAAATACTGATTAATATATATGAAGACAAATCTTAAATAGAAACTTTTATTAACTGTGAACTTATGCTATGAAGGTAATTTTCCTGTGCATATAAATTAATTTTTTTTGCACCTTTGCAAATAAAACCTTGAGGTGTATTTCAGTCTTTAAGGAAAGTTATCCCAACAGAAGGATTATATAAAAATGTGGGGGAAGGGGGAGGAAATGGATAGATTTTACTTTGGAGTCATCTAAATGACAAAATGATCATTACAGGGTGTAGATTGTTTACTAATGATATTTATCTTTTTTTTTTTTAATAATAGGTTCATAATTTCAGCACAGAAATAATTGCGGATGTCTGTGAATGTAAATACCATTTTTCCTTGGAAGTTTAAAAAATAAAATCTCAGTTGCATAGCTGCATTTCATTTACATGCTGAAGAAATTTATACAGTAATTTAATTGTGGTGAGCTTTTAAAAATCACAGAAATAAATTCATCTCGTGACTCCTCTTGATTTTCATTCTTTCTGGTTCCACTAAAGATAGACTGTACCACACACTGCTGCACAGGCAAGAGGGGCCTGAGCATCAGACTAAACAACTCTGGCTAGCTGGAGGCAGTCTGGCTGAGCAGCATAAGGGTCTATCCAGCTGATTAATACCAGTGAAAAGCACAGAGAACTGTGCTGCAGTGAGTTGTTTGCTAACAGCGTTCAGGATTCCAGTCCTGCATTCAGGATTACTTTGGTGTCTGTGCCCACTCTCTGACCTAAAAGACAATGGTTTGGCATAACTTACCGTGCTCTCCCCATGGCTTTTTAATAGTTTAGTAATGCATTTGCCATGACAATTTCTGATGCTTTCTCATATGAAGAAACAGTTTGATTATGTTGTGTTAGTTTTGTTTGTAAGTGTGCAGGAGTTGGTGTGTTTTCCTGGAGAGGTTGCAAGGAAGGTGGGTAAAAGATCTAATGCTGTTTTGATTGTAACAAATAATAATAAAAAAACAGCGTTGAAAACAGAAAATACAAATTGACAGAATGCCTACAATGTCAGCCACCTGCTGAGATTGCAAAGCACTGAGACAAGTTTCACACAAAATTATGATCCTGGTTCTGTGATCCTTATGTAACTTACTCAAGTTTAACTGATAAATTATAGCTTTGGAGTAATTAATTTCTTCCTTTTCACACACAGTTGCATATATAGGTACAATATGCACAAAAATTATAAATTAGTGTGCATACTATTTACATTTAAAAATACAATAGAAGATTGTAACAGAAGTGTTTAGTGAAAATGAAGAGCAAGATGTTAAAACCAAATTTCTTCTTTAATGAGATCCTTGGAAATATAATGAAAATTATCTTTCTGTAATAGTTTGAAATTACTGAGCAACCTTGGGAGTTCAAGTAGAAAATCAATTTACAGCTCTTGTGGATGGATGCATGAAATTCTACTGGCCACACCAAATAGCTCTGCATACTAAAATGTATCTTAATTTTAAAGTCTATAAATTATGTTCAGAAAAAAATACATACATACATACATATGTATGTATATATATATATACACAGTGACCCCATGATTTAAACATTGACCTTATGATTTGGAAGTAGGCCATAATCTGAGCACCTGTTGGAGAGCATCATAAAAGATAAATGTTACCAGATGGCCTATATATCTCTCTACAGTCTTGCATGTGAGAAATCAGGCAGCCAGAAAATGACCATTTTAAGAAATGAATGAAAGTCTAATGCTTTTTTGAAATTTCCACTCAAGCGCTTGATTCATTACAGTCCTTTATTCAGTCAAGGGATAAAGATCTGTCCCTGGGACAAGACTGACCCAAGGTTTTATCTTCTGGTGCAGTAGCTCTTAAGAGAATATGAAGGCAGAAGCCATAATTCCCTTTCCAAGTGGTTTGTGGAAAACAATCTTTTTATGTTACTGTGCTGACAGGATTGAGCTTCGTGCAATCCCATTCACTCACAGCTGTGCCTACATGATTCTCTCTTGAACAAGGGAACAGACTTCCTACAGTAACTTTAAAAAAGACTTCTTTTAATTTTTTTAAAGGCTTAATGTGCATTTCTAGTACTGATACAGTTTTGATTTTTTTACCTCTGCTATTATTTCTTTTTGTCAATCAGAATGTGGCCCCTGACTTGGAAAGTTTTCTCAACTGAACTGGAAATTCATGTCAGAAATAACCCTATGGACTGTGGTAGCCGTAAGTTTCAGACCATGGTGGTACAGAAGACAGTTCTGCAGACTGTTGCATCCTTTGAACCCAGTCCTGCATTACTGTACTGCTTTAGAGAGTATCTAAGACATCTCATGACTAAGTCAAGCACCATTTCATATTGTGTAAAACAGCCAGCTCTCATACAGCAAATGTGTGTTGGTGGTTCTTTAGTACTTTCATTCCATAAAAGAGAAAAACGGAAGTAAAAATCAAGCCCCTGTTGGAGGGAGTGTCTCCTTAAAAAGGCACTGATCTTTTCATGTAATGGTTATTCTTGGGAGGACATTCTGTGATTTTAAAATATTTTTTCACAAATCGCATATTTTTGCTAAACCAGTTTTACAAAAAAATCACCCAAGGCATGGAAGTTGCAGACAATATGAAGTCAAAATTAATTAAAAAATGCTATTGAAAAAAGTAAATGCTATGTAAGAGAACTCTTGTCCCATGATTGCCTCTTTGAAGTCTATATTTAGAATCAATGGTAAATTTTTACTTTGGCTAGAGAGGGTTCAACTGCAATGTGTTGAAGGAAGTTCCAGGTGCCATTTACCATTTTTCGTTCATTTTACTTCCTTCTCACTTCATTTTGTCTGTCTAACACCTACCTCAGGATTTTCCTCCATAGCCTGTTCTAAATCAAATCTGGTGTCTTTTTTTTTTCTCTCTTCAATTCCTGCTATACAAAGAAATCCTATTTTTAACAAAACCAGTGTTAATTAGGATAATTACTGCCTTCTCTTTTTACCTTGTCTTTTTCATATTTTTACATCTACTCTTATTGTCTGAAGCTCCACCCCAACATGTATGGAGTTATATATAATATTATTTTATTAATGTTTTGCTTAATTCATTGCTCAGTTTCCACAGCCTTGCTATATGCCACTGACCCATTGCTGTGTAAGACGCTGGGTTAAATATATTGTATTAGCTATTAGCAATTGTTGGGATATCAACAGGTGTAATTCAGGCAACAGATATCTGATAGACCTATGTTTTTGTTTGTGCTACCAAGTTACAACCATTGCTTCTATGAATGCCCACTGTGCAGTTATGAAAGCCAGTAACTGCACTGATTTAATGGGGAATATAATGAAATTTAGTGTCAAATCTTAGGTATGTGGATAAGTTAATTTTTTTCTCAAGTAGCAGTGGCCCAAGATACAGCTGGATGATGTGGTGAATCCTATAGTGTACTTTGCAATACCAGTGCTGTTACTTCCAGGCCTTTCTACCACTTAAATAGGTACATTTGTATGAGTTAAGGAGGGTTTACTCAACACCTGGACATATTAGGTTAAAAATTCCATCTCTTTGTGCAATAAATCTATTCTTATATGTCTTTTATTCCATTTCTTAGCTTTTTGTAGAAGAAAAATTCAGGACCAAGGCTTCAGCTGATCTAAATTTAAGGAAGCTAGTTTGACTTTATCAAAGTTGCATGGGCTTAGAAGGAGCCGGGAACCTCCCTTAATTACTGTGCAATTTTACTTGATATCTAGGAAATGTGATTCAAATTAAGTTGGAATTATAAAGCTTCCAGGAGCCCTATGTGATGCAAATTGAAAAATTTCAGTGCCAGTTGTCCTCTTACTATCTGTAAATGATGGTTGAGGTGATTTCTTTGCCAAAATAAAGTGGCATTGAAAAGCGGGATGCAGGGATGTGCACGTGGCAAAAGGCAAAGCAGAACACTACAGAGGAAAAAAATCAGGATCAAGACTGACAAAATATTCCCTCATTTCACATGGAAGGTAAATAGAAAGATATATTGATATTGCACACAGATGCCTGAAAACTCTGTCTCATGCAGCAGAATTAGACACACATGAGTACGTAAATCAACGGGACTTTCTGCTTTCTTCCAGTTTGCATCCTGCTGCAGTAGCTGCCAGGGTTGGGCAAGACAGTTTTACCTCATTTCTGCCTCCCCAGGTTGCACTGCTTCCTGACTTGTAGCCTGCTGGCTTCAGAGAGATGATGCCTCAGGTAGGTGGGGTTACCAGTTACCTCGTGTCTCTTCTGACAGTTCTGTGAAAGAGACATCTATGCCACAATGTTTTAATGGCTCTTTCTGCCAGTATGTGGTATTCATTCTCTTCTATGCAGAATAGAAGTAAAAAATGGAATGTAAAAGCTCCCAGGCTTAGATGGTAATGAAATTTTCTCAGAACAATTGTCTGGCCCATGAATAATCATATCTAATCTGTTTGACCTGATAACACAATTTAGTTACATCCTATTTGTCCCACTAAGCACAGGGAGGCATAAGGGGAAAATAGAAGCTTCTGAATAAGAAAATCAAGGCCAGCTGACTTTAAACAATGTTTTCTACAAATATGAACCCTTCTCATTTTGTCTGTCTTAACTCAGTGTAAATGATGCAGACTACTAGTATGGCTAAGGTATTACCTGCATCCAGTACTTACAACACAAGGTGTGAGTCTTTTGGCACAGCCAAAACAGGCCAGACAGAAACAAAGTTAGGCTTCTTAAAAGAACACAAGGGAAGAATGCTCAGTAGATTTTGAGATTACTTTGAAGGTAGAAGTTGCCTTTGAATGTGCAAGAGTATATGTTAGTAAATTCATAAAAAATTGTCACCTTCATAATGCTTTTCAGTAGTTTTTTCCTCCCTACTTACACAGCAGTTTCCTACAGTTTTGGCACAGACTGGAGCTATGCACATCTGACATCACTCTGTCTTCGTCAGATTTGGTTCCCTGATATATAAATGTGCTTTTACTTTGTGCTGATATTTTGCTGTAGTAACTAGAATTGCTTACCTAATCCATACTGTTACAACCATTTGCTTGGGACACATCCTCTTATTTCGGTAATTTTTATTGTTGAATATACACTAATGGGAAGGACTCTTTATAGGTATATTTGGTAGAAGATCTTGTGCTGTGAGATGATAATGAAAGAGATGGTGGTAATAACATTTTTGTTTACAAAACAGTGGCATTCCAACAGTGAGCAACCCAGTAAGAAAAATGTGAGCTCTTTATAGATAAGTAAATTAAAATCAAATCTTTTGCACAGCTTTTCAAAAAGTAATTTTAGCAGTTTGTGTGAAATTAGCATACTAATTGTAAAGCCGGTTCTTGGGCTAATTAATATTAGTTAATAAAGATGTAATTTGACATCTCAATTAAACTTTTTTTTTTGTAATTTTGAATATGATCATGTCAAGGAAAAGATGGAGAACAGTGGTTTTGACATCCTATCCCAAATTCTTGTGCGGTTTTTTAAGTCACGAAACAGCTGTTATGTAGAGGACTTCTTTTGCATGACATCTGTACTGTAATCTGTATTGACTGAAACATCTGTAAGGGGTTCAGCCTGGTCTGTATGGCATCACAGTGATTCAGTGGTGTCTGTGAATAGCTGTACCTGTTATTAAAAAGTACCAAGTCATTTGCACTCAATTTGTATGATATTAGCCAACAGTCTTTTTTTTTTCCCTCCAAACATCTCTGGACATCTTATTTTACTGTATTAATATTTCACTTTAATGTACCTGATTCAAAATATAACAGGACCAGGGATCTGAAGCTAGCTCATTTTGGTTATTTAGGCCTCACCATTTAATTTCATAGACTGAAAAGAAATTGTATTTGTTCTCTGATTGGATAAGTATGTGAGCAGTTATCTAATAAACAGTTACAGAAGCAAATTTAGATGCATGAAATTGAAATTTGTTTTGCTATGAGCATAAACTGTATACAGAAATTACCTTAAGGTGGATGAAGAGAAAAGTAGCTGGAGAGATTAAAAAAAAAAACACCTAAAAACCCCCTCAAAACAAAACAGATCTGTAATTGAAATTTTCACAAGACTGAGATGCTGGTGTTGATGTGCTCAGCTTGCCTAATAGCTGCTGGAGTGCAGAGATCCTACTGTATCCCTATTCAGAGGCTGTGGAGCCTTTGGAGCAAACAGGGATGCTTCTTGATCAATATTTAATACTTCAATAGGTAGAGAGGGAAAGCCTCATATGACACTGAGCAAAGTGGTCAGAGCACACACCATATCATGATCGTGAATGTGCCTAATGTCACATTGTATCAGCATTATTATTACTGTGATATCCAGTGTATTTGTTTTTTGCAACAGGCCTATATAGCATGTACAGAAATAAATACTGGAGAAGAACAGCCCTAGCCAAGAGCTCCAGCCTTTGGTAACTTTAGCTGTGGCCTTCTGCCCTGCACTGGTCTTGCATCCAGGCATGACCTAACACAGTGCTTTAAAAACCAGGGAGAGAGAGTGGAATGAAAGTGTGGAATGCTTGGATTATTGCAAGGTCATCCAGCTTCTTTTAAACAATTGATGTATTGAAGGTAGTTATCCAAGGTATTTCAAGAGAAGTGTAAGTGGATAGATTTATTTGATGTTCGTTATGAAAAACATCAGCATACTCCTGATACTTTCTTCATCCAGCCACCTTCTTAATGTCATTGTTCCATATGTGAAGTGTAAGTCTGTTCTATTAAGGATAACTCCAGAGAGGATTATTTAGCAGGATAATCTTAAAAACCTGCCAGTCAAGTGACCTTTCCACATGATTATGCAACATGGAATACAACTTGGATTGTGTGTGTATTCTGTTGTGACAAACAAATTTTTGTGTTAGAAATCCACTGAAATGTATGGAGAAAAACCCCTCCAAACTGAGGAGTCTTCAAAAATTTCAATAAATATTAGGAAACTCTGCGCTGAGGTAAGGGAAAGTGTTTAAACATTGAGAGCAGTGTACTTTAGAAGGGAACAGAGCCTGCCTTTAAAATCCTTGGTCCTAATAAAGTGCTTTTGACTTTAACTGTCATTATGACTTACCATTTAGGTTTCCACCTCTGGGATCAAAAGTTTTTGGCTTGCATTCATTTAGGGCATTACTGGGGAAGTTATGCACATCCTGAAGTCACATTTGGGTTGAGATATAAAATGGAGTTGGCCACAAAATATTTCAACAACTTCCAGTCTCTTGTTCCTGGTTTGCTTTCAGATACAGTTGTGTATTCTCCTCTGCAGCTCCTTGCACAACCAGAGTGCACTCAGGTTATTTATGAAGACAAATATGGGGACTCTCCTCTTTTCCCTTAGAATTTTAGAATGGTTAGGATTGGAAGGGACCTGTAATCCAACCCCCACTGCTGTGGGCAGGGACCTCTTTCAATCGACCAAATCACTCAAAGCTTTATGCAACCAAATTCTGAACACTTTCAATGATCCAAGTGGGGATCCTTGGGGAATCCAAGACTTTTCTGGGCACTCTCTTCCAATGCCTCACCACCTTAATCCTAAAAAAAATTCTTCCTCATGTCTTGTCTAAACTCTTTCAGTTTAAAGCTCTTGCCCCGTGTTTCATTGCTACAGTCCTTGATATAAAGTTTTATTCCATATTTCTTGTAAGGCCCTTTTGTATGCTGAAAGGCTGCAATGAGGTCTCTTCAGAGGCTTCTCCAAGTTGAACAACCCCACCTCTCTCAGCCTGTCTTCACAGAAGAGGTGCTCCAGCCATGTCTAAAGTTAGGTGAGGTGAACCCCCCTCTACCAGTTTGCTATCCTGTTCACTGAAAAAATATTTATTGTTTAAATCAATATTGTAATTTCCATTGTAAGGCTTGTACACAAAATATTCTACATTCAAATGCTGAACATCCCAACATATCATGCCCTGCTCTTGCATAATTTGGTCTCCTGGACTAGTGATAAAAAACCCATAAAAAATTGTAACCTCAGTTCAGAAAATTCTATGATATTCTTTTGTTATGAGAACCAATGTTGAGGCTGAAATGTTTTTCAGCCCATACAAAACTGATGGGCTCATTATTCTTATCACTTTAGAGCAAGTCTCCCAAAAGCTACTCAAAGATTCAAATCTTAAAAGTGTTCTTAATCTAATAATGAAACTTTGTCATACTGTCATAGTTCGCTGAGGAAAATATGTTTAGCTACCAAGAAATTCCACAGCAAAATCTCATATTAAAGTCTCCATCTTATCCCAGTCTTATACTAAAGAAATCCCTTACAAAAATTGTATACTACTGTGATTTTACTATAACTTGGACATCATGGTGTGTGCTCTATACCTGTGCAGAAGCATAGTTCACAAAAACTTCTGGGGTTTCAGAATCACAGAATATCCTGAGTTGGAAGAGACCCACAAGGATCATCAAAATACAACTCCTGGCCTGGCACAGGACCCCAAGAATCACACCATGTGCCTGAGAGCGTTGTCCAAACACATTGTACTCCATCAGGCTGTGACCACTTCCCTGGGGACCCTATTTCTGTGCCCAGCCACCCACTGTGTGAAAAACCTTTTCCTAACATTCAACCTAAACTTCTCCTGACTCAGCTTCATACCCTTTCCTTGCGTTATGTCACTGGCCACTAGAGAGAAGACGTCTTACCTGTCCCTCCACTTCCCTTCATGAGGAAGCTGCAGACTACCATGAAATCTCCCCTCAGTCTCCTCTTCTCCAGGCTGAACAGACTAAGTGACCTCAGACACTCCTCATACGGCTCCCCCTCAAGGCCCTTCACCATCTTCGTGGCCCTCTTCTAATAGTTTTATGTCTTTTTTATGTTGTGGCACCCAGCACTGGAAGTGAGGCTGCCCCAGTGCAGAGCAGAGCAGGACAATCCCCTCCCTTGCCCAGTGGTGATGCTGTGCCTGATGCCCCCAGGACAGGGTTGGCCCTCCTGGCTGCCAGGGCACTGCTGACTCGTGTCCAACTTGCCACTGACCAGGACCCCCAGGTGCCTTTCTGCAGCTCTGCTCTCCAGCATCTCATTCCCCAGTCTGTCCATACATCCAGGGTTGCCCCATCCCAGGTACAGAATCTGGCTCTTGTCTTTCTGAAACTTCATGTGGTTGGTGATTGCCCAGCTCCCCTAATTAGTCAAGGTATCTCTTCAGGGCCTCTCAGCCTTCAAGGGAATCAACAGCTCCTCCCAATTTAGTATCTAAATGTTTCAGCTTCCTTTCTGAGATTGGAAATTCTTCAGAGCAACCCTACCCGAACATTTATTCCTCCTTATTTTCCGTGAACCTTCTGTACATCACAGTGGCTGTGCAGATTAGGCGGCACAGGTAAATTTAGGAATATTAAACCAAATAAGATATTTTTGTGTTGGTCTTTCAGTGTTTTCCATATTCTACCACCATAATTCCAAGGATATCCTCATGTGCATAACTGTAGCAATGAGACCAGTTATGCCAGTGAGCGACACCTAAATTGGGAGTGAGGGAGGTGTGTAGTTCCCCTGTACCTGTTCTGAGGACTTCCAATTAATATTTTTGATACTTGGGTGAATTTGTCAATTTCATTCAATAAATAATGTTTCTTTTCATGTAGAAATGGAGTAGAGCCTGTCTGAGGTTGCCCTCAGCTAGTGTGCCAAGGAATGATCTAGAGCCTGCATACAGCAAGAGAAGCCTGGATTGCAGAAGGGCAAGGACTGGAAAAAAGCCTGACATTCACATCCATATGGGATCATGGATGAAAGTCCAGCTTTAGTTTCAACATCCCAGGAAAATGAGAATCTTTACAGACAGGTAATTTTAGCAGTGAAGAGACCGTCCCTGTAATTATCCAATACAGAAAATGTGAAAATCTGTGCCAGCAGTTAGCCTGCTGACACTCAGCAGGGGAGAGTGTGTTTTACAGGCAAACACAGGAAGGGCTGAGTGGAGAGGGAGAGCTGGATGACTTCACAAAAAAATACGTCCCAGCCTGGAAACAAGAAGTGTGCTCATCTAGGGTCAGGAAAGAAAGTCAGAAAAGTTAGAAGAAAGGATATAATTCTCTGTTGCTGTTCCAATGCTATGGTGTTCAGGAAAAGATTAGGAATAGAAAACTGGTGGGAAGAAGTAGGAACGGAATCCATATGGCCTAGACCCTGGCTTCAGATTAGATTTTAGAAAGCCAGATTCTGCTCTTGTGCTTTTTGCTGATCTAACACTTGGCTTTTCGATTCATGATGTCTTGGTGCCTCCATTTTGTCTCTATTGCCTGCCTTGTTTGATTAGACGGTATCAAAATACAAAAACAGCAACAACAGCACCCAGTAGAAATGTGTTCAAAAAGGTTTCTTTTGCATTTTGTAGGAAAATTCCCAAAGGCCAGTAGGATGACATGGACTCAATTGTATGACAATGGCTACCATTTTGTGACACATGAAGACTCTTTCCCAGGGCTTGGAGATAAGCTGAAGAAGCCCTGTGTATTTTCACTTGTTCTCCTGTCCTGTCATTTGGGATTCATCTCACTTGAGTTTAGGGTCCAGATGCAGTTGCATGACCAGCAGTATCTGGGTCTGTTTGAAGCTGTTGTACACAGTCCTGAAATTCTAAATAATGGTGGCATGTTGGAGACAAGAGTTCCAGTAGATCTGCTCCTCTCTGAAATGGCTGTGTGAGGCACACCAGGAGATGTACCACAGCACTTAACATGACATGAGACATCTATACTCAGATAACTGACGCTGTGCACTGGAGATCTGTATCTGAAGCAATCATCCTGCTCTGCTTTGTAGTGAAGGTCTAATCAAACAAACTTTATTGACTACCTCGCCAGACAATGAATTGCATTTAAACTCCACTGGCTGCATTAACTCAATTTCTATTGACAGTAAAAAATCCGTGATTTCCGTTCAGATGTGCATGCCTGCACCATGGACACCCAGAGTGAGTCAGGCAAATCACAGCTGCTCTCAGTGCACTTGGGAGGATGGAGAGCTGAACACGGAACTGTTGCTCACATGAAAAATGAAGATGTGTAGCACCAACACAATTATGTCAAACTGATGGAAAACAACGGGGTATGCCAACATTTTTGAAGAGTAGGTTTTTATAATATTTTTTCTCCTCATTTGATTTGCTTATTTGCTCTGGCAACCTACATTGTAAGCTGAAACTGTTCAACAGTTTTCTCTTTAAGGATTTCAATTCAAAGTATGTATAGGATGAAGTGGAAACAAAGGGGAAAGAAAAATCAATTTTTATAAGATCACATTTAACTTCTGTTACAAATACCAAAGAACAGAAAATTAGTCTAGAATCCTTGTATTATGGTATGCCAGCAATCATATGGAAACAAATATGAAATCTAATCTCACCATTAGGCAAAATACTAATTTTCAAGATATATTCAAACTTTTCCCTCCCTTTGAAACACATATATAGTTACACATCTTACCTGTGAAACTTTTTGAGTGTAAGCTCTTTTGATAATCCATACTCTTGATCTCAAAGGTGAAGTTTGACAAACTTTGAGCAGTAATTACAGCATATCTAAGAATCAGGGTATTATTAATTTAAAGGAAGTAATGCTGAAAATACTTTGGGCCTCATTCTGTACTCATTTGTCTTTCACAAGATGCTGAGCTTTGATTCTGATGGTTATCAAAGTGAAATCTGGTAGTCATCCATGACATAGCACTAGTACATGTTTATGATTGTTGATCTGAATCTCCTGTACAGTTTGGAAGTGTTAGGGAAAAATATACAAGAATACAGTAATGGAGATTTTTCTTTGCTAGAAAACCAAGGGCTAATCATCACACTTTCTTTTTAGTCTCTTATTTGCTAAATAGTATTGTGTAGGTCATCTGTACTTCTCTTTCATAACCAAGCACATTAAGAAGCACAAATTATGCCTGCAAGATCTTTCCACTACAATTCTTCCCTCTTTCTCATTCATGTGTACCTGAAGTGATAATTGAAATCTGAAGTTCTAATATGCAGAGCTGTGAAATGTATGTCAGCCCACTGAGTACTTTCCTCACCAGTACAGAACAGAAGGCAGCTTCCTGGCTATTTGGAAGCATTATGTTACCAACAAGATTCCCAGTCTTACAGCAGAGGCTATCATCTGTTCTCACTAAACACAGAATTAAAGTGTATATTTCAGGGTAGGGAGTAGGATGTTTAAGCTTGAGGCATGAGAAGAAATAACTATTGGTATTTAATTCCCATACCTTTTGACTGGTTAATTGGATAAGTGGTTTGTTGCAGATTTCTCTAGACACACACCTCATTAAGCAGAGCGAGAACTTTCATTGAGAAAGGGCAAGGTCATAGGTTAAAATTAGTTTAATGTAGTTTTTCACATGTATCTGCAGTTATTTCAGGTTCATGGCAATGCCGCTTACTTTTATTTACCCATCAGACAAACACAAGAGCTCCCACCCAGCGAGGTGCAGGGTGAGATGTGTCAAGATCAAATGACCAAAAAATCACCTGGAATATAGCTTTGAATATAGAAGTTCAACACTAAAGCCTCCAGAAAGGGACTCTGTGGAAGAGGAAATATTTTATTTTCTATTTTTCATTCCCTTAAATAATTTTTGCAACTTCCCCATTTTTTGTTTTGCTGTGCTGGCAGGATTACTCCCTTTCATCCTTTTTTTAGCAACCCAGAGAGGTTTCCCTCAGGTCTGCACGTCTGCGGGAGGCCAGTGCTCGGTGGGTGCCCAAAGAACTCGAGCCTTGCTAGTGCCCTCACCCACAGTACTGCTTCTCCACGGATGGAGACAACCTGCTGGGGACAGGGACACTGAGACCAGAGCTGCCTGGGTTGGTGGGAAGGGCTGGGGACATGGGGCTTCTGCATGCCTTACACCAGTGTCAGTGGGAGGAGAACAGTACAGTCTGAAAAGGGAAGCTTGGCATATCTGCAGAGAGAGAGAGAAAATACTGAGGCAGAGGAAGATCAGTCTCCAACATCCACAATGAAAAGTGAAGACTAGTCAGAACTGATTGTTCTGAGGAAGGATGGTTGGTAGAGAAAGTTTCTTTTAAAAAACATTTTTCAACATTTTTAATTTGTTTACATTTAGTTTTGAACCAGATTGTACTTGCAGAACAGAGCATGTGTTTTAACTCTGCTGAAAGCCTGCAGCCAACAAAGGAGATAAAGGCATTCTGTTCCTTGCATTACTCAATAATAGGGAAGGAATTAATAATGGTGCACTGAATAACCCCCTCTATTTAGATAGTTTTATGCAACAATAACAGGAGCCTGTCCATGGGCTCAGTGTACTCTCTCTTTACTAGACATACTATGTGCAAATTACACAAACATGCTCAAGCCTCTGGAATTGCAAAATTCACAAGCTAATTAATCAGAGCTTGACAGCAAAGCATCTCACATCCAGTGTCAGAGAGGGAAGATAATTTTGTCATTCAGGAACAAGCCTGTGCTAGAAGACAGATGATTTTGACTCCTAACTGTTCACTCAGTTCTGCTTCAGTCCTTCTGGGAATAGTATTTCAGATTGTCCAAGGTGTCAATGTTAATAATTAAAATTTTAAATTGGGATGGTGGGGGGTGGAGGGAGAAACATGAGTACCTTTTGAATAGGTGAATGCTTAGCTCAGTCCAGAATTACTTTTTGGATTATATGTCTCTGTAATATAAATAGACATCATGTACAACACAAG
Organism: Monarcha castaneiventris obscurior; assembly: GCA_026261815.1. Classification (NCBI taxonomy): domain Eukaryota; kingdom Metazoa; phylum Chordata; class Aves; order Passeriformes; family Monarchidae; genus Monarcha; species Monarcha castaneiventris. Next base: position 41,928,009 of record JAMPIT010000575.1, read on the forward strand.
AAATGGATGACTTACAGCTAGTGCAGAGGCAACATCCTTTATAAAAAAGAAAGTGTCAGCTTGTCTTCAGGGTATCTTCTATAATGTTTAGATTTTTTTTTTCCTTTGAAGTTCAAATTATTTGTAAGATCTGTGAGATACAGTCCCCGTGTAAGATACTGTGAATTTCTTAGTAATTTCTGGAACTGGGCAAGTTGCTCTTTATATGCCAAGTGGAACAGCAGAAGTATTTTCAGTAATGAGTTCTTAGCCAGTAGCTGCACTAAAAAAAAAAATTGGTTAGTACTGCATGTGACAATCATAGATTGACAGGCTGAACAGCAAATCTCTGAATAAAGTTAAAGTTAAGCAATCAATCACTCAAGCTCCATGAGGCATATTCACTAAGTTATGGAAATTCTGAAACAAACTGAAATCTTTGAGAGCAATAGTTTTTGGGTATCCTATCTTTCACAAAATTTTGCCATGTTGGCCTCTCCAGAGATCTCACAATGGCGTTATCCTTAGCTTTAGTTTTAGGCCGCTTTGTCTAGTCACTGTGGTACAAATTAACCACAGAAATGTGAAACATGAGCATTGCTGCATGTTGTGAGTACTGTAACAATAGTCACCATTTGCCTGTATCAGAGATTTTAAAGTTGTTATTGTTTTCTGTTTAATGAAACATCTCAAAAGCTTCCCAATGCTACAATTATCTCATGAAAGCTTGTAATTAAGTTCAACACATATGTTACTTGGATAACCCAAGTTTTTGATAGATGTTCACAATTTTTAAAGCATATAACTTATATTTTGATTTTCTCTCTCTGTCTCTCAGACCCTAGGCAGACCTAGGGTACCAGGTATGTCTGTAAATGAAGAAGGATATGAAAAGACTTGATAAATGTTTTGAGAGATGACACATTTTGAAAGCTGGGTTGAGTTTTTTTGGTAAATTTTATGACCTATATAGAATAAGTGATAGAGAAAACAGAAAGAAAGCTTTACTGGCATAACCTTTATATGACTATCTAGTGTTATTAGTTTCTATATATCTTTAGTGAAACATGGAATATGAACTGGATTTTATTGCTGTTTTGAAAATGCAGCATATGGAATTTTTTTCAGCCTTATATTCTCTGAAATGCATGATCAAACTCTTTTAGGTTTCCTGTCTAAAGATCCTTTCAAAAAAGGCTCAGTGGTGGAAAACATTTTTCAAAAAATGTTTTTGTAAAGGGAAAATTTTAAAGGGGTTGGAGTCTTTGTTAACATATCCTGTTGTTAATACCGTAGCATTTTCATGTAAAATAATGATTAGGAAAATATTCTTCATTTCTCAGCATTTTTTTTTTTTCTGTAAGAACAGATTGCTATTCTCCTGTCTGCACAGAACTTGCACCAGCTGTATCAGAAATTTAGCACAGGGAAAGAAAAAAGGTCATTTACATTGCAGATCCAACAGCAGAGAGTACTCCTCAAGTCTTTGGCTAGAGATGATCAATAAGAAAAGGAGTTAGTTTCAGGTTATGTAACATTAGATGATGGGGTCACATATTAGGAACCATTCTAAAAACCATTCTAAAAAACCATTCTAAAAGGGTTTATAAAGAAGAAAGAAAAGAATGAGATGTACTTTCCTGGCCCAAAGTTTAGCAAACTAAGGGTACTTTTTTTCTTAGTCCAACCTGACAAAATTTTCTAAAATATCACATTTTGATGCTTTAGCTTAAAGCTTGATGCTTCATAAATCTGATTTTCTAGAGGATGTCCTTTCAGGCAATTTAAGTTTATTTTGCAAATTTCTCTACAGGAATGTAAAATACTAGGTTTAATTTACATGTGGACATATAGTTTCCTTGATGCTTAATATGTTTCTAAAAGACCCTCAGCTGGAAATAATAGCAGCTGCTAAAGAAAATTCAAGTTTTCTTGAACAAAAAAAGAGAGAATGTGATCAGGGAGTCTTGCTTATCTTATCCATATTCAAGGCTTTTTCCCCCTGAGGAATTTGGTAAAGGGGAAAAGGAGTAAAGCAGGTAGACAAACATACAATGAAACTGTTTATATAGTAAAGAGTTTTAGATAGATTTTCCATTAAAATATCACTGTTTTCCTCTAGGGAAAAAAAAAAAAATCTTGATAGAAGACCATAGATAATTTGAAATATTTCGTGGTCACACAACCTCAGGGTAGAGATTTGGTTATCCCTATCTGCATTCCCTGACAGTCTCACCAGCTCTGAGGCTCTGAGGCTCTGAGGGACTGTCTTCCCTCATAGTGCTTCATGGAAACTGTGGTCCAATTTGGACGTACAGACTGTAGAAGAAAATGGGCCTGTGACTCATTTCCCTGGAATGGCCTTGAGTAGCCATAAAAAACCTTATAAGTTAATGTGTATCATTTGGTTTTCTAACCAACATAATATTTTTTTACTTTTGGCTAAAAGAAAATTTCCATGGAAAAAGTTCTATTTTTTCATTCTTAGTCATGTCTCAGGTTCTTGTTATTTGGGTGCATCTGTGCCATTTTGGGGTTCAAATGTCCTGGTTTTTATGACATTTATTTACGGATGACCACTGACATGGATCCTGCTCACCTCACCCAGAAGCTCTCATGTGCATCAGAAATTAGTCCTTTATAATAGAGTGTCCATGAAGAAAAGCCCAGTTGGGCAATGATTTGAAAGACTGACAAAACAATGAAGGAATATTTCACACAGCCCTCAGATCATGAAAGGGAACAGAATTTCTGGAGGGAGCAGTAGCCATCTAACTAATTACTTAAAGCAAAAGACTCCCTGTCAAGGTCAGCCTAGAAACACAGTGAAGCAGGGTATATTTTATTACAAGGAACCTCTCAGTGTTTTGATTTGATTATGTTATTAGTTCCGTGTAAGTGTATTAACTGAAAAGGCATGATTAGCTGAATAAATTTCAGGAGGGATGTGAAAGCTGGTGTCAGCAGATAGAATACAGACACCAGTTTTTGCCTAGCAAGGCAAGACAGCAAAATTTAAGGTGGAACCTCTCAGAAAAGACACCAAAAAAAAAAAAGGGAAAGGAACATTTATGTGATTTCTGCTTGTCCAGACAGAGGAAAAGCCTCTTTGATCAAATGACAAGAAAAAAGACAGATAACATAGTCTTTTGAAGGTCAAGTCTACCTTTGAAAATTAATCTGGAGAACACAGGTCTAAAAAAAATTTTCAGTAGCACAGTTGTGAGGCCCAGTCTGAAAAATTTTTGTACACTGACAACTAATGTTCACTTAAGAAAAAACCCCTAACAAAAAACAAACAAACAACAACAACAAAACCCCCAACAAAACCACACTACATTTCTTTTGATACTTTGACAATAAAGAAAGTTGACTCTGCTTCAGGGTATATTTGAGGACTTCAAAGGTAAGACTGAAATTTCATTAGAGCACTATTATATCCTTTTGATCACTTTAAAGAGAAGCACTTCAACCATGCTGCCATGAACCCAGATATTCCTCCTTTCTTTTTCCCTCTGCCTCTCCTTGCACCTCTGGGCATTCATCTGCTCTTTATGTTACTCTTAGAATTTGAGCTAATCTTCTGATCTTTAATGTTGTCACTGCAGAAAGAAGAAGTTGAGAATGTTAACAATTAGAGAGAATACATCTGTCTGGATGCCAAATGGCAATTACTGTCTGGGCATGATGTCAGAAAAAATAAGATTTTTTCGGTGATGCAAAGGAAGAAAAGCTGAACCCATGCAGGAATTCCATATGTGTATACTAATGTGTTTGTGCTCTTCTAGGATGAGAAAGGTCTCCTGCTCTGAACAAGGCCTTGATATTGTCTTTGACTTCCTATTTGCAAGAAGTCAGGACTGCTCCTCCTTGGTGCTGCTGGCAGAGGCCATGTTCCCATCCATGCCTGTGCTGCAGAGCATGCAGAAGGGAAAGCAAGGCAGAATGGGGGGCAGATGGTAAGAAAATACTGAAAATACTCTCCCTGAACACAGGAGAGTTCTCCAAGGGAAGGAGGCAATCACTCCAGACAAGAAGCCTGGGGGAAAAACTGGTGTCTCTGGGCCATCAGAGGTCACAGTAGTTCTATCCCTCCAGCCCAGTGGGCTGTTTCCAGCTGAGATGTGAGCAATTCTAGCCCCAGATTCTTTGTATTGGTCAGCACCTGGTGTAAGATTTTTCTGCAAAGTGTTTTGTTCCTGCTTTCTTGAGAGATGAGAGAACATGTCAGGAGGGATTCTTTCTCTCCTTTAAATTTAATGTGAGGTGCTATAAGTAGATCGGACACTTCAGAGTCTCTTTTACAATGGCACAAATCACAAGTGTCTGCCCCTCCAATCCTCTCTTCCCTTCCTGCTTCTTCTGAATGAGTTGGTTTTTCACTTCAAAGCAAAAAAGATGAAGTCTGGGCTACCTGTTTCAGTATGCTGATTTTGTCCCATTCTGACTTGGATTTTCATTCCAGTTGCCCTGTTCTGAGGCACAAGTAACATTTCTTTTACCAGTTTTATGGATATCTACTTGTAAGAAATCATCGATTTGAACTTTATTTATGCAATGTGTGGGACAAACACCTAGAAAGGAAGAAATTGTTTAGTTTCTTTTAAACTTGATTGCCTTTGTCTGGGAAGAAGTGTTTTGGGAGATAATGATGCCAAGTTGGTTTTGCATTCATCAGATATATCACTTAGCCATTTAAATTTAAATTTACCTATTGGAAGCCTATGAAAGGCTGGGACTACAGCACAGAGATGGAGGTGAATGAAAAGCAAAGCTTTAGAAATGGAAAAAAATGCAGTAATCATACTACTGTGTTAATGCCCAAATGTAGAGTGTGTGCATATACTGTATTTAAAAAAGTTTTTAGAGTAGCTCATATGACCATACTTTGGCCTCTGAAGAGGCAAAGAAAAAAAAAGCATCTTCCTGTCAGCCTATGAATTATTTGGTGGGAAGTCATCATTGGTAGCCAAACTAAAGTCATGGGTTTACCAATAAAAGATGGTTCTGAAAGCTCTCACTCTCTCAGGAAATCCTGTTGAAATAACTGTCATCACTACCACAAGTCCCTGTTTACAGAACTAACTAGCCACTTCAGTACAGCACAGGAAATTCTTTATAGTTCATATGTTTATTGAGATTTCTATGATGTATATAGACTGAACTAAAATCACACCAGTGACTCTTATGAATAGAACACATCAAACTCAGTATGAATTACATTTATTGTAAACTTTGCTTTTGTATGGAATAATGAATGACAAAAATCCCCCAAATGAAATTATTTTATACCCTTTCCTCAGCCAATGACCCTTTCTGTAGATTATCTTAAGGTTAGTTATTAAACTCTAAGCAAACACTTGACTGATATTTTTGGATCATGAGAGAGCAAGCTGTAAGGAGTTACAGCTGTGAGCAAAGGCTCCCTAAACTGGCCTCTGACTGTGTTTCAAGCTTACCAAGATGCCCAGCAGTAGGCACATCTAATGTCCTCTTCTAACTCCGTGGGGAGTGAGAAGGAGACTTTTGGCAGTTTCACAACAGCCCATCATTGCATAAGGGAAGGAAGGCAAGGTGCTGCTAAAGGGCTCTATTCCAAGGTCAAGACAGTAGATAGAAATAGCCACCTCTACAGTGAAATACATTATGTCCAAACTAATAGCCTAAATTCTACCAATTGCTCCCTAAAATTTCTCATTGGCTTTCACTGGTTACGAGAGGAGGCCAGATGCCTAGAAATAGACTGCCTTGGTTAGATTCTCCCTCCACATGCTTCAGGAATATTCTCTTTGCTGTGGATCACAGCAATCACTAGTAATCACTAGTAATCTAGCACACAAAAGCACAGATGAGTGTGCTCACAGTAGCTTTGCTTCTTGGCATTTTATAGATTCTGTGAGATCCTAGTCCCTTTGGAAGGTACTTAGTAGCAGTAGCAGTATTAATATCGGTATAATTTGTTTTAATCTTTGTGGGGAAGCTCCTAAAATAGGAATACTGTTTTGTTTATCATTTTGTAGGCTCACTAAGTTAGGAGCAGTCTGGGGCATTGTTGTCATGGAAAGAAATCTAAATCTCCAAATATGGGAAGTAGCAGGCTAGAAGATGTGATGGGGTGGATGTTAGTGGGATCTGAGCTCAATGTTCAGCCAGTTCTTATTCTGCAACAGAGGGTTTGGGAATCTGTTGTCATTGTCCACTTACCAAGTGATACTCTTGATGTCTGTTCCTCTCAGGCCTTGGAGAAGTGTGTATCCCAGACACCTCAGGTTTTGAAATGAGGTTTGTGAGCAATGGTAGTCATTCCTGCACTACAGTGTGCGCTAAAGAATTCAGAAATGCCATGCTGGTTTACATAAGCTCTACCATAGAAACAGCACCAGTAGCATGCTATTAAACCATGAAACAAAGATCATTTTGTCTGCCTAATCTAATTCTGACGAGTTCAGGAATCTGTTCCTTTTCAGTCCTGATATTGTGCCCAGGACATTTAGGGTGGGTTTCTTTTATCAGGTAACATGGCAGGAGTATCTCAGAAAATATTCCATGCAAGAGTGAGCATATTAATGAAGTAAATGGCACGATCAAGTGGCTTTCCTATTGTCTTCTTGCTCATGGCTTTTCTGGCTCAGCTGCCAATGCAAATGTTATTGATATTGTTTGCACATTACCATTCCTGCACAGACTATTTGCTCTAATTATTCAAGATTTTGTATCAGTTAATCTAACAGTTGATACTTTGGCAGAATTCCCATTAAGATGCATGTGTATGGTAAATGATTAAAGGATTGGGCATGCATATTGAGAGAGCTGATGACTTGCTACTTGTGGTAATGACTCTTGCTGTTCTTTTACCCTCAGCCACATGGCATTACATGCTGCCTTTACAAAACAGTCTTGTCTTTGTCAAGCAGGAGATAATCTGGAACCTCTTTTTTAACCATCTGTTCTTTGCTGAAGCCTTATGAGGTACCCTGGTGTCCTAGTTCTGACTCTCCTTTACAATGCTCTGAAATCCTCCAGTATCTTTGGATTTCAAAGAGAAGCACACGGAGCTACATGGTGTACATTTGTCTGCTAGGTACAATCCTTTTTTAGCTGTTCTTTTTGCTTATGCCTCTGATGTTTCTGTTTGCTCTTCTGCCACATAAGAAGAGAGAAACCTACAGGGTTATGAACTGCAAGAATATTTAGTCCATTCGCATACTTACCATACCTCAGATTTACAGGACATTTCTTCTGGGAATAATTAGATCCTCTGTACATTGGAGAAGCTGTTTGCAGATTGTGGTAATCAGAACTAGATCAATTCAATTAATGCTCAAAGAAAATTGCTAATATTTCTTCTGTATTATCACTTGGAAGGCCAAAAAGAACTTCCCACTGGTATAATACATTGCTGTGTTAATGCGGGTGAGAGAAAATGTTTTTTCCCATTGCCTATTTTCCTGTCTAATGCCAGCACTTTTAAGAACTGATAGCAGCAGCTGCCAGAAGCAGCCATTTGTAGTACACAATATCAGGTTTTATCAAGCCTGAATAATCAGAAGCTGTGCTGTGTAACGAGACTCTTGAAAAAGCATCTCAACAATGATACAAAGCCCATACCAGCATTATGGCAGGTAGGAGGCCTGTCAGATGGACAATGATTATAGGAAATGGTATAGTACTGGCACAATTGAAAAATGAAATCTTAATGACTTGGTCCTTGGCCTGCATAGCTGCATCTGAGGTTTGAGCCTCTGGAACAGCCTGGGTGTTAGCAGTATGGAAAATCTGACTCATGAGTGTCTGAAATCCCAAAGTAAGGTTTGGAATGAAACCTGTATTTGTTTAAGGATATATATCTTGGCAGCACTAGCAGGATATTACCACCAATTACCTACTTTCAAGTTAATTTCTGCAGTAACAATAAAAAGTTTTAGGTCAGAGATCACACAGAATGTTTTTCAGGAAAAGCAAATTAAATTTCTTTTTAAAATTAATACCTATTGAATATTCACAGAGATGTTTTCCAGAAGATGATATAAAAGCCTTTGCTAGGAAACTTTTATTAGTTTTGAAAACTTGTAACAGTTTAGTGCTAGATCACACATCTGTAAGCAGCACAGACTGTACTTACAGTGTGGGAGACTGTGCTGTGAAAGCAGCAGCCTGGAAAAAGAGAAAAGAGTCAGCTGAATAAGTAGCAGTCAGTTATGGCTGAGGGAGTTAACATGCACAGAGAAAGTATGATTGAGGAGGAGCACAGATCTGGTACTGCTACTCTGTGGGGAAGAAAGGAGGAATGGGACCCCAGGGTCCATTTTGTGGCTAAGAACTGCAAGGAGATGCACCATGTCATGGGCTCCCTGAATGACCTGCAGTGTGATTCCAGTGAGGCTCTTTTTACAGTCAGAGTCATAACACACCCACCCAATTTGGCCAACCTGAGAGAAATTTTAAGAGTAACTTGATGACAACATGTTGGTGTTTCCATTGGAGTGAAGTCAGATCAAGTCAGAGTGAGCTTATGTAACCCTTTCTTAGTAGTAAGGACAAAATAATATTTGAAGTCAAAGGTGCAGTGAAAGAGTAGCTTTGGAAAATATTGAGGCGTCTATTATTGCAAGACTGTGTGATAAAAGCCTTTTCTGGCCTTATAATATGTGATTTATTCCCTCTTTCCCACTCCCCTCTGTTAATTTTAATTAACAGATTTTTATTGATCTTTGTAGAGAAAAATTGTTTGGTTCTTGTTTTCCAACCCAGTACCACTGAGTTGAAATGGAGTCATCATTAAGTTTAGACACTGCTATTTTCTGCCTTTCAGATACTGTGGCTCCCATCTTGTTTTCGTGAAATTCTTGCCTACATAAAGGTATTTGGGGATAAAATATCAGTGTGGTGTATTCCCTGCTGAATGAGCATGTTTGCACATGGGGCAACTTATGAATAATAAACTCGATTTGCAGATACATCTGGAGAATGCTTCACTTCAGTTTAATATTGTGAAGTTATCCCTAAATATTGACATATTTTAGGCACATATTCATATGCTCTTAAGGATCCTTCTTTTAATGAAGAATAGCCATAATTTATAAGTGTAGTGCAGCCCATCTCTGATTCTCTCTGGCATTTTCAGTCCATGCCAGGTTCCACAGTGCCTGTGAGAATACTAGGGTCAAACTGGAACAGGACACATGGGTCTGGTTCTGACCTTCCCCATGAGACAGTGCTCAGCTCTACCTTTGTAAAGCTGTGAGAAGTGGCTGAGCATTGAGCTACAGTAGGGCTTGGATTCAAAGAAATCCAAAGATAAATCAGAAGGCAAGAAGTTAAATCAAATGCTTTTCTTACAGGCATCTGACTGTACAGTGTTTTTCACAAGCAGTTTGGTCCAAAACATCTTTGGGCTGTCATAACAAAGTTCTAAAGGAAATGGGTTTTTTTAACTTGGTTTGGTTTTCACATGCTAGTATTTTTTAAATCTTTTGAAAATTGCATTTGCAACCAGGAACATTAGAATTTTTTCTTAATATGAGTAGAACATAACAAAATGGTAAATAAAAGGAAAATTTCAAAATTTCAAAAACTTCAAAACCTCAGTGATAATCTTAAGTGTCATCAATACTGAAATAAGGTCAAGTCAAAGCTCTCCTCTATATTTTCCAGAGAATCAGTGCTTCTTGTTCTGTTTGTCTTATGAAGTACTATGCCATCCATCTACCTCAACATCTTACTGTAACCTGCTTAATCACTTTAGGATGAACAGGGAAGATGTTTTGGTTCCAAAGGAATTACACAAACAAATTATCAGGAGTTTGTGATGTTCACAAAAACAGGATTTCCATACAAGGTTTTGTACGAAAAGCTAATATAGCCCCTTTCATGTCGGAGCAGAATACCTTCCTCATTAATCTGCCTTCTCTTCAGCTTAATAGTACTTAGCAGTCACATAATGGTTTGCATCCCCCAAGCACTGTACCTAAATTGAAGACCCTGTTTAATAGTTAGACATGTATACCTGCTAAGGGAGTGCTATAGAAATCAAAAGTGCAGGTGTTTATAAGTTAAAAAAAAAAAAAATTAAAAACTGAAGAGGGAAAAAAAGGTGGGGGGGAAGAAAAAGAAAAAATAGAGTCTTAAAATAGGGCTCACAACTTTTTTCTTCATTTAGAGTGCTTAGATATCATGTTGACAAATGCCTTGGTACCTCTGAGGAAAAGTAGATCATCAGTATGTGATAATTTTCCCTGAATATTGAATCTGAAAAAGGAACAGAAAAATAGTTTTTACATAGTCATTTCTCTGATACTTGTCTGGGTCATTTGGTGACTTTTTCTAAGTCTGTATTATTAAGTAATGTGGACAAGTAAGATATATTAAAGTACCAGTTGATGTTTAGGGCCTGTCATCTGCGATATGCACATTTCAGCAGGTTTATATTAGGACTGCACTGGTCCCATGACCTGAGTGTCCTTTGCAGCTGGAGTGCATTAAGTACAATCCCAGGAGCACATATTCCAGTTTAGTTTCATCCAGAAGGAATCCAGGTCATGCACTCCGAGACCATTTTGTGATGCAAATCAAAGCACAGCAAAAAGAGACAATAGGCAATTTGTTTAAAAATCTCTATCTTCCTTTAAATTGAAACACCAACATAGGCACCCCTCTGGGACTTGGGTGGAATGTACTGTTTCTAACTCAACAGAAGATCCTGTCCTGGCACACACTGAGGAGCTCATATATCATTTTGAAGCACTGAATTACTTGTTTTTAGCAGCAAGGAATATTCTTATTTCATTATGGTTTGCAAGCAGCAGCTAGAAATAGAGATGGGGAGAGCTGGAATGAAAGAGATATTTTAAAATGTACCTAAGGATGTACAATTCTTGGGGCTCACATTGTTTAGTTCTTTGCTGAATCTGAGTCCATGAAAGTTCAGGCTTTTAAAGGCTAGGACATCTACAATAATGCTTTTTTGTGGTAGTCCTCACCTATCTATCCCTACTGTGAATTTGGCTGTATGTTGAGATATGGATACCAACAGGGAGCCTGCTAGGCCAATGTGTTTCCTGCAGCAGTGTTAAGCTTTCCCCAGGGTAAGGCAGAGGCACCCCCTGCAGTAGATGGCTTTGTAACAGTCTGCCCCCAGCATGGAATAGCCAGTCCAAATTTCAGTGAGGGAGATCAGATTTTCAACCAATGCATGACTAACACCTATTCCAGAGTGCCAGCAGTAGCAGTTCTGCCTTTGGGTACAAGCCAGGTTTGAATGGTGTGTTAAAGGCCCTCCCTAGCAAGAGTGACCAGGGGCCAGTAGACTCTGTAAACTCACATTTAGACAAGAGTTATCAGTGAGTGACTGGCACACCACAGGGACTCTCCAAACACAGCCAGAAATGTGCACGTGACTGACAGCCATCTAAGAGAGTCTATAATTATTGACAATAAATATAGAGAATCACCAACAAGAGAGAAGAGTAATTTAATGCTATTATATGATAAAGTTGTCTTGAGTTATATGAGACTGGAAATCTCATAAACTGCTCCTAAGGAAGAAACATCTTTCTCATTTTTTTCTAAAGAGCTGGGAAACAGCCACGAGGCAGGGGGCTTCTATCCTTTCCAAATTTTTTTGATTTGTTTACAGTTTATAAGCCTGCAACTTTGTATGGCCTCATCTATGCAAATATTCAATCCCTTTTTCAGTCGTGCTGAGCTTCTGCCTGTGTTACTGCCTCATGCAAAAGTGTTCTAGAGCCCAAGCAGGAAAAACACACTTCCTTTTACTGGTTTAACATCTTCTGCCTTTCCCCAGCTGTCCCCCTGTTACAATGAGGTAACAGAGAAAGCACAGAGCAGTGTTCAATTTACCACCTGAATGCTCCTTATTAGTTTGCATGTCTCTATTTTGCACCTTCTTATTTATCTTCTCTTTATCTTCCAGTAGAATAGTCACATTTATTTTTTCATTTTTTCTTGGTTCCTGAAAACCATTTTCTCTGGAGCTAACTTTTTGCTGTTGTATTGTTTTTGCTGCAGGAAAACCAGAACTCAGCATACAACTTCAGATAAGGTACTTGCCTCCACAGATTCAATCATCCTTACAGGCCACCATCATATAACCCCACAGAAGTTCCTAATCTTTGCATAGGTCTCCTTGCTCAAGCAACCTTCATGGTTCTCTCAGGCTGCTCTTGTCAGTGTTATTACTGACCTTAATGCCTTCTTTGTATTTGTCTTACCCCATCACACTCGCTTCATCTTCTCCCTTGTTTCTTTGTGGCTTTATTGACTTCCTTGGCACTCTCGGACCATTTGCCCATGTGTTTTATCAGAGGGCATGAACTGCCAGGGATTTTAGCCCTGTCTCTCCCTACCACATAAATAACCTGTTACCTCCATCAGCTGCTGGATGTAGAATCATTCCAATGGTTTTAGTCCCAGTTTGCATATCCAATATTTATTCTTCCTCTCTCTGTCCAGTTTCCTCTCCTGTAACCTCTAAAAGTAGTTTCTTTTCTGCCCAAGTCAGTGTTTCTCTTCACACTTGAATATCCTCCCACTTTCTTCCTTTTTTCTCATCTTGCTTTTGCTCTTCTGTATTCTCAAAACCTGCTTCTCCTTCTGAAGAACTCTAGTGCCTGAAAGACATTCACAGAAAGGACAAAATATCTCTCAAACTCAGTGACAATTTCTTTCTGGTACTGCAAGTTGCTCATCTGATCTCTGGTCATAGCACTGACATCCCTTTGCCCTATACTGGTGAGGAGAATGAACAATTTTGCTGGGTGGGGAGGTGATTTATGGCTCAGACAGCATCAGGAGCTGAAATAGTCAAGAATGTATCTTATAGTGTGTACGAAGAACAATTTTTAAAAGTTATTTTTGGCTAAATTTTCATTGGGATGTAAGCTCTTGCCTCACAGAATAGCTTTACTGCTGCTCAAAGAAAACACCACCATGATCTTTTAACATGGATCAGATCATGTATTATTTCTCTCAGCTTTAACCTTAGTGCAGGTTGAACTGTTTTTCAGAAAGAGAAAAGGTCAAGATCCATTATTAATAATGAAAAAAAGACTTACAGTGAAAGATGTCAACCAGGCTAGATAGAGGAAAATGTAAAGCACAGCCACAGTATGAAAGCTGTAATTTAGAACTTGAAAGGGAAAAAAAAATTACAAACCCAAGTAAAATACTTTTACATTCTCAGAGAAACATTTATTGAATGCAATTACTCAAATTCAATGAAATTATTCATTTAGTCTCCATGAAGTACTTTAACATCACTTGAATTAAACTGAGAAATTTAAAGACTGCCTTTTGATACTTGTTTGTTAAAATCAATAAGTTCCTGAGGCAAGTTTAGGTTCTGAAGGAGCTGACTCTTCCAGAGGAAAAATATTCCATTAAAACCAGAACAAAATGACAACCACCTCATCTAGTCATTTTTCCTCATGATAAAATCTGGCAATAAACCCAACTCCTTGTTCCAAACTTTGCACTACTGTCCAAGTTGATAATAAGCCTTTGTGCAAGGATAGACTGTTTAAAAAGCTTCAGTTTTTACACAATGATCAATGTACATAGTTCCCCTGTGGTTTTACCATTAATATATTTCAGGAACAGAAAACTTAATGTATGCAGAAATGGGTTATGAGAAGCAACAATCTGTCTTCAGTGCGTTCCTGTTCCTCAGAGACAATGTACTTCTGCTGTAACATAAAAGGTTGATGTTTTTAGGTGAAAGAATGAATAATAAAATTCTGTGTTGTAAGAAGCAGCTTGTCTTCTCAGGATTGCTTGGTGCATTCCATATGCATTGCTCCAGTAATATTTTATATTCAGAACTCACATTGCTCTGCACAGAGTGGTTCAGTAAATATCCATTGGGTGTTTTTAAGTAGAAGGTTGGAAAAGAGGCTGCTCAAGTTGAATTTTGATATCAATTTCACCTTATTTCAAATATCTATACTTTAGAGGTTTGTATGTGAGCTAATCCTCCTAGGACACCTTTATAATGAATTCTTGGACTATTTTAGTAGTCTCTCATAGAAGTGCCTATTTCTTTCTTTAGTACTTTTAATGTTCAGTGACTACAAGCTGAGATAAAGACATTCATACGTAGTCAGATGAATGTTCCCTTGCTACTCTTCATCTTCAGATGCTCTAGTGTCCCATAATTTAATATACAAACTTGAAAATTTTATTGGAAGGGTCTAGCCTCCAAACCTGATGTGCCATTTATCATTCTTGAAAACCTTCCCAGGTACAAACCTTTTGGGAAAAAATACGATTTACACACACTGAGACTTGCTATAGATTCACAATTAAGTCTTCTGAAAAGTCCTGTCTGTGTGCAGTTCTATACTGAGTGTTATTTGGAACTTCCATTTTTTTTCTTCAATTTTTGTTATCGTTCCAGTCCTCCTTGAGTCCCTATGCCAAGAGTCTCCTGAAGTTCTCCAAACCAATCGCTGGCAAAAAAACCCAAACTAAATGGCCTTTAAACTTATGATCACAGTCTAGTTTTCCTATTTCATTAATTCTCTCATGTATACATTTACCATTATTATTATCTGGATTATTGCAGTCTAATATACTATTTCTTTAAAGCACAGAATTAACATCTAATGTCCCTAGCAATTTTTTACTGGCAAAAAAAAATCATAAAAAGTTGAGCAAAGACTATGATGTTTGTCCCACAGAGATGTATGGAGATCTATCTTTGCCCTTGGATCTTCCATAACTTCTTGGAAATATTATTTCTTTATTTTTTTCATAATCTTAAGAAGTCATCTTATTGAAAATGGAGATGTGCAAATATGGAGAGCACCACAAAAGGTGCTACATCTGACAGGCTCGTACCTTGCACCAATATTGCTGTGAAAGGTGCTGCTGAATCTTTCCTAAATGCTTAGTGCCTGGAGGCTGGGCTGCATTTCTGGCCACTTCTCTGTATAAAACTGTGCTCCTTGGGGAACTTGGGCCTGTGTGGACCTCTGAAGGCACAGTGAGCTGCACCTCTGCACTGTTTCCTACTAACATTTAACAAGAGGTTCTATGGAACTGCTATGGTTACATTTGCCATGCTTTTCTGCTGGAATAAGGTTTAGGCTTTGTTTCATTTTTCCTTTTTCCTGTAAACTCTTTGTTCACGTGGGAAAAAACAACCAAACAACCCAAGATGCAAAACGAACTGGAACAACAAAGAAGGCCCTGAGGTGACCAGAGCCTGACAAAGGCAGCAGACTGATGAAAGGCTCAAGGACTCTGCTTTGCATTCTGATCTCATCCCGAGTATCCTAAGGAGACTAGATGTGAAGGATCCTGGGAAGATGCACCCTGTTTGTGAATGAAGAGCAGCTCTTTCCATTTACAGCCGCTTCGGTTCGTTTCCCCACATAAGCACAAAAATAACCGTTTTGGAGCTCTGGTGAAGGGAGGGGGAGCAAAAAAAAAATCTCCCAGAATTAACTCAGGGAAAGAAAGCCAGGTGCCATCTTTGTATTATATCCAAATGAGATGCAGCTGTTTAAATGTAAATGTTAAACAAGAGAGAAGAATGCCTTAATTAGCCCTCAAAAGGAGACAGGAAAGCTGTAAGAATGCACCTGACACTAAGCAGTATGAGATAAACTCATTCCAGCTGTCAGTGAACTGACTGTTTGAAGGCAGAGCAATGCTATTTTGTGCAAACAATGTAAAATGCTTAGGGAACTGCAATTAGCATCAACATGCATAGTGTAAGTGAATGCAGCCTGCTGGTGTTTACTTGGCTTTGAATTGCTAGGGCTTGGAGTAAAAAAATAAAATTAGTTATGCATTACACACTGGAGATTTTATTCCAGGCTTTTATGCATCACTGAGAAAAAGGCACAGGAGAGTGAAAAGAAGGGAAGCCATCAATCTGACTTTAAAAGAAGATATGATACTCAAAGGTCATTTTGAGTTTTCTCCTTCCTACTTGAGCAATAAAACGTTCAGATTGAATCTATGAGAGAAGTTTTCGTACAAGCTGTCCATCACATAAATAAAGCTGAAATGTCCCATGCAGCATGTCAATGTTACATATCTTTCCAGGGGAAAAAGTAAAGATCTGATTTCTTCTTTTAAACATTCACAAATAGCAGAATCAAGGTTATTTATTATAACCAAAATGTCTAGTTTATGTCTTTATATGTAAAGTAATACATATAAATTACCAATATGTATAAGTTACTGATTGTATGGCAGTGCATACGAGACACTGAGGTGTATAGAAATACAGCTCTTTCGAAAATATCCTTGTATAGGACACAGTCTCCTCTCAATAACCTTAACTATAAGCCAATTTTTTGTATGTTTTCTGTACTCATGAGAGTTCACCTCAATGCTCAAGGTTTTCTTACCTAATCTCTCACCAGACTTGCCTTATTAAAGCGATGTGATGAAGCTGTGCATAAAATGCCTTCATTAAATTTTGTCAAATCTTCTGTAAATAAATACTACTTATAAAGAAGTAAAACCCAGGAGAGACTGAGTCTACAAACTAGAGATTTGCCTAGAGACTAAAATAAGAATACCAATCTAAAGACATTTAAAAGGACTAAAAAGCAAACATATAAACGGTCTTTTTAAACTATTATTGAAATCATCATATTGCCTATTTTGATTCAAAGCAAAAGTTTTGACCCATTAGGCAAGACTAAAGACAAATCTTTTGAAGTTGCAGAAGTGGAACTGTCTAAAGAACTTCAAGGTGTTCAAGTCCATGGGACATGATGAAATGTGTCTGTGGGCCCTGTAGGGGCTGGCACGCAAAGTGCCTAAGCTACTATTCATAATATTTGAGAAGTTGTGGCAATGAAGCTCCCACAAACTGGAAATATGGGAACATAATCACCATTTTTTAAAAGGGAAAAGATCGTACTTCTGGAAACTATTCAAAGGCACTTGGAAAATAAGAAAGTGCCAACATGACTTTACTAAGGGAAAATTATGCCTGAAAAAATTTGTGTTTTAGGATGGGGCTACAGCACTGGTAGATGAGGGAAGAGCTAGAGAGGATCATTTTACGAGGGCACGTAGTAAAAGGAAGTTTTTGAATGGCTTTAAATTGAGAAAGGGTAGATGTAAATTAGATATTGAAAAATTCTCTGCTGTGAGGGTGATGAAGCACCGGCACAGGCTGCCCAGAGAAGTTGTGGATACCCCATTCCTGGATGTGTTCAAGAACAGTCGACAGGGCTTTAGGCAACCTGGTCTAGTGGGTGGCATCCCTGCCCCTGGCAGGGGAGTTGGAATGAGATGATTTTTAAGGTGCCTTCCAACCCAAACCATTCTATGATTCTATGATATCATAAACCTTCTGAGACATCAGCATTGGCACAATTAGCCCATTTTTGCATGCTTAGGACACAGGGGTACAATGCAGGGTAGATTTGCGCTAGCAATCAGAGGTGCCTCTGGGAGGAGTTGATGTGGTGGGCCCAGGGCAACACTGGTCAGAAATAATGACTACATTATACTCATCTCCTGGCCTGTCATACGAGCTGTGTGTTTTATCCTAACTGCTCACAAGACATGCTGTTATAGCTTGCAGCAAGTTTTACAGTCACGGCATTTTTTTCCTTTGAAATTTGACAATCTCTCTCATATATACTGAGATAAAAAACCTGGAATACAAGAAGTTATACCAGCTATTGTTCATTATCAGATATGTGCATGGGATGGAATGATGAGACCAGGAACTTCTATTGTGGCATCCACAATTTGGTGCCACGTCTAAAGGAAACATCCATTTGTAAAGAGAGCAGGAGTAGACACACTGTGAACCCAAATACAGTATGCAGTGACATTAACACTCTGGTAACTGCTTGGTTTGCAGACTTCCCAGACTGATCAGTATTGCAAAGCCTCTCTTCTGCTGTGGAACAGGATGGCCCACTTGAGGGGAATGAGCAATAATATTTATGAGACCCAATTACTCAAATATTTGCATTTAAAATGGATCCTCAGCTAGTAAACCATTGTTTTTGCGTGGTATGTAAAAAAGGGTTTATATGAGCTATACATAGTATTAACAGATCCCCACATGAGGGAGCAATTGATAAGAGATAGGTAATGTCAATAGGCATATACTACTCTATTCTCACAAAAGAGATCATACACAGAAGACTAGGGGATTTGAAAATATATGATGTCACTTCATTGGCACGGAAAAAATGAGGATGCTTGGGGAAGGCAACCTTTGACCCTATCCCAAATTATATTATGTTAATAGTATGCAAAATACTTGCAAATACTAGAGAGAGAAAAACACTATATCCAACATTGTAAACTTTCCCTTAAAGATGGAATGTGTGAGGGAATTTGGGAGCTTGTGTTTTGGGTCATATAGCTGGTACTGGCAGAAGTAGGAGTGGAAATGAGGTCTCCTAACTTCCTGCTAATGTATCATAGCCTGCTGCCTTAGACGTCATGGACTTCAGCACAGCTATTTCAGTAGGGTAAAAATGGGTTTGAACTGGAGCAAAAGGCACCATCAACAACAAACAACTGAAGGCACCAAAAAATACTTAGGTGAAACAGCCAATGAGATCTTTGCAAAACAGTCACAATGAAAGATGTCATATTGTCTATTTAGGCTGAGAGATCTCCAAAAAATCCAACATTTTCCTAATGATGCATCACGAAGTGAGAAGCTCCCTTCTTTCCCAAATACGCCCAAAGAAAGTTAGCTTCTGTTTGAGAACAGCAGCAACAATTTGGTTTGTCTGAAAAGTATGTTATTCTTTTCCTTGTTACCACAAATGAGTCACATTGCAATGGCTGCAGTGTCTTTCTGTATATTCTGTCTCCCCAAACTAAGAGATCTATGCTTCCCTATTTTCAATCATTAAAAATGGCACTGTAGTCCCTCATAATTTGTTTGTAATACCACCTTCAAAAGAAAAACATTCACGTAGCTTTGTAGAAACAACCTCAAGTTTGCCAACTGCTCATGCTGCTCAGCCACAGGAGTACCCTCCCAAGGTCTGCTCCTATGCTCAGCTGTCATGTTCACCCTGAGTGTCCCTGGCCTGGCTTTCTCATAAGGAGCTCCCAGACAGATGCTCATGGATTTTGCAGTCCACCTAACCGGGAAATAATGTCAAATTACATTTTGTGGCTTCCCAGAAGCTGTTTTGTATCACTCATTTACTGTTTCCTAGGAGCCAGGAAAGATGCCAGCTGTGACACTGAAGACCTGGCCGCTCTGGATGGATGACATCGTGGTTGTGGCCTGCCCATCCATGACTGTAAAAATGATGCACTGATTTGCACTGTGATGAGCCTACAAGATTGTAGTCATCCTGTTAAAAAATGTCCAAATGCCCCTTATGGCCAGCCTGTCCTACTTGGACACCCATCTTCTGGAGACCCTGTACAGGGAGGTTACATTTATGACAATCACTCTATGTGACCTCTTTGTGCCAGGAGGCCAAGCCACATGCTGTCAGGACACCACTTGCTGGCAAAGATAGTTCAGACAGAAATATGGATGGCCTAGGCCAGGCCGCAGACTGCTGTTTGACGAGACTGAAGTGGTTTCTCTGTCGTGAAGCTGATGGGAGACTGCTGCTACCCAAAGGACCTCTTCCAGCTGAGGCTCAGTTGTAAGACCTTGGTCTTTGCCATAGACAAGGAACACAGGACAGCAGGTCTCCATGTATATATATATACGCAGGTATCTGTGCCACTCAGAGTATGGTTTGCTCTATTCCCTGCTGGCCTCCAGGAGCTGTAGATGGGTGCTCAGAGTGTGCACCAGGAGGGATCTCTCTGGATAAACACAGAGACACAGAACTGCCATTTCCTTGGCAGGCCTTTAGCCTCTCTCCAAAGGAAGCACGTTCTGCCCTGGAAGTGTGCCAAAGATGGTAAAGAAAATGTGGGTGATAATGTTTGTGCCCTGAGTGGACTGCCCTTCCGGGGACGGAGTGATGCTCCAGATGGGAGAATCTCCAGTCTGTTTAAAGGGAGTTGAAGCAGGTGACAAAGCAAAATGACTGTGATTAAAAAAAAGAGCTGCTACCTGTGACAACAGCCAGGAATACTCAGGGACAGTCAGCTGGCCAAAGAACCCAAAATATCGCCTAGCTCAGAGGAGACTTCAGCTTCATAGTATTGTCCACAAATGGAGTTGTAGGAAAAGAGAGGTTGGAAGGAAGGATGGAAGATAAAACAGTGATAGGGATGGGTAAAGCCAGAGAGGGATCATCCAATGTTAATACCTTGTCATCTAAGCGTGTAGCATAGCTAATTTTCAGAAGCGACACTATTCACTCTCTTCTGGACTTTGAATGATAGTCTTGCTCTAGAGAAAGGGTTTCCTACTCTCATAGACAAAGGACAGAGTGGCATTTCTACTGTGCCTTAAGGTTTCAAAGTTTTGAGCAACCTGGACCATTCCAGTGCGGGTGTTTTAATGCCATGTTTGACAGGATGCCAAAAGATGCCCTTTTTCTGTACATAGGTCTGGAACAAAGACAGTGATAGGTACTAGAGATACTGTGGCAGATTCAGATCCTGTGCAGCAAAAAGGTAGCAGGCAAAATCTTGCAGAAGAGCTGACAGCCCCAAGGACATTTCATTTAGGGTACGTGTGTGAAGCAGAAATTAAGAGCATCAGCCAGGGTTGGGGCGCAGCTCTTGAGAGTGATACACAATGTCGTGTAGATGTAGATACTGATAACAGCAAGCTCTCTTCCAAAATATTCAGTGGGGTCATATCCCAAATTACTACAGCTTTCGACAACATGATGTCTCCACCATTAGGTTGCAGTCTGGCATCTGGGTTTATAAAGTTTTTCTCAGCTGCTGTATATACTCCTGGCTCCATGGAGTAGATTTGCTATTATTAAGTAACACTGGACAGACTCATTGTTATTATTTACTTCCTTCTTTGATGAACTTGAGCCCTTTGATTGCTGATGAAAGATGCAGGGGATTATTACAAATGTAACATGAAATGAAAACCATTCTATTCACAATTTCTAATCCTTTAAAGAAAAAACACTGATCAGTAATAACAAGATAAACACTGGAAAGTTCCTGCTCACTCCCTGTCTTTGAGAAAGAGTGATGGTTATTCTAAAGAGAGGCCCCAAACATGCCTCCATTCTTTGCTCCAGTGAAGCAAGTCATTGTGCTTCCAACATTTTGTGTGCCATAGTGGAAGACAAGAAGGAGCCAAAATTAGTCACATTTCATGAAGAAATTCTTATCCCTTGGCAGTCACAGAGCAAGTACCACTGGCCTCTTTCTCTAAAGAAGGTCTCCCAACAACATAATGACTTAATACAAAGGGAAGAGTCAGAAATGCCCTTGAGGTAGGTAATTGTTGCTGTTGCCTCTGGATAAAAAGTGTTTGGAAGTGTTACCTAGGGAGATGGATAGCAGGATACAGCTGAGAGTATTCTTCCATGCCTTAGAGATATTGTGGGCTTTTGGCTTTCCTAACTAATCTGTTCTTAAGGAGTAAAAATTCTATTTTTGTCGTGTTTATGCAGAGGTTCAGGGGGTAATGAGGATGTTTGCATTGTGAAGAAGACTTCATCTTAGTGTGGTGTACATGGCAGGTGATATGGCTTTAGGCTCTGAAGGTTGTATAACTGTTATTGACAAGGTTTTGTACAAACGTAATGAAAATTACAAACTAGCTTGGGGATTGATAGTATTACTTTTTAACCATCTGCACAGTATCTGGGTTTTTTGTTTGTTTGTTTGGTTGGTTGGTTGGTTTTTGGGTTTTTTGCCAATAAGCAAAAAAAACCCCAACCCAGTTGTCCTTCCATTGACTTCCTGGATCTTGAATAAACCCCATAATTCTCTCTGAGACACATTTTTCAAAATTATAGACAGTATAATCACTTATGATTATTCCGTAAAACTGAAATTCTAATTGTTATTTAAAATAAAAAAAATGTGGGTATTTTTTGGCCACCTTTCTATTCCTTCTGTCATCACCACCTACATACACAAGCCTGCTGGTTCAATTTCCAGTGCTCTCCCATGCAGGCAGCAGACTGAAAGAGAATGAATATGACATCCACTATTATATATTCTTTGGAACATCATTTCAAACAGTCTATTTGTCAAAACAATTAATTTGTTTAGATTTTGGAGGGATAAATGTTTATTTCATAAGGCTATAGAACCTAGACAACCCCAAAATGCTTATTTGAGTAGAAATTGTGCACACAGGCAATGGAAAGTCTGGTCTTGAGATCATGGGAAGTTTTGATAGATGAGAGAGAAAATGATAACATTTCAAAATGTAAATGAAGTTTTTCACTAGAACATTGACTACTGAATATTTTTTGAATGACTGAGACTTGGCTTTGATAAACCAGAGAGTTTAGTGTTAGGACTTGGCTACATTTCAGGAAATAAGTACATGAGCTAGAATAAGACATCTTTTCTTTATTACTTTTTTTGTTTTTCTTTCTGTATCTAAACTGCAATACAAACTCTCTTTTATGTACTCCATTATAATATTTTAAAATAGATGAGAAACAAACTCATCTTCTATGACATTTCCCCTTACGTGCAAATACAACAGTGATGTGTGGAAAAAGCTGCTAATGATGAGCCTACATCTTACACAGTGCTTTCCAGCTATTCTCAGAATGTTTGACAAGTGAAGTCAGTACTGCTATTCTCTTCGTACACACTAAGGGAAACTGAGGCAAAAAGCAGAGAGTCGCTATACCCAGGATTGTTTAATAAACCTTTATACAAACTAAGACTGGAAATGGATCTTCTTCAAGTTAAAAAAAACCCCCATCAAATTAACTGCTAATGAAAATTGTTACTACAGGGCACTTTAAAGGAATACTCAGAGATACTGTTGAAGGTGCTCTGCATAGCACAGCCTTATATCTCAATCATTATATAAACAAGTGTGTGTATATTAATGTATTTCAACGTGTTTTGGTTGGATTGAACTGTTGTTCATGTGGTACAGAACTTGCATGTAGGCACTTCAAAGGAAAGATTAACACTATACAATTTTTATCTTAATGAGCCAGATAATCCCCTAATATAAATAAGCAAAAATCTACTGAAGTGAAAATCTCAGCCCCTTTCCTACATCTGACAGGGAGAGTAGTCAAAGCCTAAATCTCAAAAATCGCTATACTCATATTAATTTGTCTTTATCCAACATATCTTTTATTACTGCCCTCTTTGTCAGTGTGGAAATTATCAACCTGCCCATCACCTGGACTCAAAGCTGAGACATTGTCACAGGGTCTGACTTATGGGCAGATCTTCAGTGTTCATGCTCATTTATTTTCTGAAATTCTGGTTAAAGTCTCATCTTCATAGCTATAATTAGTCTATACTAACATGATTTTATGACTCAGTTCTTACAATATCCTTTTCTCTTGCCCTAAATAAATGAAGTTTGTCCTCCTGCTATCCATGCAGTGCCATGCAGTGATAGCCTGATATTTGGCTATATAGCCCCTCCAGCAGCATACAACTGCTTCATTAAGCATATGTAACTTACCCTCACACTCACAGGTTTTCACAGACTATGTTCTCCCTAATCCTAATGGGTTTGGGAAGCCATATTGTCATTTCCAGTCAGTTTATTCTACCAGTCTCCCTTATGCACTGGTTAATTTCCAAACAACTTTATGAACCTTTTCCTCCAACTTTGCTTTTCATGCTTGTAAGCAACTTCCTTTAAACAAAGTTGCCTCATTATCTTTCTTCCAGTCCCTCCCCTAAACCCTGTAGAGATGCTTACAAAACCCATATATTTGACTAGATTGCAACCATATTATGATGACCTGCCACCATGTTCACTAGCACTGTCCCACGGCTACTCCACACTCCCTTTGTGCCTTCCTGTTGTCTTCTGTGTAAACACTTGCAGTCAGAGTCACCTTGCTCAGTTTTCACTGCACACTTTGTTCCTGGTTTATAACCACAGCTGAGGCACAGCATAGTGGTCTTGGCTTTGTCACTTCTGAGAAATGAGCCTGCAGGATCCAAACACAGGTGGTATATCCAGCTGCCATGTCACGCTCCCCACCCTCAAAACTTATTAATGGAGGTAAAATCCTTTGGTGTTTAAGTCTCACCTGGGAAATCTGCTCTATGTGATGCTAAGGATTAATCTATTTTTACTAATTTGCAGGTGCTGAAGCAATGACAAGAGAATGTGAAATGTACAGACCCTTAGCAAATGTTTTGAGGGTTCAAGGAATTCTAGTGTGGACCTTTGCCAAAATCAAGTTAATACATTATCATAAAGAGCAACTTCGAGACTGGGCCATAGGCAATCAGACTCATTATGTTTGATTCACAGCAACATGTCGAGCTTGCTTTTCTAACTAAATCCCATACCTTATTCTTGACTGTATTAGTAGCACCATGACTGTGTTGCCAGAATCAGAGACTTGTAACAAGGGCTTACCTTTGTTGCAGGCATCCTCCAGCAGATGTGACTTCTGTTATCTACTTTAGGCTGTTGTACATATTTTCCAAACAGCACAAGTATATGACTCCCATTAATTTATAGATAACTGTCAGGGCTGGGAACTCTTCCAGCAGACCTTATTATAGATGTGTTTTATCAGTGGAGTTTAAATTAAAACAGCTGTAAAAGCACTAGGATTATTCCCTCTCTCACACAAAGATACAAGCATTTTCTGAACCAAGATCAATAAAGACCCTGACTCAGAGGATGTGTTGCGATTTACGTTAATGTGCATTATGAGAAAATGATAGTCCTGCTTCTGCCTGGTGTAGGCTGTGCAAGAATAAGTTCTATGCATTCTTTCAAGGATGAAAAATGCTACAAAGATACAACATTTATTTGGCAGTTCATATCAGTAATTCACATAACTTTTTCACTAGATAAATTCCAAGAATTGGTAACCGAGTAATGTGAAGTCTGTTAAAATAGTCTAGGTTGTTGCACCTGCACTGTAATTTCTACAGTTAACAAGAAAAGTGTATTGTCATGCAAAATCTATCTCATAACAATTTAATCCAAAAGGTCATCCGAATCAGGAATGCCAGTGCTCTCCTTCAAAGCAGGAAAAAAAAAGGAAAAAAAGAAAATGGAAAGACACAAGGGGATTTTTGTAAAATGTTTCTTGAACAAAATTTGTAAACTCTATCCTCTGCCAGCAAAGAAAGACTAAAAGCTTCTGGAAGCTTCCTAAGTTCTCAGTCAAGTTCATGATACTATTTTGTGCCCTCAAGAAAATTGTAGCCATTTGTTTCAGCAATGAAGTTTCCATCTGTTCTATCTTGGTTTAAAGAAGCCGTCTATTTTCAAGAACCTCAAGGCAATGTTTACTGAAAGCATAAAATGTCCCTGAAGTGACATCACAGAAACAAAATATAGATGGCAGAATTTTAAAGCTCACAATCAGAGGAAAATGCAGTTACAGTTTCATCCAGACACATATGCATAATTATATCTGTGTATATAAATAAAGAATAAACAGGGACAGAAGGAGCACTGGATTTTCTTTAAAAATAAATGACCGATTTCAGCTGACTTAGCTGGTTAGCAGGGAATCACTCTAAATAAAATAAATACATTTTATTTTGTGTGACAAGAAGAAACTAAATTAAACATCAACTTACACATACTTTATGAAATATTCAAATTATGTATTCCACTACAACTTTACTCAACATATATATAATGTCTATTTAGGCAATTTTGGAACAATACAGAATGTCTCAAGAAAAATTCTAAAGCCTGTTAATTGACACTAATTTTATTTACACTGTATACACATAGAGAAATGTTAGTAAAAAGAACCTAACTGCAGCCCACCAGTGCAAGGCTTCAGATAACTGCTAACAAATACCTGGTTAGTCTCCTGAGTATTTGGAATAAATTGGCAGGGCCCAGAGAGTGGTGGTGGTCATAAGAGGTGTTCCCAGGGCTCAGTATTTGGGCTAGCCCTGTTAATATCTTTATCAGTGATGAGGGAATCTAGTGCACCCTCAGCAAGTTTAGCAGACAGCACCAATTTGGGTGGGAGTATTGACGTTCTGGAGGGTAGGAAGGCTCTGCAGAGGGATCTGGACAGGCTGGATGGATGGGCCAAGGCCAATTGTATGAGGTTCAACAAGGCCAAGTGCCAAGTGCTGCCCTTGGCTCACATCAACTCCATGCATCACTAGAGGATGGGGGCAGAGTGTCTGGAAAGCTGCCTGACAGAAAGAGACCTGGGGGTGCTGGTCGACAGCAGCTGAACGTGATCCAGCTGTGCCCAGGTGGCCAAGAAGGCCAATGGCACCTGGCCTGGATCAGCAGTGGTGTGGCCAGCAGGAGCAGGGCAGTGACCGTCCCCCTGTACTCGGCACTGCTGAGGCCACACCTCCAATCCTGTGCTCAGTTCTGGGCCCCTCACTGCAAGAAAGACATTGAGGGGCTGGAGCGTGTCCAGAGAAGGGCAACGGAGCTGGGGAAGGGTCTGGAGCACAAGTGCTGTGAGGAGCAGCTGAGGGAGCTGGGGGTGTTTAGCCTGGAGAAAAGGAGACTCAGGGAAGACCTTATCACTCTACAACTCCCTGAAAGGAGGCTGTAGTCAGGTAGGGCTCGGCCTCTTCTCTCAAGTAACAAGTGACAGGACAAGAGGAAATGGCCTCAAGCTGTGCCAGGAGAGGTTTAAATGGGATATTAGGAAAAGTTTTTTCACTGAAAGGATTTCAAAGCATTGGAACTGGCTCCCCAGGAAAGTGGTAGAGTCATCATCCCTGAAAATGTTCAAAAAGTATGTAAATAAGGCACTTGAAGGCATGGTTTAATGGTGAACATGGTGGTTCTGGATTGATGGACTTGATGATCCTTTCCAGCCTTAACATTTCTAAGATTCTGTGATTCTGTGAGTGAAATCTGTCTCTCAATCTAACTTTGATTCCATTACATTAAAAATAATATAAATTATAATATTCTGCAGTAACAGAAATATAAGAACATCCAGTGTTTTCTAAAGTCCCAAGTATTTGGCAGATCCATTAGGAGCAGTAGCTGAGGTATGAATTTGGGGGTTTCTCTCATCCTTCTGACAGGCTTTTCATAAATCTGTCTCATTTACCAGCAGAACACAATAGTCTTCTGTATTCTGGATGCTGAGACACACTTTCTGCTTGTTGACAGGCATGCAATTTCACTAATCAGGGCATAATTCAATCCATCATATTATTATTGGGATTCCTGAATAGTAAGCTCCTGATTCCCTTCTTGCGTAAATATGGTGAGTACTACCAGTATTTTACCATGACTATGATGACTGAGACATAAATAATAGCCCTGATGTAAAATATGAGAGTAATAAAAATCACTAAGACAGAAAATCAGATTAAGTGGAACATTGCACAGGAGCCAGAGGAAAAGATGAAGAGACTGAATATAAAACTTAAAATTGCACACATTTGGAAGAAGATATTCAGCTACCTTGATAACAACCTATTTCCCACAGCTCCTAATGGGAGAATCTATTCAGTGATTTAGGGAGAAAACAGAAGGAGGGAGGAGCAGGATGGGGAGACTGGGTGTATGTTTAAAGTAGGTAACTCAGTGTTTAAAGTAGCCTGAAAGATATATATATAGATACATATATATAGATATATATATATATATATCTAAGGATGATCACCATTACTGCATTTAGATAGCTTGCCAGCATGCAACTGTGTCTTTCCCCGTGTCCCCATCAACCTGCTCCCTTCACCCAGAACTTCAAAACCAGATTATGTCCTGGCTGCTCCTCCTGCTTCCTTCTCTGTGCTTCCCATCCTTCTTTGCTTGGTGCCGTTAGGAAAGAGTTAAGTTGTTTTGCTAGATGCTTTCTGTTTCCTCTCTCTCCTCTTTTTGCCTAAGGAATAGGCTCATGGGAGCAGGGGTTGAAGCTCTCTCCACCTTTTGCAATGGCCCTCCTGTCTCTTTTGCTCCCGGGCAGGCAGCAGCGGGGCAGCCAGCCAGGCAGATGGAAATTCTCTAGAGGGGAAGCTGGAAATATGCAGTGACCCACTTGCTGTTTCCAAGCTATGTTGCCCAGTTCTCTGTTCTGCCACAATCTGGACCATTTTAAACACCACTAAGTACAGTTAGCATATACTATGTACACACTAGAGGGGACATCCAGCACAGCTATAAAGCTGGCATGCAGCTTTAGGTTTAGTCACTATGCAAGCAAGACTGAAAAATTTATGCTTGTTCCCTAAACCTTACATCTTCTTATTGCTGAGTTTATGCATCCTATTGATCTATGCGTCCAGAGATCAGCCTAACTCGCTAGGTTTACATATTTATATGTTTTGTGACTGTGCCATGCTATACACTACCTGGTTCCTCAATAATTTCCATTACATTTGTGCTGCACAGCAAAAGTAGTAGATAAAGGCTAAAGAAATAGTATTTAATTCAGTACTTTAAAACAAATTAAAAATATTGAATCAAGACATTGCAGTTTCAGGTCTTTGAGCCCAAATAACATTGAAATATTTCATAGAAAAAATGGTAATGATGAAATTATATCCACATTTAAACTTACCAGCATCTATTCTGTTTCTGCAATTGCTCTGTATTACACATTTTCTGCCATAAAAGTTATATGTTAGCCTATTTAGGGTTGTTTTGTATGAGGCCTAGGTATGATTTGTTAAGTGGCAGTAACGTTACAAAGAGTATTGATTTTGCAATGTTTCCTATGCAACGCTTGCCAACATTTTTTCAGATGAACGATTTAATTTTACTAGTGCAGAGGTCGTAGCTCATGTTGTGTAACAGCATCATAAATGAAAGGCTTCAGTGAAGTTGCATTATCTTTAACCCACTGCAATCAAGACTGTCTTTACATCTGTGTCTGCTCAGACAACTAAATATACTTCAAATACTTGGAAGCTGCAGAAATTTGACATTATTTGCAGCCTATCCACTGTACCAGTCACTGCATTTTGTACAGCCTTTCTGATACTAGCAGCAGTGAGATAGCAAAGATGAAGCCATTGCAATACGAGATAACCCATCAGTCACATACAAAGAATTATTGACAAATAGGATACTGAAGATTTTTTTTATGTAACAGGAGAAATAAAGAATAACCACCTATGGTTCAATTCTATGCAAAGAGTTGCCATCAAGACCTCACTGTCTACATGACCAGCGATGTGTGGTGTCCCTCAGGGGTTGATATCTACTGAGGAAGATACTGTTCAACATCATATCTTTATTGGTGACATGGATGGGGGATGGAATGCACTCTCAGAAAATTTGCCAATGACACCAAGCTCTGTGGTGCAGTTGGCATGCTGCAGGGAAGGGGTGCCATCCAGAAGGGCCTGCGCAGGCTTGAGAGGTGGGCATGTGTGAACCTCATGAAGTTCAACAAAGTGAGGTGCAATGTCCCGCACCTGGGTTGTAATAAACCCAGACATGTCTACTGGTTGAGCAGAGAATGGATTGAGAGCAACTCTGCAGAGTAAGATTTGGGGTTGATGGTTTCTGAAAAACTCAACAGGACCCAGCCGTGTGCACTTGCAGCCCAGAAAGCCAATGTAATCCTAGGCTGCTACCATCAAGTCAAAGGAGATGATCCTGCTCTACTCTGCTCTTGTGAGACCCCACCTGGAGTTCTGCATCCAGCTCCGTGGCCAACATAAGAAGAACACGGAACTGTTGGAGAAAGTCCAGAGTAAGCCACAAAGTTGATAAGCAGATTGGAGCACCTCTCCTATGAAGACAGGCTGAGAAATTTGGGGCTGTTCAGCCTGGAGAAATTAAGGCTCTAGGGGCATCTTGTAGCAACCTCTCAGTATCTGAAAGGGGTCTACAGGGAAGCTGGAGAGGGACTCTGTCAGGAACTGTAGTAACAGGACAAGGAGCAATGGGTACTGAAAGAAGGGAAATTTAGTTTAGATAGTAGAAAGAAATTCTTTTCTGTGAGAGTGGTGAGGTACTGGAACAGGTTGCTCAGGGAGGTTGTGGATGCCCCAATCCTGGCAGTGTTCAAGGCCAGGTTGGACAAGGACTTGAGCAACCTGGTCTAGTGGGATGTGTCCTTGCCCATGGCAGGGGGGGATTGGGACTCAAGAACCTCCCAGGATCACTGAGGCCTTTCAAAGATAATCCAGAGTGGCCTTGCAATGACATAGTTCAGCAGCATCAGCACTGCTGAGTGTATCCCAATTGAATTTGTTTGAGTGTTCCCTAACCTGATGCTTCTTCACTGAGAAGGAGTAATCTTTGCTACAGACTTCCCTTCTGGCCTCAGAGGTCTTGAATTATTGATGGCCAATCTTACCAGTGAAGACAGAGGTGAAGTAGGCATTAAGTACATCAGCCTTTTTTGTGTCCTGTGCCACCAGGTCGTCATTCTCATTCAGCAACCTACACACTGTCTCCCCTTGTCTTCCTCTTTTGCTGCTGAGGTACTCGTAGAAAACTTTCTTATTGCCCTTCATTTTCTTGCCAGATTAAACTGGCAAATATAGATTTTAATTTCCCAGCATTGCTAAGTTTTTAATAAATTTTACCTGCTAAAGAAGTAACTTTCTTCCTCCTTTTGAAAGCAGGGATTAGAAATGATTCTGCCAGAAGTGGACAGGTTATGGGTGTCTTGATTCTCTGAGAGTACAGTCTTGGTAAACATCACTGCAAAATATTAATTGTGTGAGAGATGGTTTTAGTGTTAACAAACATATGAAAAAAATGGAGTTACATTTCCTCTTAAGCTAATACTGAAAACTTAATCCTCTTTTTTTTTGCTGTTTTTACTTCAGTGACTTCAAGAGGAATTCTGAAATATTGTATTTTTCTGCATTTCAAAGCAAGTAATTCTTATGCAATTGCTGTGTTGTTGAGTGCAAATCTATCCTGCAAAATAAAAATTGGTGCAGATGTAACTCACTTAGGTAGTTAAATATGTTCAGGCAACTGAACAACTCTACAAATAGGTGACGAAAAATATCCACAGCTAAACGTACCACGCAAGCAACTTTCTCTGAGTGGTACTGCGATGACTAAACACTCATCTGGAATTAGGTTGAGTATCTTTAATAAAGAGCTTATAAGCAAAGTACGTGTAGAGAGCTGGTTGCTCTCTACAAGAGCATTACTTTGGTATTACTTTGCATCTAGGCAATAAATAAATAGGTTTTTATTGTCCAGTACCCGAAGTATCTAGACTTTTTCTTTCTAAACACTTCAACTTCTCATGCAACTATATTTTACCCTCTTGACTTGACCATTGCACATTCTTTGAACATTCTGAACTCGATTCACTTTGTTGAGAAAAGAATTTTTTCTGTATGCCACTGCTGAAAAAAGGTATCCAAAGCCTGAAGTGGTGTGTCTCTCTTCACATATGCTTCCCACTGTTAAATAAAATCCATTTGTCATTAAAACCTTCTGCAGCCTGGTGCTGCTCCTGCTATTGTCTTTTGTTGAATTATTGCTCTTATCCTTCCTGCATCTCTGATGCTACTTCTTATTGATATCAAATTCAATGCACTGTTATCAATGGCATACTGTCCTGGGAAGTCTTGGCTTCTTCAGGAATCATCTGTCCTAGGACTACTCCAACTCACTACTTCAAGGAATTACTTATTCAGTTATTTGCATTAATGTCTGTATGATACCAATCTGAAAGGCTGGTAAGCTTTTGAAGAGCAGAGTCAAAACCCAAATAATATAAACTGGAGAATACATAAAAATCAACTCAATGACATTTGCTAAGGGCAAATAGAAAGCACTGGTCTTAAGGTAATCAAAAACATCAGCCTAATGCAGGAAATAACTGCTTCTGTAAGACTTCAAGAACGCAGGAATAGGAGTCATCAGTGTCAGGTGTCATTGTGTGCATTGTGGAAATGTCACCAGGGCTATATTAACAAAACTGTTTTATTTAATATGCCAGCTGGTTTATCTCTTCATAAGGTGTTCACTTGCTCACTCGGCTGGTATTTTCAGCTCTTATACTGCATAAAAGGTCCAGAAAACATCTCTGAACTGAGTACTGAAGCTTTGAGCCATTGCAACGGCAGAAGCAATGGCAAAGATGCATGCAGACTACATAGTTCTTTTTGCCCCAGGGTCCCATACAAAACACATTCTGACAGCTCACTTCTAGAAGACCTCTTATTCCAGGACTAAGCTTTTTAAGGATTCTTGGCTCCCAGATCTGGCTGTGTTCTATGGCTGTGTACCCAGAGCAGACCAGGACAGGACTGGCTATTCACAAGGTTTTTCCCCAGGATCTTGGCTTTTTTGAAAAGGTCTTGTGGGGTGTGCAATGGGGGGAGCCATGGCACACCGCAATGTGGGTCTGGGGCAAGAACACCAACAGCCACATTGTCTTTCCTCAAAATATCTCCTGGATGGGGCCTCAATGGAATGAAATGCTGGGATGGAATAAAAGTATGTAGGGACAGCTGTAAGATGTCAGGCCCAATGACTAGGGAAGGACATATGGAAAAATTCTTGAAGAACAGTTATGACCCAGTAACAAATTTCAAAGCATATCACCCAGAAGAAGGAAAACCAGAAAAATAATGATTTTGCAGTAATAAGATCTCCAGCAAACACAAGTAAAGAAAAAGGAACTGTGGTTTAAAGGTCTCACCTGCTGGATTTTAGGGTATCCGTTTCTGTCTGTAAATAAACTAAGACTGGTTTTATAGTAATTCCACACATTTGTCATCCATTGGCTGTAGTAGAACTAAGACTACTACTGAAAAAAGTGTACCTACCCTTACATAAGAATTGGCCTTTTTCCCTCTCAGCTCTTCACTCTGTATTCTTCAGTTCAGAATTCAGCAGAGAGATGAGTCAACAATTTTTATCCTTCAGCAGGCTCCTTTTGTGAATCTGTGAGTTTCTTCACAAGGCTTTTTCAGTCTAGAACAGGCACCTTCCTTAAAGAACTAAAATATCTATAACCTAGTCTTATCTTTAGAGCTTCCAGATTTCTCAACAAATGTACTTATTACAGAGGTGAAAAGGCATTAAAACAAAAAAGAATATACTGAATTTATAGTCTCCCTCATAGAGCCAGAAACCTATTATGCAAACTCTAAGAGTAAATTCAGCGGACATTAGCAAAAAGCACTAGATTTAACTACCAATAAAGCTTATTGCCTGAAGTGTTTAAATATATATAAATAAGAAAGTAGACAAAACATAAAACATGTTATTTTTTCTCACCATCTCAGTATTTGGAACCTTGTGGAAAACTGACTGCAGTTCTCTAGCTTGAACTCCCAAAGAGATTCAAGTGCAACTCTATATAATTGAATACACACTCTAATCCTAAATTTTAACTTTCTTTTCTTCTGTAGGGGTTGTATTAGAGACAACCCACCACCCTTTTTTTACAAACAGTCTGTGCATGTAGAAGACATTCTAACACAATGACCCAAAGAGAGTTTTACAGCATTTACAGTTTAATGGTCCTGATTAAACTGAACTCTGGTGTACTGTAGTGCTGTGGTTGCCCACTACTGATGATCTTTAGGTATTCTTGCAGGATTTCTAGCTCTAGAAATTTTGAAGTTCTGGTATTCTCACTGTCAGCCATACCATCACTGGCCAGGTCATAGTCTAATCACAAATACCAAAATATTCCTGTAAATGAATCTATTTCCTTCACCATCCCCTAAAAGGTAAAATATTAAGTCCATTCCTGGTGTAAACTTGGTGAAGGATGCACTGGTGCTGTAGTGCATGCCTTCTTGCAATGCAGAGAAGTTGGCAAAACCAGAAATGTGCCCAAGACCCTGGACAGCATTTGTTTGAACTCAATTCAGGAAAAACTTGGCATCTTATTCATATGGCATCTCATTGCTACCTTTCAAGCACATGAAGACACAGGTATATAGGCAGGGGCAGGGCATCCACCATTTGGCCCAGTGATAAAAGGGAATTAGAGAGTGTACATACAATGACAGTCTGCCTTCCCATTTTAACTGCTCCACACAAACTGACTAAAGAAAGAAGCTTCTTTGCCCACCCCCCCCCCCCATATTACTTTGTTCTTTCCCAGGAGAATTCGTAGAATCATTGAATAGTTTGTGTGGGAAGAAACCTTTAAAGATCATCTAATCCACTCCCCTGCAATGAAAAAGGACACCTTCAGCTCAATCAGGTTGCTTAGAGCCCTGTGTGGGGGCGTGCCATCTGTCCCCGGTCCCGCCTCCGCCTGTCCATCAGACCCTCCAGATTAAATGGTATGAGTCTGGGTCTGAGGGCGGTTTCATGGGCGGGACCGAGGAGTAAGGCTCTGCCCTTTATTCTAGACAGTTCTGTTCAATTCGGTTAGTCATTGGTTGTCGGCTAGTTGCCCTTCCCTGTTTATCCCTCATTGGCTGTTTGTACCCTGGTTCCTCCCTCTCCTGTGTACCCCATTGGTTATTACCCGAATGCTCCTCCCCATTTGTCTCCCTTAAAACTGCTCGCAAGACCCTCCTTCGGGCTCGTCCTGTCATTGTCACCTTGGAGAATAAATTCTTCGAACCGCAGACAGCAAGTCCACTCCTTCTTCCCTCGCTCCTGGAATCTGGGCTTTGCCGCCGCCTCTGATACGGTGCCTCGAGCGCCTGGAGACAGTGCCGCCCGGCCACCAGCATTCCTTGCAGAAGCCAAACACTATTTGGTTTACCTGTCTGTAGGAAGGTCACTGGAGCCTCCCCATGAGTGGACATTAGTCCAGGAGGCCGCCCAGCGACAGGTTGGCGCCTGAACAGGGACCTGATGCGAGCGGTCCCTGCAGACTGTGCTTGGCTTTGCCAAAGAATCCAGTGTTCGGCGTCTGCCTCCTCTCGTTGCAGCGCACTCCGTTTAAGGAGTTGTGCTCCGAGAGGAAGCCAAGCAACAGCCTTGGCTTTGCCCGGGAGACCCCTCTGTGGATTTTCTTTCTCGTGGTCCCGTTTTTGTGAGCTTCCAGGTAAGCCTTCTCTCTTTCTCTCCTTCAGGGGGGAGTGTGGTGTTTTAAGGACACAGGACACTTAGTCTTACTTTGCTCATTTTGCCACAGAGGGGAAGATTTTGAGCCACCTTTTGTGTAAAGATGGGAAACAAGCTGTCTGTGGCTCAAAGGGAGTGTTAGTTCCAAGTTGGGGAATCCCTTAAGGGCGGAAGTTTTAAGTTCTCTAAGGGGATGTTGAAGCAATTTATAAGATGGATCTTTCTCTATTTTCCTAACTCCACCGTGGAGGATTTTAGTAAAATTGGCTTTTGGAAAGCGGTTGGAGAAAAAATCAAACTTTTGCAGGACATGAAAGATAAATCGGCAGACAGATTTGTCCCCCTTTTCATACTAATCAAAGAGGCATTGGAAAGAGAAAAGAGAATAGAGAAAGAAGCCAGAAAAAGCCCCAGTTCTCCCTTTCCCCCTGTTCCTAAACCCCAGCTTTCCAAACCCCATGTCTCCATGCAGAGAGTGCTGACAGGAGCAGACTGCCTGCAGGCACAGGGCTGCCACCAGCTCCCTGGCTCCTCTCAGCTCTCTCAGCTTTCTTGCTCGAGCAGTGCTGGCCACACTGTTCGAGATCCCTCTGTTCCTCTTTCCAATCCTGCTATCCAAGTTACAAACCCTGGTTGTAGAGTTATAAATGAATTTTCAAGTGGCAGCAGAATGGCTTCTAAGCTGTCTTTTCCTTCTGCGCCACAAAATGGTGGCGACCGCATGGTCGTTCCCACCGAAAAGCCTCCTTCATCCCATAATCCCTTTCTTTTCCCGCCACAGGAAGTAGCTTCCTGTGGCCCTCCCCTACTTCCCTACTCCGCCCCTTCACCCTGTCAGTCAAGGCCCTCTGGTGCCGCCCCGATTACATCATTGGGGAGTGGCTTCTGTGGTTCTCTGACTCCTCCTGCACATGACATCACACGGGAAAATTGCATTTCAGGTTCCCACGGCCTCCCTTCCGGTTCCCACGGTACCGAAGCCAGAAGCAACGCCATGTTGGGGCCTAGTTACCGGCAGGCATTTAACCCTTTTGCAGCTCC
This sequence comes from Monarcha castaneiventris obscurior, assembly GCA_026261815.1. NCBI lineage: Eukaryota > Metazoa > Chordata > Aves > Passeriformes > Monarchidae > Monarcha > Monarcha castaneiventris. The sequence continues at coordinate 41,963,986 of JAMPIT010000575.1, forward strand.
CGTTCAATTTAATAGAGCAGGCCTCAACCCACAGTGGAAGCCTCTTGATTATGCTATTCTACGCGATCTAACAAAAGTTCAAAAAGAGTATGGAAGGGACAATCCCTATTTCAAAAGTGTTTAATACTGCATTTACTACAAACATTTTTGTCCCTCATGACATTAAAAAAATTATTTCTTGCCTTCTTTCCCCTTCCGAATTCCTCCTATGGGAGGAATTGTGGAAAAGGCAATTAGCTGAGGAGCTTCCACTGTTGGTTGTTGATCCAAACAACGCTCATTTAACTATAGACCACCTCTGTGGTGAGAATCTGCTGAGCAAACCTCAAGATCAGGCTCAGCAGATTCCAAAACCAGTTTTAGATATCATTCAAGGAGCGGCTAAAAGAATCTTTTTCACAGTGCCTTCCAAAGTGACTCCTATGGTACCATTTACCTGCATTAAACAAGCACCTAATGAGGCTTTTATGGATTTCACAGATCGTTTAAAATTGGCTATTTCCAAACAAATTGAAGACACAAATTTACAACATCACATGATTAAGGAACTAGCCAAATCTAATGCCAATGAGGCGTGCAGGGCAGTTATTCGAACATTACCTTTTAACCCGCTGCCTACTCTACAACAAATGATTGAAGCATGCAGCAGACAAGTACCTGTGCAGGAGGAACCGGAAAAGGAGGAACCAAAGAAAAAGGAAAAAGACATTTCAAGGAAAGTCTTAGCCACTACCACGGAACCAGACAACAAAACTATTGAGAGGTCGGGGAGACCCCAGTTCATTTGCCAGAGATGTGGCAAGAAAGCTCACACAGCTAAATATTGCCGAGCCCCTGCCGCTGTTCATAATTTTTCTAAGCCTGTCTCTACAGGAAAGCCCAAAGAACAATCTTCAGCAGAAAGGCAGGGAAACTGAGAGGCCAGCGCGTTCCACCGTCCCCGCGCGACCACATAAATAGGGACCCACTACGTCTCTCCGTCCTCCTCAAAGACAATTTATTTATGGACAAGGCACAAATTTACTGCGTACCATGTTATGTTAAAGAAAAGGAGGCCGCCTGCAAAGTCGTCATGGTCTTCGGGAGTCCATACACCACTCCGCCGGAGACTGAGGTGATCCCCACCATTTTAAAAATTGATGCTGAAGGACTTTTTCACCTTCCTGTTAAAAGCGTGTATCCCACTTTCTTCCTACCTGCAGACTATATCATAGCCCAAGTGGTTGTATTGCCGCAGGACACACATTCGTCTCCTTCGGCATTTTGGACCCAGGTAGTGGGGGAAGAGCGGCCGATGGTACAACGTAAACTCTCCAATAAAAATGACTCTGTTTCCCTTTCAGGGATGTTAGACACAGGGGCGGACGTCACCATCCTGTCATCCTCAGATTGGCCAAAGCTCTGGGAGCTGCAGCGGGTGGATGGCCTCATTTCAGGTGTCGGGGGATCTGTAACAGCCCAAAGGAGCAAAGAGGTGATTCAAATTGAGGGGCCGGAGGGTCGGGTGGTCTCCATCCGACCCTTTGTCATCAATTCCGGTTTTACACTGTGGGGCAGGGATCTTATGTCCCAATGGGGTACCCGGGTGCAATTGGCAGCGGCCACCCGGGATTTTCATTAGAGGCCACTGCGGAGCGCCCTATCCAATGCTTAACTTGGAAAACTAATCAGCCCATATGGATAGATCAGTGGCCTCTATCTAAGGATAAATTAAGCGCGCTCCATGCACCCGTGCAGGAGCAATTAAATAAAGGCAACATCGTTCCTTCCACTAGCCCGTGGAATTCACCTGTGTTTGTAATAAAAAAGGCGGGGAAGGATCGATGGAGGCTTCTGCACGACCTGTGACAAATAAATGACATCATTGAGGATATGGGACCCCTGCAACCCGGTATGCCCTCGCCATCAATGCTCCCGAGGAACTGGAAGGTAGCAGTCATTGACATAAAAGACTGCTCCTTCCAAATCCCTCTACACCCGACCGACGCCCCCCGATTTGCATTCTCTGTACTAGCTATAAACAGAGAGGCACCCATGCTACGTTACCACTGGCATGTGCTCCCGCAAGGGATGAAAAATAGTCCAACCATTTGCCAGTGGTACGTAGCAAGGATTTTGTCGCCAATCCGGAAGATTGCCCAAAAGGCAGTCATCCTACATTACATGGATGACATTTTAATTTGTGCCCCAAATAGCAATTACTTGGACTGGACTTTACAAAAAACTATTGCAGCCCTCAAAGAGGAAGGATTCGAAATCCAGCAGGAAAAAGTACAGCGTTTGAGTCCTTATCGATACCTAGGACTTAAGATAACAGATTCCACCATAGTTCCTCAGCAGGTTGCCATTAATGAAAATCCCAGGATGCTGCAGGAGCTACACCAGCTGTGCGGGACCATCAATTGGATCCGACCTCTGCTCGGTCTCACTACGGAAGATCTGGCTCCGTTGTTCAATTTGCTCAAAGGCCAGGATGATTTAAGCTCCCCGCGGTCGTTAACACCAGAGGCCCGTGAGTCCATCTGCCGAGTTCAAAAGGCTATAACCTCAAGGCAGGCCCATAGATACGTGCGCTCGCTACCTTTTCAGTTTATCATTCTAGGAGCGATGCCACATCTCTATGGGTTGCTCTTTCAATGGGATGAGGTGCAAAAGGACCCCTTGTTAATTATCGAGTTGGTCTTTTTACCGCACCAACCATCCAAGAGCATAAAAACGCCACAGGAGCAAATGGCAAAACTGGTCATCAAAGCAAGATCCCGCCTCTGTGCCCTAGCCGGATGTGATTTCACATGCATACATTTACCTCTAAACATGGAATCATTAGAACACCTTCTGCAAACCAATATGGCATTGCAATTTGCTCTGGACAGCTTCTCAGGGAAAATCTCAATCCACTCACCAAAACATAAATTCTTTAGTACAACTCTAAAATTAATCCCAAAATCCAATCAGAGTAGTACACCCTTGGATGCTCTGACAGTCTTTACCGATGGATCAGGAGCTTCCCACAAGTCGGTCATCACCTGGAAAGATCCTAGCACACAGAAGTGGGAGTCTGATGTGCAAATTGTACAAGGATCACCACAGGTGGCCGAACTTTCGGCAGTGGTCAGGGCATTCAAACGGTTCCAGCAGCCTTTAAACATTGTTACTGACTCAGCTTATGTGGCAGGAGTTGTCTCCAGAGCAGAACATGCGATGCTAAAGGAGGTAAAGAATCCAATCATCTTTAACTTGCTCTCGGAGTTAATATTCCTCGTCTCCCACCAAGAGCAACCATATTACGTCATGCATGTGAGATCGCATACCAACCTTCCAGGTTACATCGCAGAGGGTAATAGGAGAGCTGACCAATTGGCCCTTTCTGTAAGTAAGGCAAATTTGCCCAATTTGTTTGATCAAGCCAAGATGAGCCACGCCATGTTTCATCAGAATGCTCCAGCTCTGGTGCATATGTTCCACCTTACATGCGAGCAAGCCAGAGCGATAGTGGCCACATGCCCTAACTGTCAGAAGTTTCAAATACCATCTTTAGGTGAAGGAGTAAATCCTAGAGGGTTAGAAAGCTGCGAACTTTGGCAGATGGACGTCACCCATATACCATCTTTTGGTCATCTAAAATATGTGCATGTTTCTGTAGATACCTTTTCAGGGGCGATCCTCGCGTCTGCACATGCGGGGGAGAAAGCCAAAGACATGAAAGCACATCTCACCTTGGCTTTCACTACACTTGGAACCCCGAAGACCATAAAGACCGACAATGGGCCTGTCTACGCCTCCAGCAGTCTTCAAAGATTTTTCCAGCTGTGGGGAATTACCCACAAAACTGGTATTCCGCATTCCCCCACTGGACAATCCCTAATTGAGAGAACGCATCAAAACTTAAAAAGGGTGCTGGAGAGACAGAGGGGCGGGGAGGAAACAAACATCCCACTATTACGCCTAGCCAAAGCGTTATTCACGCTCAACTTCCTCAATTGTAACTTTGAGGATCCCAATCCTAAAGCATTACCACTGCAGCAAAAATACAAAACTCAAGGAAAAACCCCCGGTTTTATACCAGGATCCTGAAACACAAAAGGTTCTAGGTCCATTTCCCCTGCTAACATGGGGAAGGGGATATGGATGCGTATCCACACCCAAGGGCCCCAGGTGGGTCCCAGGAAAGTGGATCAAGCCATATCTTACACCGCACAAAAAACCTCCTGATAAAAACAAGGAGGGGATTACCTAAACAAATCTCAGACAAACAATTCCATGACTGCCGAGTTTTAATTGCATGTATGTTTTGCTTGCCTTGTTTTAGGATGCGAATGGTATTCTCAGTTGTTTTACTCCTTGCTGCAACGTGGCCCTCCCAGGAATGGATAGTCCATCAGCCCAAAGCCAACGTATGGACTACTCTTGCTAAAGCCCTGAACCAGTCAGGACTTTGTTTGTCTATGAGCAGCTCTGAGGATCCTATGTCAACCTGCCTGGTGGGAATCCCCCTGAAACCCAATGAGTACCCTTTCACGGGGAAATCACCAGGCATGCCACGCTCCAAAATAGAGCTGCCATAGACTTCCTCCTCCTCGCTCATGGCCATGGATGCCAAGAATTCCAAGGAATGTGCTGCTTTGATCTGAAGTCACACAGTGAAAGTATCCACAGCGCCATCCAGAGCATCCGAACACAGGTGTCCCAGCTGAAGAAGGAAAAGGCGGACTGGTTTGAGAATGTCGTGAATGGCTGGGGGCTATCCAGTTGGGGCGTGTCAGTTATGAAATCCATTTTTGAATTAGTTTTCCTTGTTAGTTTGATCTTCCTCTCCCTCTTCTGTTTTAAGATATTTCTGTTCAAATTAATAAACAGAAAAGGGGGAGATGTGGGGGCGTGCCATCTGTCCCCGGTCCCGCCTCCGCCTGTCCATCAGACCCTCCAGATTAAATGGTATGAGTCTGGGTCTGAGGGCGGTTCCATGGGCGGGACCGAGGAGTAAGGCTCTGCCCTTTATTCTAGACAGTTCTGTTCAATTCGGTTAGTCATTGGTTGTCGGCTAGTTGCCCTTCCCTGTTTATCCCTCATTGGCTGTTTGTACCCTGGTTCCTCCCTCTCCTGTGTACCCCATTGGTTATTACCCGAATGCTCCTCCCCATTTGTCTCCCTTAAAACTGCTCGCAAGACCCTCCTTCGGGCTCGTCCTGTCATTGTCACCTTGGAGAATAAATTCTTCGAACCGCAGACGGCAAGTCCGCTCCTTCTTCCCTCGCTCCTGGAATCTGGGCTTTGCCGCCGCCTCTGATACAGTGCCTCGAGCGCCTGGAGACAGTGCCGCCCGGCCACCAGCATTCCTTGCAGAAGCCAAACACTATTTGGTTTACCTGTCTGTAGGAAGGTCACTGGAGCCTCCCCATGAGTGGACACCCTGACCAACTTCACTTTGAGTGTTTCCAGGGATGGGGCATCCACCACCTCTCTGGGCAACCTGTTGCAGTGTTTTACCACCATCATTTTAAAAGACTTTTTCCTGATATCTAATAATGTGGTAACTTATACCACGGTGCCTGAACCTCTGCTGAGAACATATCTGCCACTGAAGAGCACAAAGAGGATGCTTTCTTGGTGTCATGCCAGCTAGAGAGAATGCTGCCTCAGTCTTTCTGAAAGAGGAAAGAGATATTATTAAACCTTACACATTGAAATAAATGGTCAATAAAATTCATTGAAATACTGTTTTTACTAACTATTTACAATATAAAAGTTCTGGTATTAAATCATACATTAAAATAAAGCTTGCACAGAGTTCCCATTTGTTATGGCAAATTTTGTGACAGATGGAAAAACATTTCATCAGAGATTGCATTAATGCAATGTGTATTTTTCCAGTGACACTTTGCTTGTACGCTCACTTGATGGATGGAGGAAATTTATTTACAGATGATGCATAACTATCCAACTATCAACATATCTAACTGCCTGTAACTTGTCAAAATACAATTATATTTTTTCATGTGTATTTCCACTGCAGTACAAGCAGAATTTTCCACAGACCCCACAGACATAATAAAAGGCCTATAATAAAAACATAACCCTGCATTTTACTTACAAATGCTAATTCTCCTAAAAGCCTCTCAGAAATCTCTTTCAAAGCCTAAAGATGGGATTCAATTCTCATGCTACTGGAGTGATTTGAGGAAAGATAACGCTTCAATCCACATGGAGGGAGATTTCCTCTGCCCAGTAAATAACCCACAAGCAGTTCCCAGTTTCTCAAGTCAGTTGTGCCCCTTGGGCCAAAAGTCTCTGGTGCTGTGGTGTTGCAAAAAAAGAAATAGTGGCATTAGGAGCAAGAAGACAGTGCTTTCAATGCCTCCACAAATCACCTCTCACAACTGATATCCATATGGAATTATTCACTTAAATCAATGATCCTCATGACCTCAAAGTTCACAATAAGCCAGTCAAACTTCACCTATTAAAAAAAGAAGGGTCTTTGTCTGCTAAGAACACAAGACTGCTTCACACAATAATGGTGAGGAATGCTACAGGATTGCTGCATCACTCCCACCTGGCCAAAGGTCACTTCTGACCAGCTCTGAAGGTTGCTGTAGATAAAAATTACTGTACTGGCTTAAGTAATATAGATTCACAGCCCCAGTCAAAGCAATTCTTGCCTTGACCCAGTAATTGATGCATTGCATTTAAGGAAAAAAATATCTTGGCAGGAAATAGGAAAGTTTTCTCCTAATCAATTAAGCTGTGTGTTCATCAAAAACACCAGGGAACTCAGCTGTATCCATGGGGAGGGAATTCAAGTGTTGAATTTTGGGTGACATTTTTAAATGGCAGGCACAACGACTTACAAATCCTGTAGTCTCTTATTTACATAAATAAGTGGTGTTTAATTAAAAATCTGCTGAGAACGCTGATCATGCCCAAATGCAGCCACATGTATGCCAGCAATATTTTTTAAACAGTTGGAAAATAAGCAGAAGCACTGTTTCTGGCTGAAATACTTGAGCTGTTTCTGTCTGAGGTTTGACTTATCACAGGTGTCAGCACGTTCAGTGGTGAATCTGTGGACAGGGTAGCCCCATCCACTCCCCTTTCGTGAACCTTTGTTGTCTTGCAGAGGACATTAAAAGAAAGCTGATGAGGCTCAGCAGCATCCGACTGTGCAGCGAAGGTGGGGCAGCTGGGAAGTGAGATTAGATGTGGATACATGTCTGTGGAACAGGTTTGATTTACACTCAGAGGTGGCACATGTGTCCATGTGCACCCCTTACTGTACACCCTCACCAGCTGTCATGGCAGATGACATGGGGCATCAGATGATGACTGATTTCTCCAACTCAGACTGCAAATCCCTCCTATTTTTGACCAACAGAAAGATGGGTTTAAGTCAAAGTGGAGGTCCTTCTGAGACTTTAATGATATCTTCCCAAATATTATGTGAGTACAAGATTTTTCTAAGCTATATCTGAAAAAAAAAAAGCCCCAATTCATATGGAAAAGCCCCATGAAAATCACTGAAAGGAGAAGTTGCAACACATGCACCCACAGCATGGCCTTACCTTTCTGGAAGTGTACTTTAATGTCCAGATTTCCATGGTTTTTTCCATTTCACTTAGGCATCTGAAGCCTTGAGGTTTCTTCTTTTCCACCAAGAAACAAAGATTATAACTACCGAAAGGGGTTCCTACCCATATAATTAGTCTTCATTAGATTTCTATCTTCCTTCTTCATACCAAGTATTTCTTCTGTTGCCCAAGCTTCAAGACTGTTCTCATTTACTTTTTCTCTTGAGTCAACTCATAGCTATTATATTTACTTGCTGTTTTTAATCCATCTTTCATTTAATTTTCCTGGGGCTTGGTGACAGTAAGCATTTAGACAAATGGGTTAGAGGACATATTTTCAAAATATGTATCTCACTGTGTTCTGGCTAGGTTGTCTTCCGTTTTTAATGTTGAGAGGATGGGACGACCTACTGCAAATTAACCTGGCTTCTGAAAGTACTGCCATGGCTTGTTATAAAGCCAAACAGTCAGCACCATAAATATTTTAGAAGAGTAACCCAGGAAGCATGAGCAAACAAACATGGCAAAGTACCCCAGGTCTGTTATACTTACTCCTGGCTTCTGTCCACCAGCCATCCTTCCTTCAGATGTCCTTCCCTACCCTGCCAGCTTGACAGAGGCACCGTTTACAAAATGCACACTCGGTAGCTGGCTCCCAATACCCATCTATTGATTAGCTGACTACTGCCAGGAAGGTGTAATCAAACTTAATTGCAAAGAGAGTGTCAGAGGGGGCATTAATATGGATGCCTCTCTTTTGCCCTCCTGCTGGTTTTACCAACATATGTAACAAATTATTTATTAATTATTGGAAGGTACAGGCAGGAATGAGCCCTCTAACATTCCTGCAGTAGTGGACTATGGAAAAAGGGGCTCATGAGCTCTCCCTAAACTACCTCTCCCACTGCCACCAACAATGGCAGTGTCCCAATGGGTAGATGCACCACTGCAGTGAGCGGAGTATTTCTTATGTTCTTAAATGTGAGGCATCTGTTCCTGTCAAATGTGGTTGAAGTTGCCTGACAGCTTTAGAAGTTATGGGGACTAGTGGGAGAACTAATAGGAAGTGGGACTGTAAAAGCTTCATTTCCTTAGAAACCAGGCAAAAAATATTCCAGTCCATTATCTCTTTATGAATTATTTCTGTAAAGATTGCCCGTTACATGCTTTAAATATCTGAGCTACACCAGTAGAAAACTAGCAGTATGCAGGCTTTTTATAAGCATTCTGATATTATGTCTTGATTTGCTTGAAAAACACAAGAAAGAGAGAAGGTACAGATAAATATTTCAGCTATATTTTACCTGTCTAAATCTAAACAGGGCATTTCTCTGTGTAGCAAGCCAGCTCTGCCTGCCATGAAGGCAGAGCACAATTCACAGCTGCTCTGCTCTCCCTCCAGGTCACCATGTCTTCACAAGAAAAGCAGGATTGAAAGGGGTCACCTCTGAAGCTTCATCCCCCAGCAGACCTTTCATACAGCGCTGTCACTTGTGGCCAGAAATTGTAGCAGCCCTTGCAGTGCATCAGCTCTGTAGTGTATAGATTCTTCTCATGCGGCAGTTCCAGAACATTTATTACTTTATTTCTGAAAGGAATACCACTGCTGCAACAAGACCATAGGAACTGGTTTTTAACCAGAAATCATGCACGACCTCCTTTTGCAGATCGTGGTGTCTCTGTGGAGGTGCGCTGTGTGTTTAATTAAACCTCAGGATTCCGTTGTTTTTCCTTTGTTTTTCCTTTGTTTTTCTGACATGACATGAACAAGCTTTGTGGTTTATACAAGTCCGGTATTTTTATAGTATGCTTTTTCAGATGTTTGTGAGACTTAGCTCAGGTCAATTAGGGAATCTATCAAATACATAAGGGTTAACACTGATAAATCCAGACACTTAATAATTTTATACAATTAGCTTTAGTAGAATTTCTTCTTTTTATCTTGTGACTTTAGGACTTCATATAAAATACAGTACAGTATAACCAAACCAGAACTCTATTAACCTAAAACTTTAGGTCTGTATCCTCTTGCTTCTTTTAAAAATTACTAAATGTTCAATATTAAAATAACACTTGGAGTCTGGGTGATTCTGCAAACTAAAAGCTGGCAGATAGGTAATACTAATTTTGAAAGAGAAAGCAGATGTATAAAGATTTAGTGTTAAAAGTGAGACACTGGGAAAAACCAGGTCTGAAAAGTGGTTAGTCTGTGCTGAAAAGTCATAATGATCATCCTTGTATTTTTTTTCAGTCAAAAAGTATCACTGGCTTTAGAAATGGCTCTTTGAAATGTTTTTCAGAAACATTCGTATTCGGTGTAATATCAAGCCCTCAGAGCAGAGGAAGTACAGCCAGCAGCTGACCCCAGTAATTAGTGATGGCAGCTGCCCTCATGGGCTGAGTAGCTCAGAGTCTCATGTGCTATCCTATGGCTTTTCACCACATGCAAATACTACTACAATAACAGGAGGGATTTATCCTTCTTTATAGGGCCATTGACATTTTTGCTTTCCAAGGATATTCACGTTAACAAAGTCCAAATTTATTTGGTACAAACCATCACAATAATAAAAATGAAGACATTTTAGTGGTGAGAATAATCAGGGACAGCCCTCTTGTCTTCCATATCTGTAACTTAAGATTAGATCACTGTTTTAGAAGATATGTTGTATCTTAAACTGAATGTAAAAACCTGAGGGAAAATATTAGTGGGTGAGGTTCTTTAGCATGATCTTTTTACCTGGGCAGACTAGTAGTCTCCAATAATATTTCTGGACTGATGAAAAGTTCCTTTATAATTTAAACAAATATCTTCTTGTAAGTACATATGGAATCACAGAATATCCTGAGTTGAAGGGACCTACAAGGATTATCAAGTTCAACTCCTATTTTGATCCAGGAAGATATAAATGTGTGCAGTAAGCAGTTTGCCTGAGGTACTGCACGTATAATTACTAGACGAGTTTTTTTCTTCTCCATATTTGTGTTTAAATATAAAGCCTGTCACTGCAAAATTAACATGAAATTTTATATTTAAAATTCAAGTATCCCACACCAATCTGGTAACTGAACTTGTTTAACAATCATAAAAATAATTTGAGGCATTAAGAATTAAATATATAGCATGAATATTAAATCTTTATGATTTCTGCCTAAAGTTTAAACTGGTCTTAAAGCAGGATGAAGAGTATTTATTTATTCATTTAAAATAGGTTATTTATTTTAAATGTAATGATTACATTAAATTCTCTTGTATTTAATATTTAAATAAAATACTTAATCTTTTAATACAGAAATGTATTTCTTAATCTAAGGAAAAAATAGAACAATACTAAAATAAACTAAAATAAAAATGAGCAACATAAATCAATAAGTAACGCCTATTCTAAATAGCCCACCAGTGCTAAATATTTATTTAAAGATTAAACCAATTTAAATTATGTTATATTCAAATTAACTTATGGTTAATTATTAAATAATTATTAATACTTTTGGACATTGATTATTAAATAATTAATATTTTTTGGACATTGATTATTTTGTAACTCAGCTTTGCATTGGCTATGGTGACTTCTCATCAGATTGAAAACTTAGAGAAACATCTCACTTGGAAAAGAAGTTATTTGGCAGAAACAGTAACACAGAAATGTTTTCTTAAATTTATAATTTTATTATGATTTTCAAAAAAAGTTGTTCAAAAAAGAAAATTTCTGGCAGGTGTACTTTGATTTGATCCCTTTTCTGCTGTTGTTTCTGTTTCTAGTTTTTAGGAGAGCCAAAATCTTTTGGATCTGCAGAACGTGAGCTAGAAAGTGTGATGAGAATATTTATTATGAGAAAGCCTACATGCTGTTCTTTCTTTCCCTCACTGGTAGATATTTCCTGAAGTACAGGACCATATCTTTTATGTCTTACAGCTCATGAGCTGAACAGCCAAAACACACAGGACAGAAAGATTCTGACTAATACACTTTAAAAAAAATCATGCCTATGAATGAAGTCATAACACTCTGGAAGATTTTTGCTGACTTCAAACAAATTTGACAAGATCTGACGGTGGCTGGGTATGAATTACTGCACCTGTATTACACATTTGGTCCTTATTTGTGGAACACTTCAGTGTAATTACCTGTTTTAGTGCATTGCACAATGCACAAATGTTGGGCATTTGTAAACTCTCATTTTCTCATGTTCCTCCTACTGTGGCACCAAATCTTGGAATCATTCCTACTGAAATTAAGGGAAAATCCTCATGGCTGAAGATTGCAGAGGGTGAGGCAGTATAGGAGCAAAGTCTTGCTTTTGGAATAATGGTGGTGCTCTGGTGGACCCCAGAATGTGTTGGTGGAGAGGGCTGGAGCTGTTTCAAGGCTGAGCCCCAAAAGACCCTCTCTCCTCCAGAGGCACTGGCTCTCATCTCAGACCCCATCCTGACCACCCCAGTGGGGGTACTTGGCTGTGCCTGGTGGACAGCTCACCTCTGATGGACCAAGGGTGCAAAGCTGCTGGAGATGTAGGGTGTGGGATCTCCTTCTCACCACCTTCAGGGCAGTGGATAATGGTCCTGCCAATATGAATCTTCCTTGATTGTATGTACAAATGGTGTCCCCTGGATGATACTGTAATACTCTCTAATGTGTAAGGGAACAATTTCTCATTGCTTATTGAGCAGGAGAATGCAGTGCACCCAGCCACTGTATGTGAGCTGGTATCTTTTCCAAATGATCACCCAGGAAGAAGAGGATGGGAAATAAAACATATTTTTCTCCCAAACAGAGGAAATATGATTGCAGGATATAAAGAAAATAGCAACACATATATAGTTAATAAGAATAACAAAGTTAACATAAAGTGTGATAAAATAAATGTAACCCTTTGATTTTTTAACAGACATTTATTCAGTGAAATTTGAATATTTAAAAGATAGTATTTCCTAATTAGCTCTTTCTTTACCCCTTGGTATGAATATCTAACATTTTCATGCTGGGGAATATGATCCAGTGAGATTCACGTGGCTGATAGCCCTCTCTGTGTTCCCAAGTGCCTTAAACTATGCATGACATTGGGGTGAAGTTTGTGCAGTCCGACTCCACCTGGAAACCAGATGTCGCAGATGCCAGGGAAACTCTCCATGGTGTTTTATAACTGGGTATTTTGCCTCAGCAGTGAAAGAATGAAGAAGATATAAAGCAAAGGTTGGCATTCACAGATCCTATGGATGATAAGAGCAGAGCAGCCATGCCTGTGCTGAAAAGGGAGTATGCCACATCCCTCCACTCAGCCTGAGGCATCTTGACAGAAAGGGTCTGCAGAGACAGAAGAGGACCCAGGGGCTCTCAGGAAGGCTTTTAAGACATTTGTCATTTCTTCCCCCAGACAAACAAACTGCTGCTCCATGGTGGGTATGAAAACATATGAAAAATGGCAGCATATCATTGAGCGGAGATTTTCTATTCCACCATTTCCTATAAAAAGCAAATATAATTTTCACATCAATTTATCACTGGAGAGAAATTCAGTGTTCTTAACTGTAAAATGCTTTGGAAAACAATGTTATATGGGATCCATTCATGCAGGCACAGTGTCTGAGCTAGATGCTCAGGCTACTTCTGTGACCCAGTGTGGTAGACCTTTCCAGAAAAGGTCTCCTCTCCATCCCATCCACCACCAGAGGACCCCTTACTCTCCACTGAATTCAAGGGGAGCTCAGCCTGCCAGCTCAGACCAGATGCCAAACTTCTTGGCAGTTAAAGGGAAGCAAGACAGTCCCACAGATAGTAGGTGGAATAAAAATGCCTGTGACAGAGATACTGAAGTTTTACAAGGAGACAGAAGCAAGCAGAGTGGGCTTGTGTAGGCAAGCGCATAGTTTATTCCAGATGGTGTTTTGCTTCAGTAAAAGCTGCAAATTCTCTTAAAGACACTTCTGTGCCCCTCAATGTAGCACTTGAACAATTTGCAACTGATGTATTCATAAAATTTATAAAAGGCATTGCTTATACAAGAATGTCATGAAGCACTGGTCTTGGCAGGACAGGAGGAGAGTTGGTATAGCTGCATTAAGAGTGTGAGGGCTTGAGAGCACTCAGGAAGGTGTGCTGAGGGATGGCAACTGGGAGTCCCTAAAGCAAGCAGATAAAGCTACTCACTGGCCACAAACACAGCTGTTTCTGGGACCAGTCGACATTCAGGAAAAATCTCCAATGAACATAAAAGACATTCTGGAAAAAATTCCTGGTGTTTTGTATTTCCACAGATTTCTGTGGAAATTACTCTGTCAATGCCTACAATCATTCCTGTCTCAAAAGTGTGTGCATTTGTAGAAGGAGTCTGGGAAGCTTTTTTATTTTTTTTTTCCTCTTTTAAACAGAATTCCATATTAGAATCATAAGCAAGTAGTTTAAGAAGGCAAATAACAGAACATTCATGGGTGCAGATCCACAGATACACATGCACATTCTCACTCCAAAAGCATTTGGCCAGCTAACATGAGATGTGCCTTTTAAGTATTTTGTTTCCAGGAAATCTGATATCTTGAAAACCAAGATATCTTGTTCAATTCTAATCCTGCATTTCAAATGTGGCAAGAGACTGTGGGAAATACCAAATAACATCCTTCTCCCCCTCTTAGTCTTTTAAACAATCCTTCATTTATTCATGCTTTCCGACTCTTTGCATGTAAAGACAGCATATGGAGGAGAACTCCAGCACCGATCTGGCAATCCTTCTGTCCTTTCCATCTGAATTAAAGACTAAAACAGGAATCCTTCTTCCTAACTGAAGAACCTAGGTAAGCATCTTAAAAATTATTAGTTACATAATTAAAATCCACACTTGCAGGAAAAAAAATTGTGGCTGTAGAGTCAAATTTGAGATTTTCTGTTAATAAAGTTAGGAACCTGATCACAAAAATATTGTAATTCTGAATAGAAATTTTGAATAAAAAATAAGCAGGTAAGCTGAAAATTAGATGTGTTTTAAATTGAAACCACAGAAATAGTAAGGACTAGGGCTGCACAATCATGATCCCTGCACACAGTATGCAGGAAAATCAGCTACCTTGGAGATATACAGCTTTTGACTTCATGGCCTTGGCAGCCTTAGCTATGACAATAAATTGCCAGGCTATGATATAATATGAGTATTTCTGCTGAAATCAGAGACGCTCATTGACCTGTGTGTTATGAGTCACTTCGCTTTTGCCTAATTTTTTTTCTGCTCATTCTTTTTCTGTGTTCTCTTATACTCCAGACTAACCTTGGATTAGACTTTCTCTTGGTCATGGGTACTGACATTAATGCATTAAAGACTATAAACAGTAAAACAATGTGGTTTTTACACAAAATTGCATTGTTTCAGACCAACATGGTCCGCATCTGCTTTAGGCTATTTATTTTTAAAAACGTGAATAAAACTTTAGTCATCATGTTATCACAGTTTCTCTTTTAAAAGAATCGACAGTGAAGTTTCTTTCTGTTATTTCTGGCAAGTATGGAGCTAGTGTGACTTGGCTCCCTTACCCACAAAAGCATAACATGAAGAAAACACTCTGTGATGCAATGTTCCTAACGAGTTACATGTGTCTTTGTCTCACTCGCCAGCACTGGCTTATGTCCTTCTTCTGGTTCATCCAAAAGTAAACAAAACAGATCATTAAAGGTCCATGGTGCTGTACTATGGTTTTATTTGTCCTAGGAGGTGTATATCAAGTACTGCTGCGAAGAGATATTGTTCTCTTTAAAGACAAAAAAGCAGAGATGACTCTGGTCTATGACTAATAACAGAGTTCTGAGGAGATACTTCAAACTCAATTTATAAAAGCCTTGCAGCTCAAAAGGTGACATGAAAGTTGAAAAGGATAAAAGAACCAGCATTTTAAAAGGCAATAAGAGAAAGTGCCTTTGATAAAAATAACAGAATAGCAGCAATTTCTGAAACACAGTAATTCTATACAAGTAAAGATATTGTAACAGTTATGGGTAATAAAAGATATGTTTCAACCACAGAGTCAGTCAGGTGCATATTAAATTGATCAAAATAAACCTCTATTAGTCACCTCGGTATGTGATAACCAGAAAATAAATAGAATTAAGATAGAGATTCAAATAAGGCTAAAAAATAAGAGAGGGCAGAAGAGCATTAATAATGAAGTAAAATAACAAAACCTAGATAAACTGAGACAAGGGTTGTGTGGGCCCTCACTTTACATATTGCTCTCCTTTGTACGTAAGGAAAAAAAAAGAAATAATGCAGTAATAAGATTTGCTAGACTTATCTCACAGGCAAGTTGTAAAGTTTCATTAAGCAATACTCCTCTGGTAGTTGAGGATTGAAAACACTAATCAAGTGGCTGAAATCAAACCTTTTTATTCAGGCAGAAAGCTAACATTGCACCTCAGAAAGGGGGAAGATGTTGTTTAAGACAAGAGAAAAACTAGACAAAAGGCAAAGAAAATGTCAAGGAGTAAACAAAAAAAAATTATAAAAAAGCTTTAAGTAGAAAATGAAGAAAAAATTCTCTCACACAGAAGATATAATGGAGGAAAAGAATGAGTGATACTTATGTCACAGTCTGCTTACTGTTGAGATTTACTCACTGAACGGAGGTGCCCCAGTCAGGGTCCTAAGCTGGGGTCTAGACAGCTGAGCTGGCAGCTTTAATTTATCAGTTACCCATTGAAACCATACTTCTAAAATAAACACCTGAGCTACCTGACTGTGAGGAGCCAGGAGCGAGTGCTGCTTCCAGAGAGAGAACCAATCTGCCAGGCAAAGATAGGGGGTGGAGATGGGGGGCTACTTTCCTGCTGGAGGTAGGGGGCTGCTTTCCTTTGTCCTTTCCTAATTCAGCATGTCAAATAAGTGTCTATGCCCTAAAGGCCCCAGGTCTGATGCCTGGAATTAAATAACATGGTTACTCTCCTCTTAAATGATTACATTAACAAGCTGTGTAGGTGTTGTGTGTAAACAAGGTCACAGTTTTCCTCAACATTGGTCGCCTCTTTCAGAAACACCTGTCAGACCTTGAATTTAGGGCTGGCTGGCAAGTGAATTTTTGCCACTGTGTTCGTAGCTAAACAGCAGATACACATTTGGGGATGCCCATGTTCAAGTCCATGTGTGACATCAACTGGAAATTCCTGGCTCCTAACAGATTTGGAACTGGCTTTGTTGGATCTCCAAAGAGTCTTTCACTTTGAATTTATGTTGATGAGTTACTCTGAAGACACACATTATCCTGTTTTAATACAGAAAACTAACTGAAATATCTTACTTTCATTGTAATATAAGGTATAAACAATTTTGTCTATTTTAACCTGAGCATTTAATTCCTTTCAAAAGACTTACCTTCTCCTGAATGTATTGTGCAAATAGGATTTTTTGCCTCTGTATAAAAGCCAAGATGAGAAAAAAAAGAGTAATAAATTATATTAAAGCTTTTTGTTCTATTCATTGTGGTCCACACCAACACAATGCAGAAAGGAAAATATAACAGCTAGAAATGTACAGTATCTGCACTTCTATATTTGTTTAAAAGAGAAAGCAAAGGAAGAAGTTCACTGAATAATAATCTGAATTGATACACTGAAGTATGCATCACTGAAATATGCAGGGGGGACATCTTGGTGTAGAAAAGGAAAACCTGCATGAACTCAGACTTGTCAGTGAGGTGATGTGGAGAATAACTGTGCAAGCTGGTGCAGCAACCTTTGCAAATTTCCAGACCAAAACATAGATGTTTTATGAGGAACGCACTTATACTCCAAGCAAAATAAAGCACAAATGATTGAGCCATTATGGGATTCCTCATTTCCAAATACTTACTGCTTTTCTTAAATTGATTAATCTTGGTATGCGCTCACATTGGCAGGTCCTTATTAAAGCTCTGTGTACATTAGTTGAATCTTCACAGAGAACAGAACTGCTTCTGTTTGACTGTTTTTGCAGCATGTTCCCATAAAAAGAATGCACAAGAATGTTAATGTGACAGTCCTTCAAGACAAAGTCTATTTCATCAGTCAAGAGGAAATCTTTGTGGAATACAACTAGAAGAGATGAATGCATTTTGATTTTACGAGACTTTCATTATGAAAGGAATTTAAATAATTTAATTTGAAAACATGTTCTCAAGTAATTTTTTAAAGTATATTTAAGTTTTGGGTTTTTTGCTTTTTATCATCGAATATGGCTTAAAAGAAACCTGAAAATAATTTTACCCTACAGGCTTCTTTCTCTTCCTCCCACGTGGCAATTTTTATTATTTTCCTCCTGTTGTTTCAATGAAGTCAAAGTAATTATGATGACTTTTATTTAAACTCAAAATCGCAAACCTTTGTGCATAGCACCTTATGTGCGCCAAAACACTTTTGCTCTGAGAGCAACCAAAACAAAAGCATTACTTTTGTGCTAGTTGGTTGCTATGACTCCTACATGCAAATCACAAAAACAGTGATGTTTACACTGTTTACACAAATTCAGCACCCACTATTTGTATTGCTTTAGGTCAAAGCACATGAGGAAGCAAGGGGCTTGTCTCCCTTACAGCCTTCTTGAAACGCATTTCTCTGGTTAAATGTGACAGCAATAGCAGGATTTCTGGCTGTGTTACACTAATAACACATGTGCAGTGAGGAACAGATAATATGATGTTATCACGCTGTTCTTGTTACTTGAGCTCTAGGTTCAGTCAGAATGCTGATAGTCTTAAATGATGAATGCTGGAAAAACGGAGATTATTCACACCAATCTGGTCTCTGATGATATTGTGCATCACTCTCTGAGATTCTGGTTTGATACTGCAGCATGTTCAGCAGCAGCATTTGTCTTTTCCCTTTCCTTCTTTTATTTCTTTTCTTTATTTGCCTACTTTTCATTTCCCTTTTTCCTTTACTTTCTTTCTTCTCCTGTTCCTTTCTCTTCTCTCTTCTCTCTTCTCTTCTCTTCTCTCTTCTCTTCTCTTCTCTTCTCTTCTCTTCTCTTCTCTTCTCTTCTCTTCTCTTCTCTTCTCTTCTCTTCTCTTCTCTTCTCTTATCTTCTCTTCTCTTCTCTTCTCTTCTCTTCTCTTCTCTTCTCTTCTCTTCTCTTCTCTTCTCTTCTCTTCTCTTCTCTTCTCTTCTCTTCTCTTCTCTTCTCTTCTCTCTTCTCTTCTCTTCTCTTCTCTTCTCTTCTCTTCTCTTCTCTTCTCTTCTCTTCTCTTCTCTTCTCTTCTCTTCTCTTCTCTTCTCTTCTCTTTTTTCATTACTGACTTTATATTTCCCTTTAGCTATGTGCTTTGAACTGCTCCACAATGTCATTCAAAACATGAACCCTTGCCAGCACAGACGGAGAAACAGAAATGTAGTCCTGGAATAAGAGGATGGATTATGATGGAACTTTCTTATTCCTGAATTGTCACCAAAAGTTTTCTTTTAGACAAATTTTTAGCTATAGATTCAGTTTTTGAGGTGGTCCTAATCTACTGAGAGATGGAATTTGTTTTTTTTTTTTTTTTTTGGTATAAGTAGAGGTCAAAGAAATATTCTTCATTATTATGGGATCAAGCTCCTTAAACCTTCTGCGTTATTGCTACTCAGGTCTCCCTCTTTATTTTTCCAAATAAAATTTCTAGCAGTCTTAAACTGGGGGTGAGTGTTCAGTCTGATATTTTTTCATTTTCACACTGTGATGCTATAAAATCCTCATTTTCTGAGACTGCACCTCTTCTGTTGAGTTCCAGTCAAGAAAATATTGAAAGCTGTGACAGTCCATCAGAGAAGGGAGCTTTTCACTCATTGACTACTTGAAATAGACATCACACCAATGACTTTCTCAGTGTACAGAGAATAGAGATTAAATGCTGGGTACTACAGAACTCTGAAAAGCAGAGGTATAAATGATGAGTTGGTGTTTCAAAGTTTCATGTCATTCGACAATAGCTGTTTCCCCGTTTTAAAACAGATGTGTCTCAAAATGTTTTCCTCAAAGAACTCACAAGTATGTATAATCCTAACTTTTCTCAAGAGAGCCATTGTTGTTTTATGGGTGAAGACAGATGAGACAGATCTTTAGATTTTTTAATGCATTCAGTAGATGTCACACTGATAGATCCATGACAGCCATGTAAACAGTATTGGAGTTTATCAATAATTCTAAAACACTTCAGATCTGGGGACCCAGGAGTGTGGCACTGCACTTTTGAATAACATTCAGTAGTAAGACGTGCATTTGTAATTTGAAATTATTTCCATCACATCTTACTTCAATATAATAATTTTTTACATATATGCAGTGTGCCATAGAATGACATGAAAATGTGAAAATCCATCAAGTCTTTGAAATCTGCATAAATTAATCTTGCAGTATAAATCTACAACATTCAATAAAATCCTCAAAATTATATCTGATCTATAAATGCTTTGAAATAAACTTGGCAACATCTTTCCTTAAGTCAAGCTTTAAGAAACATACGTCATTAAAACAAATGTTTGCAACTATTTATGTCCTGAAGGAGTTCTTTTTGTAACATCCATAGCTCTTAAGGCAATGTATTATACTCAGATCCATGAGCAAGGGTTTTGGTTTTAGAATGTTTTGACCTTAATCCCTCCCATCAGGTTTTCACTTAAAGTCTTCTGTGCAAGCCAGAAGAGAAATTATGCTGTGCAAATGGCTCAGATGTACAGCTGATCAGGTATGGTACCAAAACTCCTCAAGCCAAGACTTTTACCAGAGGACCTCATGGCTTGCAAAGAGCAATAAAGAAGTCAGTATGTCATGCAGCTTTTCTGGGTTCCTATAAATGTTCCAATGTTCCTTTAGATCCTTAGAAGTAATTTTGTTTTAAGGAACAAGAGGCCAGTTGTCCATGTCACCCTTCTCACCATGTCTTTGTCAATGTCACCCTCATCTATGCTATTTGATTTTGCTCCTGAGCCTGTTTCCTTTCCCTTTATTAATTCTTGAATGGACTTTTTCTTAAAAAAAAAAAAAAACAAAAACAAAAACCAAACAAAAACCAGAAAAATAAAAAAGAAAAATAATTAGGCATGAACTAAGAGTTAGGTGTTGCCCAATCTCCCAAAATACAACTAACATCTTTTTTATCCACTTATATCTCTATTCTTTTGCTTTCTTATGTATAAGTTGCTGTCCAATTACAGAAACTTACAAATTATTTTTGGGTCCCATAGGACATGTTTAATTTGGAAAGTTTCTTCCTTGTGTAAATTGTTGGATTGCTCGACTTGGTCTCCAGTCTCCATTATTAGAGAAGCAGGTAAAAGACAATGACAGTGATTTTGACAGAAAACCCATGAAAACTTAGCCAGTTAAGTGAGAATTTGTAAAACTTGAAAAAGTGGAATTGCACAAAGATGAACAGGTTCTGTCAGTCTTTCTTTGTACAACTTCTACATTTGTGATTTTATGTGGCTCTATGCTTTCTTTGCTTGGCAATTAGAACCACAGTAGAAGAAAATACTACTTAATGTCTTAGCTCCTTCAAGCACAGTTCCTAAAACCCAGCTTTGACATTGTAGGACGTCACTCTTCCCCATGGAGATAAAGAAACAGAATCATGAGGAGTGGAAGAAAACTTCATTCCCTATTGTATCATGTTCCCTTTTTTTCTGGATTCTTTCCATGTCCTTTTCTTCCTTACGTTCATGTCTCTTCTTGCACCTATGCACAGGATTCCCAGAAAAAAAAAAAAAAATCCAGACGCCAAAGAAGAAAAAAAAAAAACCAAGCGTCTTCTGCCAATACTGTTGTGGAAACACTGTCTACAGGAGGGAAAGGAAAAAAAATAATGCTTGCAAAAGAATTTATTGGTAGAGGAATCTTCCTGAACTGAACTGAATCTTTATTTTAGAAAAAAAAACCTTTTACCTGTAAAACTGCCAGCTCTCCAGCATAGGTTTATGGAATTCAAAATCAAAAGGTTTTAAGGACAAATAGAGGGCATTTTTTTCCCTGTAGTTATTTCTCCCTCACTGAAAAAATGCCGACTACTTTCTCACTGAATATACTGCGGTACTTGAAGATTTGCAGAACTTCTCCTAAAAGCACTTTCCCAAATGTAAGCCAACATCAAGGAATCGTGTTTTTGAATTAGTTACAGTATCAAAGAGTTTCTCAACATGACTCTGTTATGCTGTTTTCCAGATGGGATGGAGTTCTGTGAAATCTCTGTTCTTTTTGTGCCGCTAATCTTGCCTCATGACTCACAGGCTAAAAGCCCTAAATAATGTTGATAATCCTCTGCAGTCTCTTTTCAGTCTTAGCAATGCCTTTCCTCTAATGAAACATGTTATATGCTTGGCAGGAGAGATCCCACGATTATTTTTGATACTAAGCCTTCACTCCATGCTTACTGACATTGCAAGGCGCTCCTCTGATTTCTATCACAGGAAAGGATTTTCACATTCAGACTTGGCATACATTATAGCAACCATATATAATAAAAAATATAATTTTCAGGATCTACAGAATAAATTTCACACAAGTGTAGCTCGTTTCTCTACGAAGGACATAAGGATCACAGACACCTACCTTTAGGTATCCACATGAAACCATGCAACTAGATAACTAAGCTGTCCTTATAGTTAGCAAAGATCTTCCTAAGCATAGAGGGTCATTGATATCAAAAGACAAGTAGGTTATCTTTAGGTAAATGGTATATGGGGCACAGGATCTTAGGGAGACACAGCCTCAGAGGCAGCAATTGAAGGCTGGGCAGCCCACCTGCACTGGCAGAACTGATCTCTGTGAGACTGCAGGCGCATGTCTGATATACAGGCACCTACATTTAAAACCTAAGTTAACTCATTCCTAGACTGACCCTCGTCCCTATGCTCCTTTAGCTATGTTCAATCATTTTAGTGCCCTTTCAGGAGGTGTCTAGCTACTGTTGAAGCAAGGCATGGATCCTGCTGGTCCTCTGTCAGCTGGCTCTTTGCAGGTGTCTCAGGTATCCTGGATGTACTTCAGATACCTGTGCGTGACAAGAAAGTCAAGTCCATCCTGTGTGCTCCTGGCAGAGCTTGTGTGCTGTGTAGGTCCATTGGCATTGCTCTAACATCTGCAGAAGATAAAAAGTTGTCTGTTGCTCTATTAAGGCTCATGCAGAGAATAATTAAACAAATGCTCAGCTTTGTGTGTGTTAGTTAAAAATTAAATTTACAATCACTGTGCATACACTGTTATGCATTATAGTACAAACCAGCTCTTCTCATTAACATGCTGAAAAAGTAGTTATCTCCTGTGCTTTTTATATGTGACTGTGATCTATACATCCCAGTGAAGAAGGCAGAATTTTTCCATGCTCCTATTCAAGTGTGCCAGAAGCAGTTGTTCTCTACCTTTTGATAAGAGCTGTGAAAAAAACCCCACACTAAAAATGCTCTCACACTCTCACATGCACACACGCACATACACAAAAGTACCATCCAGCTGGGGATGGATTGGACCATATTTTCTTCAGCTAATTTAATGACATTTTCATTTGTATCTTCTCTTTTGTGACTCAAGTTATGTAGAAGTGCAACTGTGTAAACAACAACCGGTGACAGAAGGAGCTTTAATGACACATGGAACATGTTAAAAAGTAGCACACATTTTTAAAAGCATGTGCTAAAGAAAGGAATTTCTTTTATCTTGACTTACTGCAGAGCAATATTAAAGGAAAAAAAATCAGTTAACTTCTAAAACTCACTGAAAGCATAATTTTCTTCTTTATCCTTTTTTATTATTATTATTAGAGATTAAGGCAACAAAAACATTAACTTTCTGCACTAGCTAGAGAGATGCTCATAAAAAAGACTAAGTATCTATTGACCCCATGGTCTCAATTGCAAATAGCCTGTACATAATAGAATTGCACTATAAAATCTATTTTTGTTATGAAAACTCTCTTTATGGATGCATAAATTATTTATATTAGCAGCTACAGTTCAGGATAATGAAGGTTCGTATGTTCAGTAATGCTAAAGGTGGACAAGGCGGAAACATTTATTTGGATCCATAAAATATGTGTTCGAATGATATCTGTCAGGTTACATTTTCCATAGCACTCTTAACTTTACTAAAATTATGGAGGGTGTTCAGCCCTATGAACTTGAACTGGATGGAGTCTCATAAATAGGATCTGTATAAGACCTGGAAGGAACTTAAGGAAGAAAAGAATCGTACAAGAAATTTGGACACCCCTCTGTTGGAGGGACATTCAGGTAAAGTAGCAGGTTGAGAGGCTGGGGTCTATTCTTAGGTAGTTGTCTGGCCTTACTCTAACAAAGACAAATTGCTAAGATGAACAACTGAATTTCTGCCTGGAGGTGCCCCACAGACACCTTGCTTTGGTGCAGACATTGTCATTGCAAGGCATTCTGACTTTAGGGGCTCAGAGCAACACGACATTCAAGGAACAAAAATGAACCCAGAAGGACTGGTCATTAAATCCATATTTAGGCTGAATGATTGGGGCACTTTGTAGTGAGCCCCTGAGACCTGGTGTCCTCTCTTTATTGTCCCTGTAGGGATCTCAGCTCATGTGTGGACTCTAAAAAACAAGACCAGCCACCTTCCAGCTGAATGACAGATAGGACCTAGGCGGGCGGGTATTCCTGAGCCTGGTCCTTATGGATCAGAGCCTTGATATCCCAGCTGTCCTGGGGGCATTTGCACTTTTTTAAGCATAAGCAAGAAATTAAACTTTCCCAAACTACCAGCAGGGCATGATTCACAAAGCAGATGGGCTCTGTTCTGTAAAGTACCAGATGCCACCATAGAGCAATGAGCACGTCTTTGTGTAAAGAAGAATCACTGACAATGTCCTATACTTTATGGGAAGATTCATATTTTTAAAATTTCATAAGCACACCCACATTTACTGGGGAGTGTTTGAGTTGCAGTTTTATAAGAAACGCCTGTTTCTATATTTCCTTTAGAAGAAAACAAGCTACTGCTCCCCTGCTTTTAGAAAATGTGGGCAACTGATGCACAAAATAGAGTTAATTTGCTATATGGGTTATATTGATTCTGCACCATTAACAGACCAGCTTAATTTGGTAAGGGATAAATAGTGTAATTAATTAGTGACTGTTTCTGTCCATAAAACTAAACAATTGGTTTCAGACCACCAGAGACTGCAGTGTTTTTGAAGGATCTATGCAGTATTTATGTGAAAGCATGCTGTTTAAACTCCCTATAGTTCAAGACTGTCTAAATCCAAGCCTTGAAGTACAGTCATATCTCCATTTTGTTGAAAATGGTTTCAAGGTGTTTAACCTGAATGTCTCTTGGATGGTGAGCAGTGTCTTGTTTCAACACCTCACCTTTACAAAAAACATAAAAGTCAGTCAAAAAAAGGCACAGACACTGAGACCTCTTCTCCAAGTGGCATCATCCCCATAAGCGGGGAGACTACAGGTGCAGGCTTCCCCTTTCACATGTTTTCTCTCTAGCCTCACTCACTTGTTTCTATGTAGAAGTCTGGCTTCATCACAGACAGAGAGTGGCCCCACATCTTGCTCTGAGAAGGTGACCATTTCAGGTATTTACCTGTGATTCTGCCCTAGATATTAGAAACAATTCTCTGGCAATGTTTCATTAAAAATCCTGTATTTCTACAGAAAAAAGTTTTGCTTTATATGAATCAGCCTTTTCCAGAAAATAAAAAAAAAATTTGCTAAAAGATTCTAATCTCACTCTTACAGCTGTATTGTACAAATTACAAAGCTAGAGGCCAAATGCCTGCCACAGCAGGGTTTATCCCTCAGGATACTCACTAGCTCTTTGTCCAATGTAGTCCTGGAAAGCAGATTTCCTGCAATTGTCTTTGAGATTGCTCCTGCCTTGCAGACCTCACTCATTTTCATCTCTGCATTCCAAAATATATCTTTGCTTAATTTCATCCCATTACTTAATTTGTAATCATTACACCAGGTTCATAGCTAATGGTTAGAATGTCAATGCAATATCGCACTGATAAGATTGACAGTATCAGGGAACATTACTTCTTTCTGAATATCTTCTTCTACCCTTTGTGAAAATTAATTTATGGCTGATTGGGGATGTCAGGCTCTGCAGCAAAGCCACACAGCTACATCATGTTCTGACTCCTGGCCGTCTTGACTTATTAAAGCATTTAGAAACTTGGCATCAAACTGTACTGGAGCTGTGAATTGCTCTGTTGTAGCAAAACAATCTTTCTGTCAATTCTGTTGATTTTAAAATGAGGCTGCTCTGATCAGACCTTTCACATATGGAGGTGCACAGCTGGTTCTGCTGCTTTCAAGTGCATCCAGAAATATGCCCACTGGGCCTTCATGGGGCTGAAGGGAAGATGTTATCTCATGAAACAATTTTACCTTCTGAGGTGAGATATTTCAGCTGGTCATGATAGCTCTGTAGAAACAAGACAGCTAAAATATGCCACAAAGATTTTTCACCATATTCATATTTATTTACACTACAGCTTAAATACTATGTCCTTTGGGGGAAAAAAATAAAAGACTGAAAACTGTGAAAATAATAACATTGCCTTGCCTGTGAACCTTTAAAAGGAAATTGCTGTGGTCTGATGAGGGGAGCTCAACCAGTACTTTAGTTATGGCAAATGTTCTTCCACTTTTAACTCTGCACAGACGACAGATGATGCTGGATCTGCTCCCTGCTGCATTAATTACATGGTTATGGCTTAAGCACAGCAGCTTTATTTTCTACTGTTGTGGTCACAGTGTAGGCTGAGGTTATTTTCCAAGGGAATAGATATATGCATGAGTGTGTATATGTGCACTGGCAGGATGTCCATAGTAGGGATGTTAAGACTGTCTCTTGTACATCTTAATTTACTAAAATCTCCACTTTAGATAATGTATTTCAGATAGTCAGGACAGAATCATTGTTCAGCACTTGGGACCAGAGCCTTGTCAGGCAGCTAAATGCTGAGTGGATATGAAAAGTATATTAAAAAAAACAGGGGGAGAGAGGAAGGAAAAAAATGCCCCTAACATTTCTTGAGTAGGAGGATTTGCTGCTGCTCATGCTGTGTCCTTATGAAGTTTCTGCTGGTGGTTCCATGTAGCAACATAGCAAGAGACAGGATTCAAGAGTTCAAAAAGCCTTTGGACAATACCCTCAAGCACATGTGACTCTTGGGAATGGCCCTGTGCAGGGTCAAGGGTTGGATTTTGATCATCCTGGTGGGTCCCTTCCAACTCAGCATATTCTGTGCTTCTGTGGTAAGTGGGGTTTTGCTTACACATACTTTAAGTGATATCCCCTGAAGGAGGAGACTCTCATTGTCTGACTCCTACAGCATGAATAGCTTGTTGTGCTGCAGTTTGACAGATCCCTCACTCACAACTCTGTGCCAGTACAAGAAACATTCCGAGGTGACAGGTAGACGTTCATGAACTCACATGCCGCTATTTCAGAGAAGCATGATGGCTTACAGAGTGCTTGCTTTCCACAGGAAGGTCTGTGTTCTTCATAAAGCCAGAACCAGCCTTACCTTTCTCTAACATAGGTTTCTCTTCCTCATGGCCCTTCCAGAGACAACTACTTTGTCATCTGACATTGTCATCTGTTATTTTGGGAAGCAAAGGGAGGTTTATTACTGGGAGAGGAAATTCAGACTTTGGAAGGGAACACACCTTGAGTCGGGAGTTTCCAGACTCTCTGGCATCCCAGATTACACAGAATAGTAAATTTCTTCTTGTTCTTGGAGCTCTCATTTTTGGTGTTTCAGGGCAGATTTAAGAGACTAAGCAGTTTCTTTTTCATGTGGATGACAGATGGGTAGCAGCAAACAGGTTGTAATGGAAGAAAGACATGACAAATGAGGCAGCTAACTTTGTTCCCTACAACGTCTCCTTAGTATCTAAAAAGCACAGTAATTCAGGGACTGAATGTAATGTAGTTCCTAATGTATCAGTGGAGAAAGTGCTTAATAAAGCTATGGATCTCACTGGAAAGGGGCAATTCCACTTCACAGTAAGTTCTGAAGTGTCAGAACAAAAGGAATAAAGCTTATGGAGCCAAGATCTCTGTCCTTTTGTTTAATCTTCATATGCCTGTTTATTTGTTACCTTCCTAATTGCTTATGCAGTAATAGGACAATTTCAAACAAATTTAACAGAAGATGCAAGGTATCAAAACAGTGACATTGCATTAGGTTGATATGGATAATGGAAAGAGTTCTTACAGGTTACATGAACTGATACATCACTTTTTGTTTACTTTGAAGGACCAGAGTTCAAATTGCTTTGCACCTACTGCATGCAGTACTCATATGCATTTAAACCCTTGAAAACATCTTTTGCCTCTTATTTAATCCCAGAGGCAGATGAGAAAAAGGATGTAAGCTCATAGCAACCCTGGCTGCACCAATTTGCAGTTCATGGACCAGCTTGTTTCCTGTGCATTAAAATGAAAAATTAAATCTTTCAATTTGGAATGCACAAACACATTTAGAACACAACTGTATGTTCCAGGAGTATGAGCACAAGGAAAGCTGTACTGGATGAGACCAAATCTCTAGTTAGGACTACCAAGGCTGCTCACCCTTTTTCAGCAGTGGCAAGTGGCAGATGCCTAAGGAAGAACATAGGAAAGGGGCAAGTACAGTGATATTGATATTGATATTGATATTGATATTGATACAATGGGAATTCATCTGAGCTCTCTTCCTTCCCCCAGGGGCTAACAGTTCACAGGTGACATCAGGGGGGATCTCTGCACTTAGCAGTTTTTGGTGTATTCCTCTATTTGCTTTCTCTATTTGCTTCTTGGTCTTGCACAGAAGTTTAGATCCAGGTCATACAACAAAGAGGCACATAAGGTAACTATACACCACATAAAAAGTGTATATTCTCACTTCATTTGAATCTGTCACCTGCTGGCTTCAGCTAATGCCTCCAAATGCTTACAGGGAGGGCAGTATAATCAACCTGCCCTTAGCTTTCCCAGTCTGCACTGTTTTCCAGATAGTTCTTGTATCACCCTTGAATGTCCCTCCTCCTGTGGGCTCCTCATGCTTGAATCTTTTATCACTCTGTGTATCTTTGACTGTTATTTATTGGTTTGGGATTATTTGGAATTAAACTTGCATATTAGATAAAAAATGAAGGCACACCATGGAAAAAAGTATCTTTTTGTCTTCTGTGTTCCACCTGTTATTCAGTTCTGGACCAATGTGGAATTTCATTACCTTTATCCTCTCCCCTGATGTGGCATAGATTACTCATACCCACATTAAACCAGTCTTTCTCACACTAAAGAACCTTTTCCAATAGAAGTAATGTTTAACCAAAACATAATTTGGAAAAAAAGTCCCAACCACTTCTGGATCCAAAAAGTTTCCTTTGATTAGGGAAGGACATCCTTTTTTTGCAACAGTCCCTATGGCAGAATATTGGCTAAGTGAGTATTCAGTGTCCTTAAAATTACTTGGAGATGATTGCAAGTTGAGAAAAAGCTCTGTACACACATCTGGAGCTAAATGCATAGGCTCAGCTATGTTGTTGTTAAATTCCTTTATGTTCTCTTTCAGTCAGCTGCTAGGAAATGACACAATATCACAGCTATCTGGTCTGGGTGAATGGAAAACTGAAAGAGCAAGCTGCAACACTGAAGCCAATGTATAAAATTCCACTATATATTTTTTAAATGGAGTAGAACAGCTACATGTATATTTCTTTTAAAACAATTTAAAAATTGCTAACAGAATGGCAATACTGAGCTTTAGTTTCATTCATGCCCTCTTCATGGGCATGAAGAGGTGAAGATTAAATACTATGAACAGTGTATTGCATTTCTAGTTTATTTTGATGGGCAAACTAGATAGAAGAAAGTGCTGACTTAAATTTAGATGAGTACCCAACTGCACATTAACATTTTAGATGTAGAAACTGGCTTACTACAGGGTAAACCCTTTTTTACAGGGCACATCATTCCTATTGGTCTCTAAATAACAATTTTCTATAGTTCAGCATTGTGCTGTTTCAAAGAATTAGTGTTTAAAGCATAAGAAAATGTTTTGCTTTCAGAATGAGGCACATTTATTTCTTCAGTGCTGGGAGAGAACAGCAGATTTTTTAATTAATTATTTACAAAGCATTTATGTGACAGGATTTGTAAGCCTTAAATGGTTAGAAAATACTGTTTACATCCTTCTGATATATTCATGGGAAATATAGTACAGGCAGATCCATGCAAGTGGTTTTATTTCTCATAATATCTTTCAGTTCTTGTGAATTTGATCTAACTTTAGGATGAGGAGATCAGGGAGACGCTGAAAATATGGAGTTTTTTGCCTTTCACACCTTGTTTGTGCATTTAATGACTGGCAGAATGTATCTGGAAGAATGTTGTTGACAGAAAATAATCTTTGTAATCTTTAGGAAAGAAATGCTCATTTTATTTTGAGGATGGATTACTTCCTGAAAAAATGTACCAGAAGCTTTTTTCTCTTGAGCCACCATTACAATCTAGAATGCACACAGTGCATGCAACTAGTTATTATTCCTGTAGTGAGGAGACAGTCTTCAAAATATATATCACTATCTGAGTTCCATCTGCACACTCTGCAAATCTCAAAGTCATTCTTCAGAGGCAGCACAGAGAAGATACCCTGACACAACATAAGGAATGGTATCTGCTCATTACCTCTGAACATAGTCGTGTGTGTTTTAAAACAAACAAACAAGCACACACACATAATTGTATTCATATCCAAGTTTCCATTGAAAAATTGATCAACTTTTCATGGAACCATTTAAAAATTTAAACTGGAAATGATCTTTTCACCCTCTAAACTCCTGGTGAAGTGCAGTCTTGTTTTGAATTCCAGAATATGCTGCCAGAGGAAGGAAATCTTGTCTTATGCAACCTGAAAATATACCAGTTTTATGACTAATCATAATCTACACACACACAATTCAAGAAATAATGCTTCAAATAAATCTAAACTTCATTAGTAAGAGATGAAATCTGCTTTTATACAACGTATGATATAGATCTTTCCTGAAAGTAAAACAATCCTTCCCATTACACTTCTTGTATCTGCATTGCCAGTAAATGTTTCTGAAATGGTCCTGAATGGCTCTTCTGGTACAAGCAGGATTTTACAGATCTAATTAAGGAAAGTTATATGTGACATATGGACTTAAGTATCCTTACTTTTCTTGTTATTGTTTTTTGATCATCCATTCACAGGCAATTCCAGGTTCTATGGTCATTTGTAATTTGCATAAAAGTGCTTCACAAGATCATTAAGAGAAATGCTGCAGCAAAAACTAAACACTATAATAAAAAAAAGTCCTAGAAGTTCCTGAAGTCCTTTCTTTTTCTTTTTTTTTCTCTTTTTCCTTTTCTTTTTCCTTTTCCTTTTCCTTTTCCTTTTCCTTTTCCTTTTCCTTTTCCTTTTCATTTTCCTTTTCCTTTTCCTTTTCCTTTTCCTTTTCCTTTTCCTTTTCCTTTTCCCTTTCCTTTTCCTTTTCCTTTTTCCCCACTTTATTTTACGATATTTTTACCAATGGGGCAGGCATCACAGTTATTTCATAATCTAAAGTTTCTTGATCAACAAATGTCTCCTATTTTCCAGCCAGCATTTAATTTCCATTATTTAATTTATTTTTAGTAGGTCCACCACATGAATTGCTGAGAAAACTGAGCTCCTCCTTAGAAACACACATCTCTACAGAGATGTTTGTATTTCTCAAATATCAGTTGGCTAAATTGATGTTCCACTGAACATTAGTTCTCCTCTATAAATTCAACCTTTCTCCTACTACTTTTTTCTTTTTTTTTTTTTTTTTCCAAGTGGGTCAAATCTATTAAGAGGTATTTAAGCAAGGATATTCAACATTTTCTAGGAGGAAAGAAGTTCACAAATCTGGCGAACCATGAAGTTCTTTCAAAGCCTTTTTGTCCTTCTTAGTTCAATGCAGTTCTCTTGAATCAACATAAGCGTAATAGAAAGAAAAATTGTCTACCAACACCCTATTTGCAGGTCTGCGTATCTGCTTTCTACATCTTTCCCCTGTTTTTGGAAAGAATTGTTTTTGACTGCCTACTCATCAAGATGATTAGCAGCACAAAGGAAGCAGTAGCAAACCACCAGCTCTTAACTTTTAATAAGAAAATAAATTACCCTAGGAGGTAGTTTAGCATATACTGATAGAAAACATCAATCACAGTTTCTTCAGGGGAGGACAAAGTGCAGATGAGTGAAACAGCAGAGTATTTTGCAATGAGGAGAAATGGAGGTTGGTAAGATTTGTTTGATGCTTCTAGAATGAGAAGAATCCTGAGTGCAGCTACAGCCAAGATCTGTGAGTTATGTGAGCTTCCTACTCTACCGTTTCCAGAGGGGAAAAAAAGAAAGAAAAAAGAAAAAAGGCAAGGTCCTAAACAATGCTGAAAATAATGTTCACACCATAAACCACCATGAATTTTAATTGCACTCTAGGAGTCCAGTACATAGGCCTTCCACCAGCTACGAGACTGCTCAGGATAACAGGAAAGAACCGAATAATTCAGATAGCTTCTGCTCTGAGATGCATCTTTGCACATGCAGTCCCTTTGCCTTAACTATATCCATTCCACCAGGAGGAAGAAAATTCTTCTTATTTTACAATTTATTGTCCTGTACATGTAATGAGCTTGGTAGGTCTCAGTTCTGACTTACTCCTTGCAACACTAACATACTGGATTTTCATTATCTGTCAAATTCCAGTGAGGACAGCAATTGTAATGGGCCAAGAAGACTAGCAGAGTTTGTCTGTTCCCAGAGATCAGGGCTGAGTCATGGTGATGGGACAATATTTTTAAGTTATCTTTGCTGCTGCATTATAGATAAACTGAATTTAATTTTCCAAGCATCACTCTGGCACCTCCTTCTACTACTGAAGTCACACAAGACTTTAGAGATAAATGTTATTGCCTCCTGTATGCAAAACTCATTCAGTAGAAAATATCATGTGAGACATTCCACAAAATTGACCAGATATATTAACAAATTCACCGATCATTGTGGAAAATTCCTAATAAGATACAGCATTGCTTAGGATTTAATTTTATCAGATATAAGACTGTTTCATTTTTTATCTTGCTAGAAAAGCTGTTTTAGAAACAGGAAGGTTTATACATCAAAGCTATGATTCCATCTTTTCTAGTAAGATCCTAAACATCCTCTTTGTTTCCTGTTGCCTTTCACAGTGAACTCTGCTTGCCTAGTAGTTTTAAAATTGGGGATTGGAAAGTTGATATTCAAGAAATTTTCAGAGAATGACAGGCTGGCTTTGAATATATTTTGTTTTATCAACATTCAGGGAGAGAAAGAGGAAGGGGAAATCTTTGTAACAGAGCAGAAGAATAGATAAAAAGAGAGAAGTAAGAAAAGAAGGCGTTTGTAACTGCACTGTGAATACAGACACAGCTAACCTTCCTTTCTTGTCAAATAGAGAAGAATAAGAAATAATTGGATTACTTTGTGTAAGAAAAAAAGACAGTTTCAAATATTAAGAAATGCTCACAAGCCTAAGAATGGTTATATAATGGAGGCAGCTGCTGAGGGATGCTGAAGAATCAATATTATTGGAAAAGTTCAGAGTAACATTTAACACTCTTCTATATTTGTTGGGTCAGTTGAAATCAAACTGTCTCTGCCCATCTGGGAATTGAATGCTAATAATGTCATTAGTTTTCAAATACTAAGGATGGAAACAGTACAACACAGATGAGCAATGATCTTCCCTCAAGAAAACTCAGATTGCCCAATTTGTGGTCAGTGCCAAGAAGCCTGACCTAATGGACAGAGCTACTGCCAAAACTCAGAGAGCTGAGGGCAGAGCTGTTGAAAAGAGGCAGGAAGTTGAAGGGTCAAACTACAGGGAACAATACATAGCAAAAGGTAGAATGGTATGTGAAGAAGAATGAGAAAAGAGAGAGTAAGACTGCATGATAGAAGACAGTGTTGCTTTACTGGTGTTCATATTAATCTCTGGGAAGTTTAGTTTGCTCCTGAACCTTTTCTTTTTCGTTACAATGGTGCTAGATCACAGCTGAGAAGGGCTTATGCAAACTCTAGAACTGGTGAGTTCTGGAGAAGATAATGGCATACTGGTGGGGATAAGGTCCACACAAATGAGATACAAAATATGCAGTGGGGCTGCAGGAGAGATGACAGAAAATAGTCATATCCAAAAGCAGTGAGGTGTTCAGGACTCCATTCAACCCTCAAATTCCTATACCAAAAATGCTGAAAGATGTTTGGGGCATAACTGTACCAAAAACGCATTAATCCTTAAACAATATTCTCTGAATAGGGTGAAGTTCACAACATTAGGGAGATACTACACAATTGTCTGATGAAGAAAGGACTTGAAAAATGCAAGTCTTTCCTAACTGAAATCAGCTGAACTAGAATTCCTGCACAGATTGCTGTTCTTACTTTGAACTTTAACAGAAGTATGCTGGGAATCCTGTCAGATGGTTTGTATCATCCTGGATAACTCATATCAGACATTACTCACATGATCTTCTGAGAGAGACATAAAAAGCACAGAAGAAGAAGAAGAAGATGAAGAAGAAGAAGAAGAAGAAGAAGAAGAAGAACAAGAACAAGA
Source organism: Monarcha castaneiventris obscurior (assembly GCA_026261815.1). Lineage (NCBI taxonomy): Eukaryota > Metazoa > Chordata > Aves > Passeriformes > Monarchidae > Monarcha > Monarcha castaneiventris. The sequence continues at coordinate 41,998,157 of JAMPIT010000575.1, forward strand.
ACAAGAACAAGAACAAGAACAAGGCAGGCCTTTGAACTGAGTCAGGCTCGGGAGAAAAACAGTTCCGAGCCCTTTATAACACCTCATATATCTTCCTTTACTGTTTTTGGTTTGTGTAAGTTCTCTGACTTTTGATCCGGGTGCAAAGCCTTGGCATTCCACATTGCTTGTTGTAAAGCTAAAAGTCCGCATCATCAGTTTGGATTTGATCATAATTACTACTGCCACCCTTCCTATTTTTTCTCAAGGTACAAAACTACTCAATCACTGAGCTCTAAGTAATCGCTCTTACTTCTGTGAAGTTCTATTTTAAGATATTCCTGAGCATTTCAGCATTATGACAACCACAGTGTGAGGAAAATGAAAATAAAATCTTGGGGGTGGCCAATTTACTATTAAAGAAAGCAAACAAACTCAGAATAAAAACTTGGTTTCCTGCTTTTTGGATGTATCCCATTATTTTTCCACATACATGTTCAAAACTCCATTCCAATCTGGAGAATGAGCTCTGCTTGTCCTTCACAGGCCAGGGAAGAGAGCAAGCTCTGCCCTTGCCTTGCATCACCCAGAACACTGTCGTCACTGAACTGAGGCACTGGATGCTCCAGGGATTCAGTCATTTCCGCTGCCAACATCAAAAAAGATTGCTTTTCAATACACTGTATGGGCCAAATCCATTAATTCCTGTGGTCCTTCAAAGTGCTGAGGACTGGCAGGAGCCAGAAGGAGGACATTGGAAGGGTACTTACCAGTGATATGAGGCAGAGCAAATTTTCTTTCATAGCTCTGGCTGGACAGCCTGACAAATTTACTGCTGGGCTGATGGCCAGATTTAGAGCCAGGAAGGAGAGGGTTTTTCTCACCTTAGATCAGAAAATATCACCTATTTTTTGCCTTCCTCTTCTAAATTCAATGTTGACTCTTGTGAACATCTGAGAATACTGCCTGGCTTTTCTGGTGGCATCTTACACTGCCCTGCTGTTTCTAAGGGACAAATAACATATTGGTCTTCCTAGCAAAACGTGCTTTGCTTGTTGGACTCAGGACAGGATAACTGACATAAGAATGGTGTCCCATGACAGCTGAAATGATAGGTTTGGGTGGTTTCACAGTTCTTTTTGGCCTCTGTGAAAATGTGTCAAAGTAATTCTTCATGCAAAGTTACATACAATACAACTAAGCCATGCCTATTCACTTTGAAGTTTTGATCTTGCTTTCCCTAGTTCTGCTCTCCTATGGCAGTGAGCAGAATGACACTGCTGAGGCCTGGTTTTAGTAAGTGATGAGCAAAATTCTTGTAGTGCAGTGCACTGCTCTACCCCCACCCTCTCCTAACTCTGTAAAAGCATCGCCTCTGCGGTTCTGCTACTCCTGATCTATGCAGGCAACTTCACAACCCTGGCACCACACATGCTACAGAATTATTCCCTAATGGGAAATTGTATGGGATGGTGATAATTATCTCATCACTTTCATAAGCGTTTACTGGATTCCTGCTGTTATGATTTAGACGTTTTCTATGTTCCTAGTGCCCTTCCTGTTATTGTACCTTCAGTGCAGCCCTTTATGAAATAACCTGATGAAATTCATATTGTCATACATATTTGAAAAGAATGGCACTGCTATGACTCTCATTTTTTGTATATCGCAATATAGTACCTCCAAATTGTAAAAAACTTTAAGACCGAAAATACAAAATAATTTCAATCAAAAACAAACTAGTTCAGAAAATATCAGAAATTTGCCTACAGAGAAAATGATCAATTCTAAAATGTATACTTGTCACTGATCACAGTTCCACATGTATGCTTGTGAAAGAAAAACAAATCACAAGCTAATAAACACACTGTAAGGAATTTAACTTATCCCAGATCAGGCTATTTAACATAATGTATTTTTATTTCATGTTTATTTTGTGAAATCACTTGATTTTATCTTATGACTGCTGTCATAAAAGCAGCTTTTCCTGCTGAATAACATTTGGAACAAAGCCAAAATCTGATCTGGCCCTTGTTTTTCTAGGATTAAGCAAAGAAGGCGTAAGCTCTCAGTACTTTGTAACACTAAATGAAAAATCCCAATTTATCACTGGTAATCACTTTGAAAAGTGACCACCTGAATGAAATAAATAGCCTGTGTGATTACAGAAACAGCATCATTATGCAAGGACAGGAGAATGAGAGGAGCAGATGCCTTCAATCTTACATAAGCAATCAAGAAACGAAACACGTCAGAAATGCCAAAGGAAGAGACGGGACTGCCTCATCTAAAACCGCCAAGCTGCAGTTAGGGCCCTTAGATGATTTAATATCTTCCCCTGGAGGGAGGGAGCTCACTCTGTCCAGATGGTTTTATTCGCCCTCAATTTCAGACTAACAGAGCCTCACAAATGAAACAAAGGAGACAGTGGGAAGAGGAAGCATGGCACAGTTCTGCATTATAGAGGATGTTGGCCACTGAATTGGAATAATTTCTTTGCCCAGATAAAACTTCTGGCATTAGAAATCTGAAGCATTTGGGTAGAAGAAAAGAAACCAAAGAGAAAGAAGCAGGAATAGACATGAAAGGAGGATGGTATGACTTTGGCACAAATTTTAGCAGAGGTAAATGGAAGGAGGGATACTTTTGAAGTTGATGTGTGGTAAAGCTTAGTGAAACAGAATAGGTAGTGTATATTTCATTAGAGGAAGTCTGAACTGGGAATTTATATCTCTGTCTGCATTACTGATTTTCAGGTTTCTCTTTCCCCGTGAATATCCATTTATATTTTCCCACTTCACCTGCATTGTCTTCATAATGAATTTCACCATGCCATGACCTTCACAGAATTGTAGATACTTAATTCTCATAAAAAAACCTGTGTGCTATAATCTGCAGATTTGCCTGCCATGTTATTTATGTCCTTTCTCAATATGTTCAATGAGATGTTAAGTAAGTCCAAAGAGAAAGGTGACCCACGTAGCACTTGACATGTACCATCTGCCTTTGGGATAGATATTTATCATTGTTCATTATGCCTTTTTTCCACCAAGCAACTGTTTTTCAGCCTACATGTCAATATTACTCTCAGTGACAATATGATGCTATAAACAAAATTTCATGAGATAGTGCACACAGTAAAACCTCATATATTATACCACCTGGCTTCTGTTTGTCAACAAGTGTTGTCATTCCGTTGAGGAAGCAATCCATTCTGACAAGAAAGATATATTACTTTATTTCTTGTTTTCCTTTGTCAGTGAAATGAAGGCCCAAGCAAGAGCTTCAGAGATAAAACAGCAATGCTGCAGGAGGAGCCCTGATCTCCTCACTCCTAGCAGTGTCCTCACCATTGGGCTGCTGCAGCCTAACCTCTGTGCTTGCTATGCTCCTGAACTGTTAGTCCTGACTTGACAGATTGCCTACTTTTGACAGGCCCTTGCTCCCTTCTTCCATCCACACACACTCCTTCCACCAAGGCAACAGCTTAATGTCTAGGGAAGCCTGGCTGCTGGGTAGACCTCGGCGTTTGATACCCCCCAGGCTGAGGGGGAATCTCTGTCTTCCAAGGTAACTGTCTAAACCTTAAACTCAGATTTTGGAGTCTGCAGTTTCAGATTGAAAGCAAATCTAAATGATCAGAGAAAAGTTACATTACATGTGAATCGCATTCCCCAATCTTACAGAAATCTGTAACGTTTTTTTCTCAATATTTAGTTTTCTTCAAGTGCATTCTTTGTAATCATTGACCATTTTTGTTGCAAGCATTTTAAAAAATTCTGGCACTGTAATATGTACTCCTATTTCTCTGGGTAGGACAAATGGAAAACTCATTAGTACTAGAAGAAGAATACATTTTTTCTTTCTATTCTGCCTTTATTTTCAGAGTAATAGGTATTATAGAAGGAAGACAGTAATTTTCTACTGCAACTGGACAGAAAGAATGACTCCCCTGTTGCCCTTGAGAAGAGAACAAATACCTTTTACATCACTCTTTTTATTCACTGTAAACCACAAAGCTTGCCCACATTTGACATTTCTCCTCAAGTTATTTGAGCTTTTCACTTAAGTCTACTTAATTATTTATCTGTATAATCAAATCTGCGCAATCTCCCCAGAAGAAATAAATGACATGGTTTAGATATGCAAAGGATGCTTAGTTTCTGAGAAAGAACAAAGCCTTTACCAACTCCTCCTGAGAGAACATAACATTGGAGAAAGATCAAAGGAGAAAACCCAATCCAATATTATTAGATGGATTAAATTTTATGTGTAATCTTGCAGTGGTATTGCTCAAGTTTCAGCACCAGAAAGGTTTTGTTTGAATGTTCCCAAGAGAAAAAGAAAGCAACCAGCATGATTTGTTCACAATATGTTCCAAGGCCAGAAAGGAACAGATCTGCAATTTGGAACTTTCTGTGTACTTCTCAGCACCCTTATCCTCCCAGTCAAAGAAAGAAGTCTAATTCTCATTTGGGGGAGTCAGAGCTGCAGTCCTTAAGATGGGTTGCTTTAAGTCCTTTTCTAGGAATTTTTATGATGTGCTTTTGTTCCCATAGGGATTTGAAGGAATAGTTTCTGTGAACAAGTTAGTTTGGTACAGTTATCTAAGCATGTTCCCTCCTAACAATTCTGCATTCTTCATGGTCTTTAATGGGCTCAGTCACATTTCTTCATGTTTTTAGATGTGGGAGGAAGATTGTTGCTGCCTTGATATAATTCTCTCTCATTTCTACTCTTTTGTCAGCCTTTTTATGGGAAGAGCATGTGCTACCCTCCAAGCCTTCCCTACCTGAGTGCTGCCTGCGACTTGAAACTTGTTCATTTCCAGATTCTTGCTGTAACTCACCCAGTGCATGTGAAGAATTTCTGCTTCATGAAACAGTTTTTCCGACTATTTTACTAAAAAATTAATATCCACTGAGTTTATGGAGCAGTAATTGCTGTATCACAACCCTGTCATAATCTGTTCATATTTGCTCTGGTGAGTGTTTACAACAAGAATGATGAAAACATTTTAAGTTGTGACAAGGGACACATTTATTCACTTCAAGCATATGCAAAATGTTTGTTTTTACTGTTGTGTCCCAGTTTGATACATACAGTTCTACATTATACGTTGAAAGATAAATATGTCCCTGGTTTTTTTAGCTTACATGTGGAAGGTTAATATCTGCAAAGCAAAGTGACAATAGAGGAGCAAAGCAGGGCCCCAGGGACATAAAGAAATATTGATTCAAAATGTAGAGCTTCTTCCTAAAAAATGTTTTCATGGGACATAAAAGACTACATAACAAAAATAAAAGTAATAGACGTGCTTTTGGATGGACATCTGTGACAAAGATTATTTTCTTTGTTTCTGGGAGATTATAGCAAAAGCATATAATGTCTGCCATAAGGCATTATCACATTTAATCACATTTCACAAGCTATTGTTTCTGCACAAAGAAGTGCTTTTCTACGACCGCAGGGTATTTGGGTATTTCTCAGAAAACTCTGAGATATTGTACTCGCTGAGAAGTGTATGCAATGTCTGGATTTGAACAATTTGATATTCTTCACACAAAAGAACTACTGAATGTCATGAGGAAGTGCTAAAGGATGGTGATGTAGCTATGTGTTTAAAATTTCCATTTAGGATCATCACAGCTCATCTTCACAATATTGAGCTAACTGGATAATATAAACTAGGGAAAGTTACCGAGTCTTATGTCAAATAAAACATGCTCCCCTATCCTGGAGAAGCTACAAATTGAAATACATTTTGAGCTGGGATACCTACGAAATGTGATAGAGATTTATGAGGATGTTAAGCAGTTCTGAAATTAGAAAAAAAAATATGTCAATTCAGTTTGCAAAGTCATTCTAATGAAGTAATTAGCCTGTCAGTCTCTCTTGTTTTCATCTTGAAATACCATTCTCAGATGAGTGCATTAAAACATTGCTTCTGTTAGAACCACACAATTTAATGCTAAAGATATTCAGAAAATGGCAAGTGGATTTGACCTTAAAGAACTTATTACTTCAATCTTTTTAGTACACAAGTAATCGGCCTGCTTAATTTCAGCTTAGCAAATCACTACACAAATATATAGTAGGTTTTCTACCTAAACAGAAATGTGTTTTGAATTTTTGAAAATGGGGCAGCATTTGCTTGATTAGGCTCAATGACAAAATATACAGTCATGTGTGCCAGCTGAATTCCAGCTCTGAATCTACAGAAATGTAGAGCAGTATTTCATATATTTAATATGCAAAATATTACATTGATGTCATGTTGAAACTATGTAAGCAACTATGATGAAAAGTCATATGGTGGCCAAAAGACGCAAAAGAATTCCATCTCTTTTGTTCTATACATGTCTTGGATTTTCCCGGCTTCTGTACTACCATTGATCACTATTATTTTCTGTAGAAAGTAGTTAATTCTCTTCTGAATTTTTTACCCATAAATTGGAGGATGTAGACATTTTGTGTTGCTTACTCATGTCAACTATGCCATCAAGTTGAATATGGAGGTCCAGGCCTCTCTGTGTCTCCCTGACACAGAAGGTATTCCCATCTGTAAGTATTCAAAAATTGTGAGTAAGGCAATTAAAAGTTCACAAGACTGGCCTAAAACAATGATGTAAACCCGCTGCATTTTAGGTTGGTTTTCATTTGTAACTTTCAACTCTTTATGGAATACCCAAGTAATTTTTTTTCAAGGTCTTGGAACCCCTGAAATCGGAGAGGAGAGGAGAGGAGAGGAGAGGAGAGGAGAGGAGAGGAGAGGAGAGGAGAGGAGAGGAGAGGAGAGGAGAGGAGAGGAGAGGAGAGGAGAGGAGAGGAGAGGAGAGGAGAGGAGAGGAGAGGAGAGGAGAGGAGAGGAGAGGGAGAGGAGAGGAGAGGAGGGGAGGAAGGAGAGGAGAGGAAGGGAGGAGAGGAGAAGGAGAGAGAGGAGAGGAGAGGAGAGGAGGAAGGAGAGGAGAGGAGAGGAAGAAGGAGAGAGAGGAGAGGAGAGGAGAGGAGAGGAGAGGAGAGGAGAGGAGAGGAGAGGAGAGGAGGGAGAGGAAGAAGGAGAGGAGAGGAGAGGAGAGGAGAGGAGAGGAGAGGAGAGGAACTAATGAAATGACCTGCAGTTCCTTACAAGATGCTCACAGCCACCAGAAGGTGATGCTATTCCACTTGTTCTTCACGAGAGAAGAACAATGTGACAAAAGTCCCAGTGACGAGGCAGAAACTCGAAATGAAGTTAAGAAATGGATAAAGAGATTTTTCGCTGACTTGCAGCGCACTGTGTGTGCTGGCTTCAATCTTGGGTCCTGTGCTCCTAACTGCTATTGGCAAATATCTTCAGAATGACAGAAGATGCTCTAAGACTTAAAACTCTGAGAAAAAAGCCAAAAAAAATCAAACTAAACCAAACACAAACAAACAAACAAAAACCATGACAAAACATCAAGAATTAGGGGTCTTTTTCAGGTGACATTTGCACTGAAGCTAGCATCCCATGGGCACTCTGCTGTCCACAGAAAGACAGACCAGTAATTCTATGGACAGTTTATTAACGACAGTATTTCCAGCTGAAAGGAAACTATTAAAATGATGAACTCTGCCCTGCGAGTGCCTCTTGTCTGCATTGACAAGAGATCATTAACTCAGGTGTAAATGTCTGTATCTACCTCTGAGCTTGCTTTCCGCTTAGAAGAAGAGCCAGGTTCTTAACTAAGAATTTATAAGACAGCCTTAATACAGTACTGTTATGATTTTATCAGAATCACACAACCCTATTTTCTATTTGATGAAAATTATTCTCTCTTGCTATTTGGTAGCAAGATAGATGTGTCATTTGCAAAATTCTCCATCTTCCTCATCTGTAATGGAAGAACTAGGAAAATGATAGGGTACTCAAACATGGTTTTCTTTGAGAAGTTGTCAATTAATCATTTATTTTGTCAATATGATCTCCTATTAAAATTTTTCACATATATACAATATTTTTATGAAACCAGGTGCACAAAATTAATTTATTCCTTTTGGTATTGGTACCTAGGAGAGATTTTGTTATTTAAATTTTACTTGCACCATTAAGTTTTCTCTGAAATAAACAGATGGACTTAACATAACCTTCATTTGTTGTAAGCTTATAAAATGAGAAATGAAAAGCACTTGCTTTTTACACGAGATTCAACAAGTTAAATTGCCAGGGAAAAAAAGCTCTTTTTCAGACATACAGCATAAGCGATGGCTGGTACTGTTTAGTTTAAATTTCTTCTGGTTGAACTACTCCAAATCATATCATCTTAGATGATATGATACAAATGGTATTCTAAAAAAGAACACAGCATCCATTTTTTCCCATTAGAAACCACGGTGTCTAAATTGCTCAGGTTTCTGTCAAAGCTGGGTTAGATTACTGTTTCTTTGAACTGACTTGCAGGATGTAAGGGTGGCAGGAACTGACCCCTGGCTGCCGAACCTACAGAGGGGAGACCTGAGGACATTTAAACCTCAAAAATGCACCTGGTTGGTGACCTCCAAACTGACCATTCCTTTTTCTGCTATATATGCCTTTCAATGGCTTTGGGTAGCCTGATTCTTATTTTGCAAATAGATGTATGTGACTCAGAGAAAAACCTTTCAATTAGTCATCAGGTAATGCAAGGCTTCTCTGGAGAGCTCTGTTTTTATCTTTGTATTTTTTCAGGGAGGTCTGGTTGCTTCTCAGCCTTTGGGATTACCTTTACATAGGTTATTGCTGTCTTCAACTTATTGGGGGTTTTCCAGTACAATTCTTTGTTGAATATCTGAATAAGATGAATTTTATACATACAGTCATTAAATAAAATGATAGCTGGAATTCTTAGCACAGCACTGCATTTTGAAAGAAAGAGATATTGTACAAAGTAAATTTTCCCTTTCCTACACTTTTTCCTGGTACTCTCACTGGCAGGCATGCAAATTCTTCATGTCCTGCCACAAAACTTTGGCATATTCCACTATCCATTCCTCATTTCCATCATACTGAGTGTGCTCCAAGGGGACTATAACATAGTTTTGACTGCTTCACTTGATATTGATGCATTAACACGTTTGTCAGTGTTATTTTTGAGAAGTGGGGGAGTCTTCTGCTCTATTCCCACCCTCCAACAAATCCAGATCTGCGCCAAATCTGTCCCTCTCATGACCCTCCCTAAAACAGCCTCCTGGAACCTAATGGCAAAGGACAGTGGCTTGATATGGAGATAGGAGGCAGGGTTTTGTTTTTTTTTTTTGTTTTACTACTTTGAATGCATTGTATAAGCTTGAGGAAGCTGGGATGCTAATCCACAGTAATCATCTGAACATTTCCATGCACCCATTTTGTTGATTGACTGAAAGACATTTATAATTGACTGAAATCCCTTGACGGCAAGGAGGTGCTTCATGTGAATACCAACTGATGTGTCTTCTGTATACTCAAACAGCGCTGACTGAGTAACAGGGAAACGCATTAGCCAGAAAAAAACAACCTTTGTCTTTCATGTCAAAATTCCTGGTATATTCACCTCCAATTTTCTGCTAGATTTGTATTTGTATTTCCTTGATTTTTATCTAGGAAAGCACATGTTGTCTATTCTGAGAGAAAAATAAGACAATTTACTGAAACCAACAAAACAGTTAGGTAGCATTAGCATATATAAGAGTTGGGAGAAAGCAGGATAGGAGCATTTAGGAGCATTTAGGCAGTGTAGAAAGCATGGGATTTGCTGTTCATGTACACAGCAGACACTCTTTGGGATACATGGTGTGGTACTTGGTGTGAAAGACATACAAAGCAGTGTCTTGAAATTTGCAGGCCTCAGAGATGCACCTCAAGAAATGAATCAGTCTATACTCAAATTGTAAACAAAAAGTGTTGGTAATAATTTGTTGGTCCTTACTTATTAGCAACTGTCATCAAGCTTTCTGAACTGTAACACTAGAAAGAAAAAAGTAATCTCTTTGGTGGAAAATGCATTTGAGGATTAATTTTTACATTGTTTATTGCTGTTCTAGAAGTTGTCTTAGTCCCATTTAAAACAATAAATTATTAATACTAAATCAGGACATTTTTACATTTTTACATTTTTACATCATTATTATCACACTCTTACTGTCCTTTCTTTAGGATATCTCTAGCCTAAGAGCTATAAGAAGGCTGCATTCTCTGAAGACCAGAGAAGTTGACTCCCCTAAAGAAAAGAAAAGACAACTCTGTTTCATGAATCATGGTAAGCAGGAGATAAATTAATTTGACCTGCATTCTTGGAAGCTGTCTGAAAATTTCAATTTTTTACATAAGAGATAGGAAAGTATCACTCAGAGCTGCTCTCACCTTCTTTTTCAGACAAACTTCTGTAATCAAGTGGCCAGAAAATCAAGGCTAGTGTTTGGTACTAAATGCCAGAGGGAGGAACAGGAACTTTAATGAATTTAGTGTTTCCACATCATAGGGTGTGGTGTGACTTCTTTCCCCAGTACATCACTCCTCATCTTTCTTTTTCACCACACTGGAAGTCAAGGCTGGTCCTCTCTTTCCACTCACCCTTCCCTCTGCCTGGGGTTGGCCTCCATCGTGCTGACTCACTTGTTTATGCAGCTGTGCTCCAAAATCATTCCTTGAAATGACCTGGTTTAAGGAAAAAAGAAAATGCCATCATCCCACTTTTCACAAGGAAAAATCAAAAGGTATTCTTTCCTTGGCTCTCTCACATGATTTTTTTTCTTCTTTTCCCATGCCTGTAACCAAAAAAGACATTCTAAGTGCTAAAAGGTGTTGGCTTTTCAGTGAGTTTCTTGAAGCGAAATAACCAAGGCATATACAACAAATGATGAATAACACTGGATGGCAATTCCTTTGGACAATTACACATAAATACATTAAGGGAAATCACATAATTTCCAAGAGAGTTTGATGCACAAAATATAAGGAAAATACTTGTCTCAATAAAGAAATTGCTTATCCAAGTCCAGTAGTAACATATTTAAGAGATTAATTTCCTCTGCTGAAAACTCTTCTGCAATAGTAGATCTGTCCTTTTCCTCCCCTGTGAAATATGGAAATGTGCCTGCAAAGATTTGTGAAAATAAACAGCCTTCTTTGCCAAGGAAATGATAAGCTGAAACTGTCCTGGTTTTATATCTATATGGATTACAATCCACACCCTCCAGAAATCTATTGTTTGTTATCTTAAAATCATGTGAAGCAAGGTATTGTTCAAATGTATTGCTTAAATGGGACTTTTATTTGTTATGGCACTTTAAGGCTTCTTGAGGGACTTGTCTGTAAATTGCCACTGGCAAACCTTAAAAGATGGAAGGGAAAAATGAGTTATTTATTGAGTGTTGACTGTGTATCAAAAACATAGTCTTCCCCAAGAGAGAGGCTTGGTTTATATTAGGCGATATAATAAAAGCACACAAATTTCCTGTAGAACAGCAAAAGGCTGTTCTACAAGGTGGTAAAGTATAGGGTGCATGGTAGACATTCAATTCATAGTGGATAATCTCTAGAAAGTGTGGTGGAAAAATATATATTAAAGAGGGATTTGAAACAGTAAAGGCATAAGGGGAAAAGCAGAAACATGGAGATGAGTAGAAGAAAAAAGTCTCCACTGAGAGAACATTTTTCAGTTACCTGAAAGTTTCTTATTATTGAACTGTTCTTTAACAAGAAAAAACATTTCAGATTCTTTCAGCACTCTGGTAGTAGCCTGTGAGAAATGTCTGTACTCCATGGTTTGCGCATCTGTTACACTACTGAGCAAAGGGGCACATATTAAAAATTCATGGATTTGCATGGATCTGAATTTATTTGCATAAAATTAGAGGGGGAGGTTGTAGGTATACTGTCTTTGATCCACTCAGACTTCGAGTTTCGCAATGTTTTCAGGATTTCTCACTCTCCTTTGCATACATACTGTCTCATTAATACCTTGACCTTCACACTTACCTTTTTATAGTCTAAGAACAGTGGGGGGAAAAATGCAGTCAGAAGAAAATTATCCATGGGAAAGCAGTGGTTCATCAGATGTGAGAAAAAACAAAAGGTGCATGTGAGAGACTTTAGTATTCTTATTTACTTATGTTCCGTATAATACCAATTGTTCCCTCCTTTACTCTTTTACCAATATTGTTCCTCTAAACCACATGGAATTTTATTTCAATCTTTCTATCACAATTACAGATTTTTGCTGCTCAGACACAGCACAGAAAGCTTTATCCCACTCAGAAAAATTTTCTGAGCACACCAGTCCATTTGCCAATCCTTTTTCACAATCCTTCTTGGAGTTAATGGCTTCATGAGGACTTTATGGGCCAGAGGAGTTCTGGAGTGCTCAGACAAGGGTCAAGATTGACATTTTAGGGACAGAAGTAAAAAGAAAGCTAGCTGTCCATCAACAGTGAATTTTGGTATTGTTTCCAGAAAAAGGTAGACTTTTTGCCAGTTCAGGGTACCTCAGCTGGTCCATACAGATGCAGGACATGGGAAATACATCTTCTGTTAGGAAAACCTGCAGGCAGAGTAGGTCTGAAATGCACTTTTTTTATTGTGTGTGGTTTTAATGTTATGTCTTCTGTGGTATCATTTCTGTGATAAATTCCTTACTAAAATATGCACACAAAGTATCACAGGCCAGAATTTTAAGGACCTTGTTTGTTTCCCAAATTTTCCTTATAAGAAGTGTGAAAACAAAATAAATTTACAATTTCAGGTACTACTTTGCACTATACAGAGTAGCTATAAATCTTTACATTAAAAATAAACAACAGAGAAGGGCTCAGTATGCATTACAATCTGATTAGATTTTAGGATTAGAAAATACAAGATGAAAGAACAGTGCTTTGTCCTCTGCACTGTTTGTGCATAAACAGTGTCTGCACCTCCTTGAGCTTTACAGATTTTATGTTTAGACTGAGCATTTATTTAAGTCAAAAAGATGAGAATCAGATGCTGCAATGATAGGTTAGGGGCTCCAACCACATTGCAGGTGTGAGAGCTCTGATGAGCTTTGGTCTTTCGTGCCACAATATAGCAAAGATACAAAACTATTAGAAAACATTTATAAGAGGGCTGCGAAAAAGCTTCTAGGTGAAGGACCTAGAGAAGAAGCCATACAAGGAGTAGCTGAGGTCACTTGCTCTGTTCAGCCTGGAGGAGACTGAGGGGAGACCTCATAGCTGCCTGCAGCTTTCTCGTGAGGAAGCACCACCATCACATTGTTAAGACTTCCATTAACCTGAGTGAAATGGAAAGACAATGTCTGTATGTCCTTTCTCCTTCTTGTTTTTAGGGGCAGTTATGATGCTTTGAGCCCATTCCAGCAGGGACAAAATAGCTCTGTTAGGATTTCTGGGTCAGCTCCCACTCATCCATAATCTAAACTGTAATCTTACTCAAAAAGGTTTTGATTTTGCACAGATTAACTGAAAACCAGGTGAGGGGTTAATTAAGTGAGTTTACTTTGAAAAAGCTTCACTTATTCAGTTTTGTGGAGCATAGTCATGCAAGGAATTTTCTCCCACTGCACTTCACTTTATTTATCTAAAATTCCTAAACCAAGGAAAACAAACTTTTGGTTTGTTGGTTTCTAATCAATATTTTCTTTGCATCCCTGTAACCAACAGCACAGGGTGACAATGTCATATTCAAGATAAATGGGCTTTGGAAATGCACTTTTCCTGTATAATTGAAAACAGAGCTGCACATTAAAAAAGCATTTACTTTTCGATGTTCTCTTGTACAGGGGAAATTGTCTGGCAGAATGAGTCTAGGTTTGTGCTTCAAAGAGGCAAGAACCTTTCTGATCTCTCCCTACATATAGTCCCCTTCCATCATGATCTCTAGCAGAGTAATTTATTGCATTTTTCCAGTTCTCCCAAAACAGAAAGCCCATCACTTTTTCTTTTCTTTTTTTTTTTAATTTAAACAGAACACATTATTTTAAAAATAATCTTTTACAAATTGTTAGAAAAACTTATTTCCAGAAATTAATTTTGATATTTTTTTTCTATTGCAAACCTTTATGACAGCAAAGAGGCTTAAAGAATATTTTCTATTCCTCTTTTTTACTATTTTTTAATTTCATCTTTTAGAGCTGTTGCATTATTTATCTGTCTCACCTGACTTTAAGGTTGTTTTATTCTTTAATACTATCTATGTTTTACAGTAATAATAATGTATTGATTTCTTGGAAAGAAGTATTTTGCCCACATCACTGATTTGTATTATAGCTTACCTTACAAAATAGTTCAAATATATTTTGACTTCAAGTCTCTGCATGTTTTATGTTCGAATACTGTGCAGGTATTAGTTTTACAGCCAAAAACACTGGTTTAAATATAATAGTTAAAATTACCTTTTTCTGTTACTTACAGAATTTACTCAGACAAATTCATATTTTTTCAAGTTATTTTATTCATTTTATAATTTTTTTTTCAGGACAATATAAACAACTAAATGGAATGTGCCTTGTACAGTGGCTGCATGACCAGTATTCTAATCATGTCATGCTGTTTTCTGTTCCCTAAATGCATCCTTTGGACAGGTGAAGGCTGTAGACTGCACATAGGAGGATGTGTTTCTTTCAAGGAAAGTGTTGGCAACTGCACAGAAAGGAATTGTTGTTACACAAAAATTTTCAACCTTTTGCTTTCATTCATTGTGTTAACTTTACCTCCAACACTCCGCTTACACCTCTTATCAGCTGGACCACAGCAAAGGGAGAAGGTGGTAGCTGAAAATCAAATCAGATAAAGAAAGAAGCAATTGCTTGGGTCAAAGAATCAGAGCTTCTGATTCTATGCCTGCTGCCTTGGCTGAGCATCTTTTTTCTCTCTTCATTTTTCAGCTGGGAATCTTATTAATCTCACACAGTTTCTTTAAGTACACATAATGGCAATGGCAAAAAATTTGTTTTGTATTCTTGCAAAGAGTTGTGTTTGAGGTTACTGTTGATAACTGCTCAGATATCTGGTGCTTAACACGTTCTAGTATGATGGTGAGCACATCCTTAAAGTCCACAATTAGTCCGAATTAATTTCTAGTCTTTGGCTTTAATATAGCAATAATTACAGTCCTTTCTGGGTGTTAATAAATAGATAAGCTGTAAACATTGCTGGTAAAAATTCTAGAACTGGAGTATCCCAAATCTCTATCTCCATTTTAAAATTATCTGATAGTTCTTCCAGACATTACAGAAACAGGTCAGACCTTTGCAATTTTGTCACTTCATGTTGAGTAAGAAATTCCAGTTTCATCACCTGCTTCATGAGAATTACTGCAGAGTTTATCAGGAATAAATGAATTTATTCTTAGGACTTCAAATTTGAAATGAACATTAATCTGCTGATCCTTTACTGGTGAAAAAGCATTTATTGCACAAAACAAAAGGTGATATTTAACAAAGGGAACCCTTTTACATTTTTGTCTCTGTAGTCCTTCCTGGAAGATGATTTTGAAGTGGGCCAAGGAAACAGCAATGACAACTAAACCATGAACTTGTAGGTGCACCTGCTCTAATCAGACAGTAGAGAAAAGGTAATTTAACCATACCCCATTGGTTTTGCCAGCATGGTTCCAATGGGTCTAAAATAAGGGCTTTTAAATCTTATGTGCCTTCTAGTGTCATGAAGTTTCTAGGGCTCTCAAAGAAACAAACAAATCTTCATTTCTGCTGTTGTTAATGAAAATCTCTCCCAATTCCTTTATTTACATTTTCCAAATCCTCTTGTATGAGCTCTTCCTTTCTGTAAAACTTTAGTTTGTATGTAGCAAGAAGATTATGATCATTCTCATTCAGTTTTATTCTGGCCTTGTAGGGCCCATTTTCAGTACAGAGCTCAGTTTTGAAATTTAAGTAGTACTTCAAATTCAACCACTGTGCCACACTTTAATTTAGCTGTTAATGTCCTACAGAGAATGTCACTCCCCTATTAGAGATGGAGTAATTTTATGTTGTTGCCTCAGATGCATTAACATTGCACAAGGCAGAAATACGATTTGATTGACAAGGAGATGTTTTAGCTGGAAAAGTCCTGAATGTAAACTTGACAAATGAACAAGCGCGGCATGGAGATCACAGGAGAAGAATAACTAGGGAATGGCATGAGATTTTTTACAAAATTGTTTTTCTGATAAAGTCACATTTCAAGCTGAATGATTAGCACTTACTCAGCAGATCACCATGCACTGACCTTGGTAGTCTCACCAGGGTCAGATTTGCATACATATTCACATGCATGAATAATTCCCAAATTTTCCATTACATTAGGCACAAACAGGTTTGGGTTCTTTTTTTTCTATCATGCATGAATGTCTTCTACATCTTCTTTTTGAAATGAAGAAAGTGGGCTCACTCTTAGAATAATTTAGCACAGTGGTACACTTCCTCCTTACAGCTGTCTCCCTGAAAAGCCCACTTTCATATTAAACCTGTTTTTTGTAAAGTGATTTCCCCTTCCTCTATAGTCATTAAGTCAAACACTGACCATCCATGCTTGGGATGCGGTACCGCCTGCTTTTAAATCACTGATTGATACTGTGCAAGAGCTTTATGTGGCCTATCATGTTATCAGGTATTACCTGTTAATGCTAGTAGTGGTCCCAGAGCAGCAGTGGAGAAAAGCAGGATTTTTTCTGCAAAAACAAGGTGGGAGATAGGGAGTAATCTTTCTTCTGCTCAGAGTCGTCACTTAGCAACACATGGCAATACCATGTTCTTTAGCAAGTGGAATGTTCTATACACAGAACTCCTTGTTCTTCTATTGCCTTCTGTTAGTTTTTGTTTTCAAGGTGACTTAGCTCTTTAACATAGCCACATACTTGCTACTAGAGCTGCTCAGAAGATGGAAGTGCCATGTCTTGAAGGGTTTTTAAATTTTAAGATATAAATTTACTTTGGATCTAAATGAAACATAATCATCTGCAAATTATTTATGTAGAAAAAAATTGTTATATTATGGTATTGTTATTTTTCATTTCATAGTAATGTTCTTAACCTCCAACATATCAATCTACAGATAAACCTGCATGGGATTTTGGTTCATTGGGTAGCTGGCTCAGAACATAGAGCATGCAACTGAGAAATTTCTGAAGAGTTAGGCAGATAGATCTAAATAATAGAGGAACTGATGTGTTTGGCTAATAAGATCCTTCAACTGTAGCTAGCCTTCCAGCACAGCAAAAACCTGAGAAGTATTTTGAATATTTGGAACTGGGTTGAGTTTTTTTGCGACACTGAAAACAGCAATATCTGAGAAAATAGCTCCATTCACTTATTTATATTAGAAGCTACAGCATTTCTTAAATAAAATCAATTTTTTAAGCAGTAAATTCACTACAGCCATATATAGAGGTATGTTGTAGTTTTCAGTGTATTTTGTATGTCCACATAGCAAAAGTATTTTTCTTGCATATTTTCAATTTGCTGAGTGTGTGATTCTGAATTTTTCCTGCCTTTGTCATTTTTGTAGGTCATGCTTTAACCTACATCTGTAATGTTTGCACAGCACAAGCAGTGCTTGCTGTACCTTGACTTATCACATTCACTTCCACCATTGCCAATACAATTGGACAAGAAATGGTTATAGCCTTTTGGAAGGTCACAAATGGTTCAAGGAGGAATTTCTTACCTATGTAACAGATGGGTCTTTTCTATAATTTGGGTTCATATAATTTCATCTGATGCTATAGGACTCAGGTATGCCAGTGACATACCTCAGTGCAGCTACGTGCTATCTTGTTCACACCACCCACTCCATATTTATAACTGAAACATTTAGTTTATGGAAAAGAATTGTAATACTCTCATGCAGTCATGTAGTTATCATCTGTTAAGAGAAAGGGAGCAATCTATGCAAACTCTTTCAAGTTAGCCATATTCTCATGCTTCAGGAAAAGAGAAATCTTGTCATTCCAGTGCTTGCTTTTAAACTGTTGATTCCAAGGATAAAATGCATTCAAGGCTTTTATGAGCATTAAAGAAAGTGTGTGGGAGGGACCGAGGGAAGGAGGAGGTCATCCTCTTTGCCAAGTTATGAACATGAGAGAGATCTACAGTCCCAGCACAATACACCTCTGTGTGGAAGAAATGTTTACCTCCTATGGAGACAGCATCACAGCAACCACCAATAGCTGCACAGATCGCAGCTGGTAAATATGTCCTCGAATGTTTAATTTTTGTTCCTGATAGAACATCTCATCAGCATTGCCTATAGTCCGGGAGAAACGCAGTGATAGCACCAAGAGGATTGTTGGCAGAAAGAGTAAAGATGAAAGACCAAAAAAAAAAAACGAAACTAAAGGAGGTGTTCAAGCCAGCAGCTGGAGCAATGCGGTCATGTTCTGATTTGCCTTTTGGGGATTAAAGTCTTGTCTTTCTAACTCAGAGTTTTGTATGTATCTTGAAGACTAATGGGTTTCATATCCTTTTAAGTTGGACAATTTCACAAACTCTGAAATGTTGTCAGGTTAGGGAGGTCACACTTGCTATGAACTGTACTGCATTCAGCCTGTAGATATTTTGCTTAATGTTTACAAAAAAAAAAAGGCAGGATCCAGAAGTTAATTTCAAATATATAGGAGACAGTGATCACTGTATAATTGTACATTAAAATGTTTTCTGCTGCATAAAAGATTCAAAACACTGTGAGGATACACAACTCCAGTTAATTAAATACATGTTTTTAAAAAATAAAGCGTGCAAAAACTCCCCACCTGGGCTAAATATGTTTTAGATGAGATAAATGTATCCAAGGGAGGAAGTCCTGCTTGACCTTAGGGCCATAAAGAAGCTAGACAATGTAATACCTGAATCACTAGCAATTATGTTTAAGAATTGTGAAAAACTGAATACCAAACATATTATTTATCCTTGTAAGGGAGAGTATGGAGGACATGGAAAATTATAGCTCACAGCACTTAAATTTAATCCCTGCAACAAATCATTAGGCAATCAGTTTAAGTATCTAGAAGGTAAGACAGTGATAAAAACTATCTAACATTAATTCTTCCAGAGTAAATCAAGCCAAACAAGCTTTGGAAAAGGTGGTAAATACAAGATACTTTGACTTCAGCACAGTTCTTGGCACTGTCTCAAATGGTATTCTGTGATTACGTGATTCTCAGAAGCATACTGAGAAAGTGAGGTGAAGATGAAATCTTCATCAGATAGGAGTGCAATTGGCTAGAAAAAAACCACAGATAACATGTACTTATCACCAATGTTTCAAGGCATCTTAAAAGCTCTAGAGGGACTCTTTGGAGCTCAGTTATATTTGATATTTTCTACAGTAACAGAAAATGGTGTAAAGGTTTAATTTGTGCTGTTTGCAGCTGATATCACATAGGTACAAAAAGGACTAGCAAACCCTTTAGATGGAGATCAGGATGAGAATAAAAAGTCAGCTTTTGAAATACACCCAAAGTTATGAAATCAGACAAGTCTTAAACACAAAACTATGGTTAATGAAAAATGGTATGAGATGAATACAAGTTCATAAAAGCAAATACTATTTTTGCCTCTACTTTTCTGGTATGCTCTGTGTAAACAAAATGAGGCAGCCAATCTGTTTTCTTTTTACTACTCCTGAAGTCTTACTTGGAACACTACACTAAGACAAAGACATTACCAAACTAGGAGAATATCTAGAAAACAGTGAGTAGAATGTTGAGGCATGCAAAAAAACCCCTGAAAAACCACACAGTCACTGCATGCGATTTTGATCTGCACAAAACAGGGTGCAAATGTGCCAGATATGGTAATTATGAGAAACTTTGCAGGTCACTGTTAGATCACTGGGTATTGTAGCCCTAATATTTAGGACCATAGTGGGGACACTATTATCTTGAGCTCAGCATCTTGCAGGGGATGTTGGGTCTAAGGGACGTCAAACTTCATTCTGATTGCTATGGGCTACATCACAATGTGCGTGGTGTAGTCAACTGAGTCAACATTCAGGGTGGGGTGAAAAATGGTGAGACCTGTACGTTGTGATAGTCATTATATCATAAAATCACCTGAATGATTCTTGGTGATAAAAGAACCAATTTTCTTTTCAAAGGAGTGAACAAAAAAGAATATAAAATCCAATTCCAAAGCTCAGGTCCATATATATGTTTTTAAAGTGCTTAATTCCCAATAAATCAGTTGTAATTAAATTTTAATTGAGGTGAAGAAATTGAATAAATCTACGGCTTCTGGGATTTAATTATTTCAGATGAACAATGAAGACACTGGACTGTTCTCTTAGATATGTATTTTAGTGTGCAAATTTTGAGAAAAGCAAAAGATTTTTGTGAGTCTTGGTGTGATTCTGATCTTCCCTTTAGCTTTGGTTCTTCAAAATCTCCCAAGCCAGGCTTTTTTTTTTTAATAGGCAACATCACCAAAGTTTTGATTAGTGATGATGCATCATTCTCTGTTGTCTTAGATACACAAAAATGACAAGAAGTGATAGATGGGATTGAAATTGTTGAATTTTCAGCTCTCTGGGAACTATTTAGCAGAGCCATACTTATTCTTCCCTTCCTTATCCCTACTGTCAGTTTATGACCTTCCCAATCTGACACACCTGCTCAGGTTCTACTTGTCTCCTCTTGGGTGATATTTTAGCATGGGGAGAAATGAGGTGCCTCCTCGCTCAGAAAATGGTGTCAGTGGTACCTCTAGTCCCACCTCTCAACTGTTTTAGAGACAGCTTTATTTGCAGTTTGCTTCTGTTTCTAATACATTGGGGATCTCTCTTACAGCCCAGACACCCATTCAACAGCAACAAGGATATACCCACTTCTAACCTGATAAATCTGCATTTGCCTCCTCTGTGGGAAGCCCCAGTCTGTACTCACCATTGCAGTCATGAATGAGAGAGACAGTTCCAGTCACAAAATATATCATTACTTTGTTTCTACAGCAGATCAGAAAATCTCAACAAGAGCTGCTTCTATCAGAAGGTATATGAGTTTTGCTCATATCTCATCAAATCCTTTCTTTGCTGTCCCGCTATGTTCCCATGTATCACATGCTTGTCCTCTTTTCTAAACCAAAAGAAAGAGGAAACTTTCAGAGTCGCTATTCTTTTCATTTTTCTCTCTCAAGGAAGTATAATGGCATCAGGGTTGTACTAATACAACTTCTTAACAGCTTCTTAAAACTCCATTTGAAAATCTTTTTTTTTTTTTTTAGCTATCCATACCTATCAATTCCATGTCCACATCTGGAGTGCTGGCAGGACTAGTAGTTATTCATCCATTATCTTGCCTATAGTACATTAAAATGCAGTACTTTGCAGACTGTATAACAACTTGCTAGTTCATGATAATGTTTTTATTTATTAACGCATGGACAAAAATAAGTGTTTTTAATTTAAGAACAGAAAACCAAGGATGTTTCACAACCTGAGCCAAGTTACGCATTTATAGAAATTAAATGAACATTCTTTTTTTCTCTCAACCTCCTCTGGTAACCTGTGATGATTAGAAACATATATGGTTTATTTCAAAAAGTCTTATGACCTGAAGCTGGCAAGTAAGAGATTCAGAATTATGGATAATTCAGCATTAGCTATGGAGGCAAAGTAAAGGTGCCAAAATGATTTAAGTAGTTGTTTTATGTTAAGGCTTTCAGTTTAATACAATATAACATCCACTGGCCATCTCCTTTGGACTATGGGTTCCTGAGTCGACTTCAACTATACCTGGATCTTACACGGACTTACATATGTGCAATAACTTCCTGCTTAAGGTAACTTCAATAATTTCACTGGGAATACTCATATGAACAAAATTAAGCACATACCCGAGTGTCCTAGGGAATCCTAAGCAGGAAATGTAAGATTTACCTTCCTAATAGGAATATTAATATTGCTATGTTACATTTACCACACTATATGCTACCTCAATTTAACAAAATAAAACGCAATATGTTATAAGGTTAGAAGAAAAGTGAGCAGAGTACACTTCACAGCTAATAGTTTTTCAATGTTATTCCAGGTATTCAATGCAGGTTTTCTTAAGGGATTCTCAAGAATTTTGCTGTGTGCATTTCAATGAAACATTTTTTTTCTTTCTTATGCAAACATTCCAAGTGCCAACAGCTTGTGTCAGTTTTGTTAAGCTGCACAGGGGGATTGAGAAGTGATGTTGCAAAATTGTGGAGTGTTCCATAAAATTTCATGACATTCACAGTAAAAACAATAGAGTATGCAAAGGTGATGCTCTGATGATACGTCTGTGGGAGACAAAATGGAGACAAATAATAGTAATATGATTGAGGGGAAAAAATTAGACACCTTTAAGTATAGGAATCATGTAAATAGAACAAAATATATCAGCCCAAAGTATAAGCTTTATGTACATACATACCCAAAACTTTGGGCTATAAATTGAGAATTCTGTTCTGGAATTTGCGGAGGAAAAAACTACATTAGCAATCACAAGACCAAAGCATCCATTTGGCACTGAATAAAAAAGACTGCAGGATGCATCGGTTGGGACATTTGTATTTGAGATATAAAAATAGTCACGTCACAGTGGTAGTACATCCTTAGGAATATCATGTGAAATTTTAGTCATTCTGTTCAGGAAGAAAAAAAATTCAGACTGGGAGAGCTGTATGAGAGAATTGTCGAAATTATCAAGGGAACAGAGCTTTTTTCATATAAGGACTAAAATAGTCTGATTCATGTGGTTTTCAAAAAATAAAAAAGTAAAAAAAGAAAGAAGAAAAAAAGAAAACAGGGAAATAAACTCATTCTTATAAATGTATAACACGCTGGCAAGGGAAAGAGTTATATAAGCTCTACAATAATTTAAAACAAATGGCATTGATTTGGACTGGGAATCAATAAAGTAGAAGACTGAAATTACATGTGCATAGGTATCAAAAGACAGAAACTTTAAATAGAAAGTGAATACTTCTGGAAACCAAAATCCTGGTATTTCAGCAATGTATAATAACAGCTATTCTGGAAAAGATCACGTATTTCAGTGTATTTCAGTAAGAGGATTCAACATTTTGACAAAAGGTAGTGATTGTAGTTGGACATAACTTCTGTAGTCCTTAAAAAGATGAGATGGTAAGCCAATACTTATGCAACAGGAGGAAGCAGTTTTCATAACATTTGTTTCCTGTATCCCCAGCCAGAATTAAGTTTCAGCCATTTTCTTACTGAGAATTCCTCTGTGGTTAGGATCCTTCTCCAAAAAAAATTTCCTGTAACAGAAATATAGAATTTTGATATATATGAGCCCATGAATAAAAGACTTTTAGCTGAAAAGACTGAATGCCAAAGAAAGTTTTTGATATCATTGTTGAAAATGAAATATTTTTTAATAACAAAATGTCCTTAAAAGTTCCTCATAATCAATCTAGATAAACTACTTGAAAACAATTTATATATACCAGAACTTAAATGTAAGGGCTCTTATACCAAGTTTACTCTAGCGTAATTCCACTGACTTCATCAATATACATCACAAAAATATTTGGTGTGGCTCAGAATTAAGCCTATTCTAGGCTTAATTTTGAAAGAAGGCTGAGCTTGTGCAGGGAAATATCAATATAGTAGGTTATGCAGGAAGTGATCTTCTGTGGATTCAATTTAAGTTTCACATCTGCTTCACCACAAGTGTGTGAATGGATATTTTCTAATTTCCAAAGCTCCATATAGCTTAAGAATCTCTATTATAATGGGGTTGGTGTTTTGATTTTTCTGTTGTAATAGATCATTAACATTTTAACATCTTGTTTTACAAATCCCCAGTTTTTACAACATTGGGAAAATATTTGAAAATATGTCCAGCTGCATTTACTTCACATCTCCTTTTTGCATCTCGAATTGATTGTCTATGTAACTTCCATAATACAAATGAAAGCACAAAAATATTACAATTTGCTAAGTAGGAATTTCAATGGAGAAAGAACAATTTCAATGAAAAAAGCAAAGAAAGCAAGGCTTATGATATTTTTACTGTATCCTAAACCCCAAATCTAGGAAAACCAGTTCCTTTCTAAAAACAAAAGAGATGTTATGTAACATGCCATATACATGGAGATAAGAGAGGAATTATACCTCTGAGTTAAAGAAAGCATTTTTTTCTTCAGTTTATATATAATAACAGTATTTAAATAAAATACCATCAATAATGTTTTCAAAACAGGTCCGGTTCTCCAAACCTTTGACTATTGCCCCAGCCTGACACACATTCCTGCTCCCTGCAAAGGTCTATGCTGCGCTACGCAGCCACGTCCTCCCCTCCTCTAGAGGTCAGTGTTAGATGAGTTTGCTCAGTAGTGCCCTTCCCAGAACAGCCCCAGACCTGCTTTTCTCTCTGCAATTGAGTCGCCTCAAAAGCCTTGGCTTCAGTAGGAGTTAAAAATTTTATATGAGGTGCTCAGCACAGTCTGATATGCAAACCCTGAATGGAAAGAAGGTGCCAAAAATCAAAATAAACTTCAGAGAAGGGAAAAAAAAGGCTTTTAGAACATATCTATGTTCAGCTCCCGAGGTTCAGGGACGATTTAGAGCAACATGCAACATGCAGCAATTAATTTGCTTTGTTTTGATGGCTATATGCCCACAGTATAAATTCTGAAAATTATTAAAGAAAAATAAGGAAGTGTTTGACTAGTAGTGTGTCAGATTCAAGAGGAATTTGAGCCTGCATTCTCTGAGCATATTCTGAATCCCTCGTTATTTCATTATCTAAAATTGCAATGGTCATATTTCTTGCCTAGCCCCATTCAGGCTCTCTGAAAAAACTGAATTTCATCCATTAAGCAGATTGAGGATGTTCCTATTATATTGTTAGTGTCATTGTCAGCAATGATTTATGTTTTAAGAGAATGTGGACAAATGTACTCAGATTCATATGTGGTGGTATTGTCCAGAAACTGGCTGTCATTGGTGGAAAAATATATAATTTCATTTTAAATAAGTTGCCTACTATCCTCTACTTTAGCTTTATTAAGAGCCGATAATTACTCTGCTAGCCTAGCTCAGTATGTATTATTTCATCTTTTGTTATTAACTACTGGAATTACTATCCCTGCAGTTTGGAAAGAGCTCAATATTCTTTCATTTGACAGATGGCTTACCAAAATCTGGGTAAATCTTAGCCATGAGGAAAAAAGCCTCCAAAACATTAGCCCCAGGAACAATTCATAGTGCAGATATATGAATATATGAGTATATGGTATTATGCTGCAGCTAGCTACAGAAGAGAAAGTCAGGGTTTTTTGTAATGCTCTTCTCATTATGCTCTCAAATGATATGGATCCACTAGGATGTAAATACTTTTCCAAATTAGAGGCAACCTTCTATGTTCTTTGGGAGGTGTAGCTTCCAATTTACTTCCAAGCAAGTGGACTTGAAAAAAGACCTTTCAATTCTCATTCAGAAAGTCTGACCTTATTCTGAAATTCTCAATGCCAGTGTAGCCTTCTGCTCATTCAGGCAACTTTTTAGGACTTGGACCTCTATATTTTTTTCCATTAGGCTAAGGCTTACAGGAAGAAATAATTTACTTTAGTTGAAATGCAGGATAGGTGGAAAACATGAATAAACTTTTCAACACATCTAAAATAGAAACTGGAAGCATCAAGACACTTGGAAGCTGAAAACAACTGCTCTCATTTTAACTTACAGTACTGAAATAATAGAGGAGAAGGGAGCAGTTGTGAAACAGTGGAAGAAAGCAGCGTGTTTTCAGAGGTGAGGTGGTAAGTCATTAGCATTTTCCGTATGTGTGGGTAGTTATGGCTTAAAGAAAATTGAGGAGCTAGCTGAAGATCTGGGATTTTTATAACCAGTAGTTTCAATTATTCCTGAGGGTCAGGTCCAAGCCATCTTGATCAACATAAGTAGCCTTCCCCAAAAAGTGTCATACTGACTTGAGTTGACCAGCTTGAAAACCAAGATGTTTATGATTATTTTCCTTTCCCTCTTTTTTCAATATTCCATTGCATTCAGTGAGACCTTTGATGATGAAAGAAAGATTTTAATTTGAAAAGGAATGAACATACATGTTATTGCTCTCTAATAATTGCTGTGGAATTCATTCTCAAATGTAGCACAGAAAATTCTTTCAAAAGTATTTGCTATTTTGGACAAAATTACCCTAATTAGTAAAATAGTTTGCTTTTTGTCAAAAAGGCTCAGTGCCAGCGATGCATGAGAGCAAGAAAATATTACAATCCTTGTGATAAGATGAGATAAATATGATTTGCTGGATATTGAATGATTTGAAACATACCATAGCATTGACTGATTAGGGAAAAGATGAGAAAATAAGTGATGCAACTTTTTCTTAACTCTTTAGCTTTTCAGAAAGCTAAACCACTGTGATGTTATGTAAATATAGTATGGCTAGCCTGAAGCTGAGAAATACAGCTAATTATGTGCTTTTCTAAGACAAGCCATGCTAATTTGTTCTAATGTTTACATTTCCATTTTAATGAGATTTCCAAGCTTCCACAAAGTTTGTAGTTTTGTTCTAAACCTAACAAAAAGCATTTATGGTGAAGTTTGGCTTGTAACAAATGTAGACCTCTATGACCCTGTGATTTTAACTGCAGCTTTTGTACAGGGTGTCTTTTGCAAGAATGATACCTGGAGACATAAGGAGCACTTCATAAAGCAGCTCAGTGACATCTGCTCAATAGGACTCTGATGACTGACTGAACATACCACTCCTGCACTGAAGGGAATGTGTGAGTGTCTGGATACACAAAGAGGAGGAAGCCAACAGTTATTAAACAGGCAGATCAACTACCCTTTCTATGTATTTGTAGATTTGTGTGGATTACTCTTCCTTGTTCCTTCATGATTAATTGATGAAAAATATGCTTTACCTTGGGAATTACTAAATTGAAATTCAAGTGCAGGAATGCAAATCATGAAGATATAAACTCTCAGGCATGTCTCAAAGATTTCTGTGCCTGAGTGAGTCTTAAACATGAACTGATTGACCAAATAACATCTACTACTTCGTACTATTGAAAACGAAACCAAATAATACATAAGTTGAATCCTCCTTGAAATTCAGTCAACCACTAGATTCCATGTTTGAGGGTAAAGGAGAATCACACCTGAATTGTAGCACGGAAGAATGAGAATCCCATCAGACAGGCTGGGCTAGTTGATAACAATACGCTTATACCAAGAAATAGTTTCTTTGAGGGAAAGAAATGTCTTCTTTAAGGGATGCTGATTGCTAACTGGAGGTAAAGCATTTTATAAAATATAAAATTGATAAGCCAAAAGGTAACAATAAAGGGGGGCTGGGGGACTAGCATGATTGCCAAAGAAAAATCAGTACTTTATTTCATTGGCAACTCTTCATTCAGTTCTTTTGATTAGCTTGGACACATCTTTTATTACTTTGTGTGTCACTTGTCATCCCTTGGAAAAAAGGAAAGTGTCACTCATAAAGTCAAGAAGTAAAGCCTACTAACGTAATACTTTTTTCTTCCATAAAAAAGATGGTAATGAAAGCAGAAAACCAACCATTTCTCTTGGTGATTATTACCAGAATATGGGAAGGGAATTGAGTATTATATTTTTGCATATTTAGCAGTTAACCTGATCTTCTTCATCAGGAGGTACAGAACATTTATGTATCTGAAGCTGTACACTTGAGTAATTATCTAATAGCCATAAACAATGGTTCAGCCAAGTGGTAATTATCTGTACAACAAATTATTTTTAGGAGACTGAATGTTCTCTGTATTAGACAGTTAAATGTCTTCAATTATGCCCATGATAAGGTTTGATGAAAATAAACTTTTATGGGATTTTTTGCACATCTAACTTTGCCTGGCATTATTAGTATGACTTTTGGATTTATCATTAATTTTTCCGGCATTCAGAAATGTTCCCTATCATATGCTTGCTGTTCCCCCATGTTTATGCTTGGACACACACATGCATGTTATTTGGGTCCCTTAACTATCCACCTCTTTGCAGTAAAGAGGCAAAATACACAGAAAAAGCAAGTTATATGAGAAAAACAGTATTCAACCCTTCATTTTACTTCTCAGTTCTTGACAATGTTACTAGAGATCAAGCCTCTCATGGACAGGAGACACTGTAAAAATAAAGGGCAAAAGAAAGAATTCTTCAGTGCATACAGTTCTGTTTGGTTCCATCTACATCAGTAGAGGCATTGTGGTTTTACATCAAAGTTCAAAAGCAACTGTTCTGGGGACCCTGCAATGTCAGTCATAATGATACGTTTGCAAATGACGTTATTGAACAGGTTACAGATTGAAAAAAATAATAATAATGTAGCGTTTTATGTTGTCCCTCCTATTACACACACCTGTCAATATCCATAAATAGCTGTAGTAAGTGGCATTTAAATGAATTTTTACAAATAAATACTTGATAAGAGCCCTAGGTATCTGGCCTGCCTACCAGGCCATCATTAAGGACAACCTCTGAATAGCAGACAATGCAAACTGCTCAATGTTTTCTTTAATGTTAATGTAATAGTGATCACAGGACCACAGTTACAATTCATGTGCTAAAAAACCATTTAATTTATCTTTGGAAACACCACTTAATTTTCTCTTTAAATACTCCATTTGTGGATTGACTTCTAAAAGCTGTTGAATCCTCACATATATGTGTTTCTCCTTGGAATTTAGTCTACATACTGGTGTACTTTTTTGGGATCCTGTCATTCTGCTGGAATGAGGTATCAACTGGGCAACTGGGTTATTGTTAGCTGTTTATTACAGCTCCCAGACCAGACACTACCATCCCCTCTGATCCACAGATGTTTGATTGTGTGAGTGCTCCCTACATCACTCTGTCTAAAATAAAAGAGAATAAATTTAGTGGTTTATAGGCAAGCCTTTTGCACTTTGTAAAGATGCACACAGTTCCTTCTCTGGCCCAGGAGAAAAGCAATAAGGCATGATGTGATAAGAATAGACACCTTTTCATTCAAAAGTGAGTGGCTTTATCCAGAGTGCCTCCAGAATTATCCCTGTCCCAATTACTGCTCCCTGAACCCTACGTGAGTGCTCTCCATGGTGATCTGATGTCTTCTAAAAACACGGCAGAGAGAATGTTAGCAATAAATTAGTGTACGCAGTCCCAGGACAGTGCTTATAGACCTGAGCTCTGGCCCTATTTGATTTACTAATCCCACAAAACAAGTTAACTGAAGCTGAGAGCCAGTTCCAGTGCCTGGTCTACTCTGGGGGCAAATGGGTTGGGTGGAGCAGAAAGTTCCTCCTTTTTTAGAGAACACTCCTTTCCCTCACCTGGATTCAAATCCCAGATCCTCGCCTCTTCCCATTTTCCCTTTACTGCCAAGAATACAGAGGATGGCTGCCTGCTGCTGCCCCAGATATCTGAAGCAAGCCAAACTGCTGTACCTGCAAATGTCATTCCCACTGAAAATCAATCCACATAGATGTTAGTAAGATTTTATATAAAGATATCTCTTTGTTTTGAACTAAATTATTTGAAGATTTAGGAAAAAATACATTGCTGCACTATAAAAAAAAAAAGGAAAACGATAACTAGCACCAAGGGGTGGAAAAAGAACTATTACATTTTCTCAATAAAGTATACATAATAAGGAAAAAGTCTGAAATAAAGCTGCCTGTGATTTTATTTTTTGTGTTTTATTACAGGAATAACAAGAAATATAGAAATATTTCTAATTTCATTACATAGAGTGTTCCAAGGATGTGAAAGAGCATGCGTATAACAGTGTTACTTCAGCTGACATATCACCTCAGTTCAAGAGCAAAGCAAAGCATTAGTACAGCAGCTTAAATGACAAATGCATATTAAACTGTGTGCAGGAAGGTTTCATGTTTTTCTCAACTTTGGCAAAACAATTTCATGTTTGATTTGGACACTTGAAACTTGGTTTTGGAAGTAGCTAAAAGTCTTATCTTAGCTAAAAGTCAACCTCTCTTTTAGAGAGGTTGGTATGTGTGAATTTTAGTCCTGTTTGTTCCTACTTTAAAAATGCAGGAATTAAAACCTGAAGTAATGTTCAGGGAAAGTGTATAAATGACACTGTCATTATCATAGAATCATAGAATCATAGAACCATAATGGCACAGGTTGGAAGAGATCTGTAAGATCATCTTGTCTCAACCCTCCCCACTCTGGGCAGGGAGAACTTCCACTAGACTAGGTTCAGGCTCTCAAATTCCCATCTAACCTGGCCTTGAAAACTTGCAAGAATGGAACATCCACAACTTCTCTGAGCAACCACTTCCAGTGCCTGACCACCCTCACATTAGAGAGAGTTTTCCTAACTTCTAATCTAAACCTATTCTCTTTCCGTTTGTACCCATTTCCCCTTGTCCTGTCACTACATGCCCTTTTAAACAGTCTCTCTCAATTTTTCTTGTAGGCTCACTTCTGGCACTGGAAGGCCAAATTTACATCACCATGAAGCTTTCTCTTTTCCAGGCTGAACAATCCCAATTCTCCTAGCATTTCTTCGTAGGAGAGCTGCTCTATTCCTCTAATAAATACAAATTATTAAAGTGGCTAAGAAAATTATGTTACTTCAGATTTTGATATAAGCAATAGATAAATATTTTTATCAGTTAAAGCCCTTAATGGGGTCAGACCTTACATCAGTCACAAAGAAGGATCACTCATCTTCATGTTCTCCAGTCAAGCATTAGTTATTGCTGTTCTTTATGCATTAGTTGTCTTTTGTTCCAGGTGCAGCTGGGAAAAGTTACTATGGCAAGATTTATGTTTTTCTCAGTTCCAGCCACCTTCATAAGGAGTATGCTTTGAGCAGCAGTATGCTGAATTCTGCAGTATGCAGAATTCCCTTAGGATATTTCGAAGCATTTTCTTGCATTAGCAGTTGGTATATTTTCTAAATGGATAATCTGTTACCTAGCTTTTTTACTCTGCTTTTATTTAATTTGAATTTCTTGTTAAGAAAGAAAAAATTCTGTTTATTTTCTCCATCTCTCTGAGTGATCCTGGCTCATAAGTTGAATGTTCTGCCAGTTATAAATTACTTCACTTTCTCCAGTAACATACTACAGAACACTGTCTGACAAAAATGTAAATTATTTACATTATTCCAATTCCATCAGTCTTTATACATGGGTTAATATAATACTATGTTTAATTAATAAGCTTCTTTAAAAAGGCCATCAGACCATTAAAGGACATAAACTATTTATAAGGAAAGAAGGAAATTATAATTATTGTTGTCAGCATAAAACTTTCCAACTATCAGGCTTTGTGTTTGAAAAGGCATCACTCAGGAGGAACAAAATTTGGAGGTAAAACAAGTCCAACATTTTCTTCCCAGACTCCAGGTTATTCCAGTCAGGTGTTGTTACCGAAAATCAGTAAAAACTAATTTTTTTAGTTTTTACTAAAGACTCCTTAACACTAACGTAGTATTAAGAAGCAGGTATTCTTTATTCAGCAGGATGAACGAGGGGGTATCTGCTCCAAAATATTGTGCATGCTAAATACAGAAAAAGCTCCAGTTTATATACTATCTTTTACACACAGATTAGTAGGTTTTTCCAGAGGAAACATATGTATGATAAGCATTTACTCAAAGTCGCTGACATGTGTTCCTTTCTATTGGCACGTGCGTTCTTCTGTCTCAGGGGGTCTCTTTGGTGGTCCCTGATGATCAGTGACCCCAAAGTCATACTTGACTGCTGATGAGCTGGGGTTCTTCTTCTTGATTAATGTTTAACACAATCATACAAACTAAGCATTGTTCCATTGGCTAGTGGGTTTTGAAGAATTAACTCCCCAGCTGTGCAAAGAAATCCACCTACAGCCGCTGGAGGACCTGACATTGATGCAAACAGACATGCCCTGAAGGAAGTTGTGCATTGGAAGCCCATGCTGGAACAGGCTCCTGTCAGGACCTACAGCCTGTGGAGAGAAGTCCACACAGAACCAGGTTTTCTGGATGGAGCTGTGACACATGGGGGACTCATACTAAAGCAATTAATTCCCAAAGGATTGTATACCATGGAAATGCCCCATTCTAGACAAGGAAGGAATGGTAGAGACAAGTGTTATGGTCTGACCACAACACCCATTTCACATCTCTCTGTGTCTACTCTGTTATTAATTGGCAATAAATTAAAATAATCTTCTCCGACTCAAGGTTTTTTTGCCCATAATAATAGCTGGTGAGTGATCTCCCTGTCCTCATCTCAACCAATGACTTTTCCATCTTCTCTGTGTTCTGGGGAGAAGAAGTAATGAGAGAGCATCTGGGTGGCAGCCAGCCAAGGTTAACCTACCACACCTTATGTCCTTACGGAGTCATATTTTCCTTGGTAACTTCCACAGGATGAATGGAAGTAGCTTCTAAAGCTTAAGGCTTTCAACTATCCATGAAAATATGTGCAGAAGTTTCTTAACTGATCTTTAATTGATCAATAGTCATTTTCCCTGATGGCTTGTCCCAAAGCTTTTAGTCACTCTTGAAATCTGGACTGATGCCACAGAAACTGTTTTGTTTCCATAAACGAGAGGGTGATATTGTGATGAGGAGGAGTAACAGGTCAGCAAAAACACCAGCAGTCAAGACTCCACACACTGAAGTGTTTGCAGTGGTACATGATAAAAATTGATAGTATTGCTCCTGGCTCAGAGGCAGAAATCAGTTGCCAAATACAGCAGAGTTTTTAAATATTATTATTTGTTCTGTTAAATGGCCAGAAATCTGTCACTTTTTCAACTTCCGAATGGCTTTTCCATTAATTGAATGGATATGCACTCACTGCTCTAGTGTTCCTAGCCATGTCCTGAGCTAAAAACAGTATGGAAAATATTGCTTACTATAGCACAACCATAGCCAGATATTTTGATTTAAAAGCTTGCATTTATGAGTTGCTTTTCATTATGCTATTTTAGATAATACCTTCAATTTCCCTAGTCCAATGTATGGATGCATCTCTAATGGGTAATCCTTGGCTGCTGAGGTGTGTGACTGTCCTATGCTAGTGCAAAAGAAATGGTTAACAATGCTTTCTAACTGAGCTACAGCAATGGGTTTTGACAGCTGCCAGGACCTGCTGTGAGGCTGTACACAGGTAGGGACTGGTGTGAGCACTGTAAGGTTTTCTGGTGCTTGAGCTGAGAGGGCACCATGCACATGGCAGACACAGCAAGGTCCCCCCCAGGCAGGGTGGAAATTGGTACGGTGGAAAGCTCCTAGGAACAGATTTCGGGAATGATTTTAAATGGTTCTTTGGGGCAAGTCTTGGACCTCGATGATCAAATCCTGTGATTCTGTGGAGTCAGTTCTGAAACTGTCCATGTTAATATAAGGAAATAATCACATTAGTATATGCAACTCTTTCCAAAAATGTCCATTGTGAGGAATGTGTCCATGATCCCACTCAGTTATATTAGAGAACATTATAAAACTAACAACTCCATATTTTTTACCAAAATCTTTAGTGTTTATCATAAACAGACAGGACCTCATTTGCAAGGTGCCTCAATAATTATAGACAAGGTAGTAATGCTTTCCAGGTGGCCATTTGGTGCCTAACAGCACAAATAAATCACTCTTACTAAGTTAACTTCCAAAAATCTCCCCAGCGCTAACAGGCCTGATTTATTCCGTGTTTCTATTACAGAGGAAAAGCAAAGAAAACCTGGTAAACTCTGCTTTCATTGGGACATAAGCACAGCTTTTTAGAAGCTGACAGTTCAAATGAAAACCTGACAGGAGGTCAGCAACCCTTCCTGGTCTTGCGGACAC
The DNA here is from genome assembly GCA_026261815.1 of Monarcha castaneiventris obscurior. Lineage (NCBI taxonomy): Eukaryota > Metazoa > Chordata > Aves > Passeriformes > Monarchidae > Monarcha > Monarcha castaneiventris. The sequence goes on from JAMPIT010000575.1 coordinate 42,031,890, forward strand.
AGAGTGGCAAGATAAACTCAAATTTCACTGCAGATACAACAATCTGTTCCCAAAGGCTAGGTCTGTTAATAACTCCTTCTCTTCCATAATGCTCTGGAGAACTTTCCTATCACTTCAATTGTGAAGGAACCATAAGGCATGCACAAACTAAATGTCATCTTAATTGCTCTGGAAAAAGAAATCTGAAAAAACACTGTTGTGCTTGTCTCTCTTTATCAACTAACTATAATTTAACAAGCCCCCACCCTGCCACACCTGCAGTTAATAGATTTTGGTACAGTTTCTCACTTGCATCAGTCAAGCTGCTGTAACTCATTTTCCCATCTGTTAAAACAAAAAACTAAGTACCTGCTATTCCACAGAGTAACATTGATATTGTAACCCTTGCAAGAAAAAATTGAGGCCTTGATATTAAAACCAATGCAAGAACCTATCAGGGTTTTTTTTTATTTGTTTGTTTGGTTTTTTTTTTTGGCTAATAACGTTAAGTGGCTTGGCTTAACTCACTTTTAATGTAAGAACTAGAACTAAGCAAATTGTGCTTTAAAGTATAGGCTTGGTATAGCCACTATGATCTGGAAAATAACTTGTTATCAAAATGAAATATTTTTTAACAAAAAGAAATGAAGAAAACAGCAGAGGCAGCTTTTTGAAATTCATATGAGAATTGCCAGAAAGAGGACACAAATGAATAAAGGGACCTGATAACATAATTTGAAAGTTGTGATGGGATGAAACAGTAGAAAAATAGTTACTTTAATGGAACTGATGAAAGGAAAGATACTGGAGAGCAAAAACAGTTCTTGAAGTTCCAAACACTCACTACTTAAAGAGGACATGAAGGTAAGAATACAGGTCCTTCTGTTCAAATTCTGCTATGTCTCATTTAATAAAAGACAAGAGTAAAACATTTTTGAACATGAAAGGATTCTTTTTCTTTTAAGTAAATTCCTGGGTGTGGAAGTCCATAAACTGTTTTCACATGTGCAGTGTGATATGTATGAAAATTAAAACATATTCTCAAGAAGTGTTAAAAAATATTTAAGCAGTTAACACTATAGAATAATGCTATAAAAAAAAGTCTCCTATTCACATGTTTTTACTCCCTCTTAAAAAATAGAGTGTCTTGTATCAAGTTACCATACTTTAAACTATGCTAAATTATATCATTCTTCATAATTTTCTTTGATTTCACTAATGTCTAGTGGTGGCACACGATAGACAAGACCTGGTGGAAAGGGGAAAATATTCAGGTAAAAAAAATATATTTGTAATTTCTCAGCAGAAAATCTAATAGCATTGTCAAGTTATCATCTACAACTGCACAAAACCCATAATAACTGGCAAATGTGATGTCAAGAAAAAAATCAATATCAGCGAAAATAACATTTTATCTATCCCTTCTCTCATCTCTTTACTCTTAGGTTCTTAGGTTAGTATTACTGCTGCTGAATGCAGACAAATATTCACCAAGAGAAACTCCCATTAATTTAATGTAAAAATCTTTAATTGCCATAAGATATTGATTTTTTTTTTTTAACTCTGTAGCTCAAAGAAATTAAACTATTTGCCAGATTAATTTTATTAATTTTAATCTTGACACCAGGCCCATACAGGTTTGACTATTGGCAAATTTACTGTTGACAGTTATTTTGGATGCTGTAGGACTGGATATACAGATTCATACTGTATATTACGTTTACTGTGATGAATTCAAACTAGTGATCTGAAATGCTATATGTAGTTCATAAAACTTGCATTTTAAAGTATTATGTCAGAAGAGTTACACACTATCTCCTGTGACATAGCACTACTGAAGTTTTCAGGATCAAAACTGCTTAAGCTCTGAACCTATGAAAATATAGTAGAGGGTACTCACTGATTATAGGATCAGGAAAGGTTAAACAAATTCCAGGTATCTTTATACCTTTAAAAGAATTTAATACCTTTAGAAACACCTTCTACATAAGTTATACCATTTATAAGAATAAGAAGTATATGGAAGTCATTAGACTGCAGGTGCACGTAAGACTTTGTAGGATGTGGATTTGCTTCTTTATGATTTATTTTGGGGTTTATTCCTGTCTGGCAAACAGCCCACACACTGTTTGCTCATTTCCTGCCCCTCCCCAATCCCAGTGGGATGGAGGAGAGAATAAGAAATGTGAAAGTGAGAAAACTCATGGGTTGAGATAAAGACAGTTTAATAGGTAAAGGAAAAGCTGTGCACACAAGCAAAGCAAACCAAGGAATTCATTCACCGTTCCCCATGGTCAGGCAGGTGTTCAGCCTTTCCCAGGAAAGCAGGGACCCATTACGTGTAATGGTGACTTTGGAAGACAAGAACCATCACTCTGAACATTCCCCTTTCTTTTCCTTCACCCAGCTTTATACCCTGAGCGTGACTGACACCATATGGTCTGGAATGTCCCCTTGGTCACTTGGGGTCAGCTGTCCCAGCTGTGTCCCCTCCCAGCTCCTTGTGCACCCTCAGCCCACTCACTGGTGGGGTGGGGTGGGGTGAGAGGCAGGAAAGACCTTGGCTCTGTGTAACCTCTGCTCAGCAGTGAATAAAACATTCCTGTGTTCCCAACACAGTTGCCAGCATAAATCCAAAACACAGCCCCATATCAGCTACTATGAGGAAAATTAACTCTATCCCAGCCAAAACCAGCACACATCGGGAGCAGCATTTTTCCCTATATGACTGTGTGCTCTCTTTAGCTTTTGAAAAAAAAAAATGCCCACAAGTTCAATTAATTTTTAGAAGCATGCACTAAATCTCACAAAAATGCATTATCTGTAGTTGCCAAATGTTGAAAAAATGCAAAATGAGACAACTTTACATTTCTAGCTAATGCTTTTATCCATTTATGCTTAATTACTGATCCATGACAAGAGAATAAACTAATTATTTCATTGCTGTGAGTCTTCTTTTGACTTTGGCAATATTCCCTAGAGGATTCTACCCAAGATTTTCTCTGGTAAACCCATGCAGTCTCCTGTATTTTTTGTTAGTCTATGCGAAGTGTATGTCAAGTAAGACACATAGTAGAAGTAAATTCAGGAATAAAATTTAAAATATCCACAAAGCTTAGCAGCAGACAATGGCATTTTGGACTTAACTACAGCCTTGTGTCAGGCACTGCACCAGGAAAAATCTAGCTATACCAGAAAATGAATAAATCTTAGAAGGAAAGTTGCTAATTTTGTACCTTCTTTGTGAAAGAAAGTCTGTGTTGCCAAAATAAGAAATTAAGCTTTCTTATTTCGTTCATTTCTTATGAACACTAGAATCACAATTGATTTAGAGAGGGTGGGAAGTATAATGATAAACACCATGTCCAAATTTCCTGATCCTTTTGCACTTCATCTCATTCAATAGTAGAGCAAGAGATAGTAGTTGTTGCTTGCTCAGATATTTGAAGATTCAAAGAGGCAGATGTTAAAGTTCCACTTTATGTCTATGACCAAATATAGCACTACTCCAATAATTTTTAACAGAAAACCCACAAACATATATGATGCTGGTTTAATTTTTTTTTAATATATAGATTGAAAAGAGATTCATTAGTGAAGGTTGGGAATTTAAATAAAAAATGAGAATTTTGACTGTAATTTGAACTTTCTTAACTTTTTTTTCTGGTCAGAAGTTGGTTGTTATATGCAGGAGAATATAGAAAAAGTCCTTCCATGAACTAACTGTCATAAAGCAGCAAGAGAAAGATATTTCAAAAACCTTCACTGAATGATTATGCAAGCAGTAACAACGGCAAGATTTTTATCGCCATTAGACAAACTTGTCTCATATCATGCAAAATAATCTTAAGTATTTCACATTCACGGGTATAAAGCCCTGTGGGAAATATGTATTAAGTTTATAAGAAACCTGTAGAGAGGACACTGTCCCTAAAACTTCAGAAATAACTGGCTAACAAATTCATATCCAATGGCAAATGTTATGGTTTCTACCCCTCTGCTTACACAAGAAACTGCTCTTTTTCTCCATTGTCTTCACATGAACCTAAACCTGAATAACTTAGCAAATGCCTCTGTAGAGAAATGTAGACAACTGTCTTCCTGCAGGGGCTCCCTCTGGACCAGAAGCATGGTGACATATTCCTGTACCTGTGAATTTAGACTCTATTGAGAAGCAAATATATTAAGTTGAGCTCACTGCTATGCCAATATGAACTAAGTCCCCATTGGATCAGGTCACAAATGGAAAAATATGTTTACATAAAAACCTTTATGAGCAAACATAAAGGCACGGAATTCTTCCCCAGAAGCCAACAGTTAAAAAGGGTTTTTTTGTTCTGTCATGATGATTGGCAAAAGTGTGTTGACACTGTTAAAGACAATTTTGAAGCAACTTAGGAGTTTCCCATGTTCTCTAGATTTCACAAGATGCTGCAGTTCCCCTCACTCCCATTGTAAATGCTCCTGAGACTTTTGGTAAAAGATATGGTGGTTCAGCACGCTGAAGTTTCCTTTAAATATGGTACTATTCATCCAAGGAGAACAAATGATTGCACCTTTGACCGACCACAACCCCTTTGCTGGGGGAACTTTTCCTGACAGACCACTCCATTACAGAATCAATCAGCAATTCAGTGCCTTTTTGTATTTGAGTTTCAACAAGGTCTCCTCCACCTCTTTTTATGCTTTATCATGCTCTTTGGTGCTACTCTGTACTAAAAGAAAGCACTCTTGATTGTAATGCATAAGAATTAGTGTATTTCTGTTAGCCAGGAAATCAAAAATGGCTGGTGAGGACAATAAAAGGGATCTGCTGAAGCAAAAATATTCCATCATATTAATTGCTGCTCAGGATCCAGCTGCTGAGATTACAGGTGGAAATTCCCATTACTCAGGTGAAGCTGTGTAGTGAGAGAAATTAGGTTGATTTCTAAGGTGTATACATTCCACTGAAAAAAAGTATATAATTAAAATAACACCACTATTTTTCAGAAATTATCACTATTAACTCAGGAGTGATTGTTGTGTGTATTTCAAGGACTTAGTTTCATTTGCTTGAAATTCAAAGATATGCTGTAACTCCTTGATAGGATGTTTCAACAAAGATAGGAGAATTAAGCAAAAATGTTCAATTTTTCATAAGGATCTACCCTTCAGAAATATATTAATTAGAGACCCTAAATTGTAATTTGATGAAAATATTTGCTTTTGATTGTAGACTATCAGAATAAGTTGAAATATTAGAAAACAAAATAAGTCTTCTCCTTCCTTTACACCTTGGACTTAGTTGTACTTCATCCATCATGCTGCCTGTCCCACCTTATTCTCCTTCCAGTCCTTGAGGAGCCAGGATGTGTCAGAGATCAAGACAAAGTAAAGTCAGGAGGATTCTTCTTATTTTTTTTTCCCCCTTACTAGCACAAGAAAACCTTTTAGCCTCTATGAAAACAACTGAAAGCTTTTATCTGTGGAAGTTAAAAGGGAACATACTGGGAAAAAAAAGGAAGCTCTATAAAGACTTTGGTATCAGTTCTAAGTTTATATTGTGTGCATTTTTTCTCCTAACTGTCAGGATTCCAGATTTCTTCAAAAGCATTTTTTCCACAACTTTGTATTCTTTTTTTAAATTTGGAGCATTTTTAACTCACCAGGTCAGTGCAAAAATCAAGGTTTTGATTTATTAGCAAGTTTTTATTTTCAGGAAGCACTTTAGTAGCTTTCTGCAGCAAGTTTAGTAGTGCCACATGCAAAATGGATACTCTGTAATATTGAGGAGGAAAGGTGGTTTCTAGCAAATGGCACTGGATCCATCTGCCAAGGAACAGCCATCCCGAAGTTCTTGCTTTCATATGGCTTCCGCTGGGAAGGGACCATCTTTATACAGAGCCCTGCTTTACTTTTAAGCACATATGTTATTCAAAATGGTGCCATATAGTCACTTGGAAATGAGTCTTCTGGCTCAGGGTTAGAGGGAAGAACAAAAATGTACTCTTTCTCTCTTTTTCACTCTCCCTGTTCCCAGTTTCGCCTCTTCCCCATTTCCATGTTTGTGTTCTTCTCCATCCTACACAAAAAGGAACTGTGGTGACTTATGCTGGGCTACAGAACATTTGTGCATGTATCTAACTTTTTAATTGTATTTTCCTTTTTATTCAAGAAAACAAGCGCTGGCTGCGTGTATTTCTCAAGAAAATGAAGTGTTTGCAACTGGATTGCAGTGCAATTCCCTTTCCAGCTAACACACCAAGAGAGTGTGATGCCTCTTGTAGAGTCTCTGGAAAATCATGAAGATACATTATGAAATGTTTGAAACTGAAGATTCAAAGCATTTGTAGCTGACGTGACCTAACAAATCTGTAGGTGTCAGCATAACGTATGCAGCTGGGCTGCCAGGAGCAACCAGCTCCTGCTCTAACAGGGTCGGTATTCCCACTAATCAAGTAAGGTGAAAAGACATTAATATTTATAAAGTAGTTTTTAAACTTACATATAATTTACCTAAAATCTTCCTGTGTGTTTATGCCACGAATGGAGTTTGCATCATACACTGGGTCCATGACAGGCTGCAAAGACATTTTTGGTCTTTTAGGAGCTATAAAGGAAAAAATTGGTTGAAAACCGCAGGCAAGGTTTTGGACAGAGGATGAAGGAAACAGTGCCCAGTTTCTTGTACTACAAACTTTCTATAGTTATGTGGAGTGTGGGAGGAGGAGCAGAGTCAAAGCTTTCAGATCATATAACTGGTCAGGTCCACCACACTGGTAGTATCAGACATATCTCCTTCCCTGCTGGAGCTTCATGAACCTGATGTATGTATTTCTGTGTGTGCCCAAAGGGCACTAATTAAAGACATCCAACTAATTTGTAGTTACTGTTTCTAAATAGAAGATATACGCTTATAAAGAACCATATTCTATCACTCTGAGTTTGCAATACCTCGGGGACCATTGGCAGAGTAAGTAATTAATTAATGTGAATACTGTGGTGGAATTTGGCGCTGGGTGATTGTGCTAAAATATTGTATCTGCTAAGTAGAACTACATTAGGTGCAATCGAGTACCATGATGAAGATCCAAAGGATGTGGGAAGCTTTTCATGATTCCAAACATAAAGGCTCAGCTGCTCAGTGTAGGCAGGAGCATGGTATGTGCAGAGGCTGCTAAGCTGTGCAGTCATCGTAAAGGAAGAAGTCCATAATGGAAGTTGTTAAAAATCCAAGGAAATGGGCTTTTTTTGCACACATTAGGAGACGCAAAAGCACATGTTGTATTTGCAAAACCTTCTTCTTAAACGCTGCAGGAACTCCATTTATAAAATATTTAAGTCACTCTGTTTATTGCTGAGAAGATAGGAAAGAAAAGATCCTTTTATAATCCCAAAATGTCGTTCTTTGGAAGAATTAGGGCTAGGAAGAAGTATCAGAGAAAGAGCAAACAGGATCATTTAATGATACCTGGTGACCTTCAAACAGATACAGTCTGAGAAATAACACATGCAAGGAAAGAAACTGGGGTATATTCAGGATTAAGGCAAAATTCTGAAACAAGTAGGAGGAAAAAGGTGTGATGAGGGATACAAATATTGCATTAAAAATTGCTGCTGAGATTGTGTAAACCACTAGCAAGTATGCTAATGTAATAATAGAAACTTTTTTTTTTTTTATAACCGCTCTACTTTGCTTCCATTTTGCCAATCTTTGTGGTTGTGCAGTACCACCATCTAGCTCATCCATTTCCATTTGCTTCTGAAAAGTCACAAATTTCCACGCAGAGAGATGAAGGGAGCAAACCATTGTCGTTTCAGAGTGAGTTAACGTAAATTTAAACTGTAATAAATTTACAAGAGACTAATTTGTCTTCAGTAGCAAATTGTGTGTACATTTTGTTCTTTTCAAGATCGTGTGAGGTAGCTCAATCTACCTCAGAAACAGCAGTTATTCAAGAAACGTGAAAAACAAGTGACTACATGGGTAGTTAATATAGAGCAGCTTAAAGAATCAATTAAAATGTCAAGTAAAAAAACTCTTTGCATGCAGAAAATAAATCTAACAAAAATACCATGGTAAGACCTACACACTTGTGACAAAATAAAAAAAAATAAAAGAGAGAACTGGAAGGTAAAAAGTAAACTGATATGATTTAATGGCAAGTCATATGGGGTTACTTTAGCTAAAATATCTCTAGTGAACATAATTGGCAGCAGCCTAAATTACTGCAAGCTATTATAAATTAAGATGACTTAAATTATTATAAATAGCCAGAGATATAAAACAAACAGATTGTTTTTCCTTAATGAAACTCAATGGTTTTGAAAAGAGTCAGTGAATAGGCTCAATAACCAAGAATTTAAAGTTGCAGATAAGGAAATTAGGTACTGCTAGGAAGTTAAACTCTTTGTTTCCATTAGCTTTCAGGGCAGTAGCTGGAAGTGCAGAGATCCAGAACCTGGTCTCTTCTGAAGGTAAAGATAAGGACAGTGAAACCAGGATTCAAAATCATATTTGATGTTCACATAGATTGCATGGCTATTTACTGGTACACTATTTTATGTGAAGGAAAATACAAATCTTAGGTCTTCAGGGCACTTGAAATTAAGTGGCAATCACTATGATGATCAGGATCTCCTACAGTTTTGTACTTTTCAACTACAGCTGTTTTTTGTCGCCACTGGAATCAGGACATCAGTCTTGACAGCTACTGTGTCACAAAGAAATGCTGGGGAAGAGGAAAACAAAACCACTCCAAAACCAAACACAGAGTAATTTACCAAACAATTTCCTGGTGTCAGTAGTATATTTTATGGTCAAAATTTCATTTTTTTACCACTAAATCCATGACCTCTAAGTCACAAGATATCATCTCCCTTGAAAAAAAATCAAACTACTGCTGTGGGAAAACTGGATAGTATGAAATACTTTACCTGTAGGACATATGATTTTTGGATTTGTTTTCTGGTTTTTTGGGCTTTTTTTTCTGCATTTAGTGAGAATAATTAATGAAAGACAAGTGTATATTGTACAAAATCAAAAGAAAACTCCATGTGTGGAAGAAATTCAGTAATTGCAGTGGCAGATGGGTTTGCCTCAAAGAGACAACATTGTTACTTTATGTGACATTTTTTTTATAGACCCTCCTCAAGTCATCTGTCCAAGCAAAAATAACAATTTTTTTCCCCCTTTTTTTGGATTACATCAATATGATGCAGCTGCTGCCTCAGCTGGAGAAAGAATCTTTCTCCTCGAGTAAGAAATAATTAAGTGAGTGCCAAAAGGATAGCTTTGAAATTGAAAGCTCTGAATATAAACAGCCCTGAATGTCAGATTATTTTTGGTATTTGAAGTAATAGTAAAAACAGGTTTTTTGTATTCTGTATTTGAACCTGTTTAAAACCTCTAATGACACACATGCTGTGAGTATTCTAAATTAACATTTTAAAAAATCTACGAGAGAGGTTTTGGTTGAAAAAATGCAAGGTTGAAGGGAAAGTTTCTCTTAAGCTAAATTTTATACTGCAAAATTGTGACATTTAGTAAGTAAAAATGGACCTAATTTATTGGTTTGTACGAAAATAATTAAGAATTACTACAAAGATGAAGGAAATTGTTTTATTGCCTTCATGGCCTATATTTTTCTCAAATAACACTCTTTTCTTAAAAAAAAAAAAAAAAAGGAAAAAAAAAAAGACACTAAAGACTCAGGTAATAGTTTGTTGTTTTAGTCTTTAGTGACCTAAAGGGTATCTTCACTACTGAATGCAGCTACAAGTCATAAATAAAAACAGAGAAAAAAGGATCATAATCTTCTATCACTTGAGGTGAAGAAATTCCCCCATTTTTAATTTGAAGAAAAATGGTGCTATCATAAGAACTGAGATATTATTTCCCTCCCCAAAACACAAACCTACACACAGCCATTGGTGAAATCCTCTACCTTTTGAGAAACTGCAGCAGTTACAAATCTGCAACCCAACAGTCAGAGCTGCTAACATGGCCAGTGGCTAAAAGTGGCCACCTGCTTTTGTAATAAAGCAGTTTTTGCAAAGAAAAACAGAGAGAAAGAAATGGCATTACAAATCATGCACAAAGAATGGATCTTTTTTTCACTCACATTGGCATTGATATTATATAAGCATATAGAAAATTGGTCTTAGTAATAATGTGGCTCTCATAATTTTTGTCTGGAAATAGGTTAAAGTAATGACAGGTTTTTTGTGAAAATGCTGGATACTTGTAATAAATCAATTGGTCACATAGATGCCTAATGCTGTTAAAGTCATATGTGGAAAAGCATTAATTTTCCTCCTTCCAAATTTTAGTCAAAGAGCACAATTTTTTCTAGCGTATTCATTTTCTGAAACAGCTCTTTATTCCCCAAATATAGTGAAGCTATTGAAGGCTTTCTTGGTATTTGTAGTGAATATTCAGTTGATTTCTCTTATGTTCAAAATCAGTCATTCTAACACTTTTTAAAAATCTGGTGCCCAGTCATTAAAAGATAGGGCATTCAAAGCTCCAGTGAGTCCAGTTGATTGTCTAATATAGAAGTCATTCATATAAAAATAAAAGGATGCTGAAATAACTAATGACAATCAAAAAGGGTTTATGTAACTTTTATTTAACTCTGCCAAACAACCATGTATAAAAAATTTGGATGCCAAAAATCCCTCAGCAATTATAGTAGAAATTGACAAGACATTTCACTAAATCTTTAATATCACGGTCGTTACAAAAATAATTTCTTTAAATCAAAGTAGATCATTAAAACTGGATGAAGACTAGCTAAATGCAAATAAAAAAGCAGTTTGCCAATACACCATCATAGCTCAGGTACAATCTTGACTGAGAGATCTGAGTTTTCCTTCATAGCAGCTCAACCTTTCTAGCAAATTTGTGGGAGAAAACCCATGTAATCAGTGATACAGTTTGTCTAGATTTTCTAGACTGGTAAAAATTTTTAATGCTTATCTATTTTACGTAGTGGTCTGAATCAAATCATAAGGTGATCTCCATTGAAAAAATATTAATTAACAGAAGTAAGTAAAGCTCCATATGTCTAATAACAATAACTGTTGACAGGGGAGTTTGATGTCACTACTGAGAACTTAGTTGTACTGATAGATATCCTAGGGGAAACTGTCAATATATTGTTAATGAATATATATAACATATATATATATATAAAAAATACATAATTAGGAAATAAAGTGTTATCCTTGAAATACAAGCTGCACAGTATTAAGATGAAGTAGATAGAAAATTTCACCTCTGTATACATTATTTGGGTCACATATTGATGTCCAGAATAAAAAAAAAAAAAAGGGGGAAAAGACTCAGAGAAGAACTTCATTAATTATGTCTATCTGAAAAGCATTTTTATGGTCCATACAATAGGAAGATCAATGGGTGTAATATGCTCAAAAAGGGATTAAGAGGCGATCTGCTGGTGACCTACAAGCAACAAAGTATGGGCAGTGACTGAATATCTCTTCTTACCTTGACAAATGGTATGAAAACCTGATGAAATCTGTCTGGCAGATGGTTTAACTTTTCAGGGTAATTTACCAAATAGAACATCTCTAGGGATGTGCTAGAGCATACTTCTCTAGAAGTTTTTACATCAAGACTGGTGTGCTAAAATTGTGCTATCCAATGGACATGCTAAAATTTAAACAGGTATTTTATGATGAATGCAGGAATTGCTGGGAGAGTTTCTACAGCCTGTGTTATTTAGGGAGTCAGGCTATTAAAGATCATAATGTTCCCTTTGATTTCAAAATCTACTGAACTTATTTGATTGAGTCTTTTACTTGCCTTTTATACCTTTTACAGGGAGCTCAGATGGTGGGGAAAAGCACATACTGCATCTAACCTTGGAACAGAAAAGTGAAATCAGTTGATTCAGAAAGCCTCATGATAGTTAACAGACTGTTTAATTGAAAATAGCCCTTGAGAATTTTACTGTGGAAGAGCACACAAGCTTGGAACTGCCTACATCTTCTTATTAAAGGCTCTTTACTGATGAGATTGCCAATTAAATGAACAATTATTTGTGCTAATTAAAATATGATATAGTAATATATTTTCTACTGGTTCAAGATACATTAAAGTGAGCTTACAAAGGAACTAGACTACCAAATCATATCTGAACAAACTGTCTTTCAGCTAAAATTATGGGAAAGAACTATCTGCCCTATATATACTTCCCATATAGCCTCTGCCTATGAAGGATTTCTGTTCTGAGAGAATGTTTGAAATGAAGATCCTAAATTAGATATAAAAGTAACAAGCTATAAATATGCAACCTTGGCAACAAATTGGAAGAGTCGTGGGGTAGGATTTGTCTGACCATATTTTAGAAGGGAATTTTGGGCTTAAATTTTTGGATCACAGACTATCTCATTTCTCTACATTGATTTCAGAGAGTCCATCACCTCTATTATGTACAGTTGGACAGCTGCACTGGAAGCCTGGACACCGCTCATATTTAGACACCAAAATGTGAAAAGGAAACGGCATATAAGCAACGAGTGTTTTGGAAGGCTGACAGGAAAGCAAGGAAGTGCACCCTATCAAACCTCTGTTGTAGAATCAGTTTAAGACAGTGCAAGGTCTGTCTGAATGGGGACCCACCCCATCCCACCAACTCAATGCAGTAGGCAGAGCAACCTGCTGGTCCCTGAAGCGCTGTCTTCAGCCAGAGGGCTCCTGGTAGTGCAAGCACAGGGATAAATACAATCAAGTGACCCCACCTGTTCCCCTTCACTTGGTCCGATATCTGAGGCTGAGGCTTGCAGAGAATAAAATGGCATGGGAACACAAACCACCATGCAGCAGCTAAATCTGGTGCAGTCCACAGGAAGGTCAGGAAAGGTGGCAGAAATGAGGCAGGTTGGAGCTCCATAAATTGTGCCAGGTATAGCAGCATTGGCTAATGCAGCATTCCCCACCTGGAAAAGCCTGAAGGAATTATCAAGTTTCAGTGTGTATATGCCCTCATTTTGGTTCTTGGGTGTAGCATGGAAATGCACTTTGTTTAAATTTCTTGAAAATCTCAGTACAGAAATAACTGTACCTAAAGCATATGCCACGCTGAATTCTCAGCTGCCCATTTCTAGGGAATTTCCCTCCCTTGAAACAACCTACCCACTGCTTTTTCAGAAAAGGGACTCACAACTAATATGTACCTTGCTCAGAGCAAACAAGGCTGTCTTTAATTTTTCTGGCCACAGTAAAATGCTCCCGCCTCTTCCTGACAGTTTGACATGTGGGAAAATTAAGCAGACTGACCCAAAACCTAGAGACACTCAAAACTAAGTGAAAAAAAAAAAAAGAAAAACAAAAAGAAAAAAAATGCACAAAGTAGCTTGAAACCAATGCAGAAGGGAGAAATAAAGCAGCAGGAGACCAACTTAATGTTGATGGCTGAACTTCCCTGGATCAGCCCAGTTTCCAATAATTGATTTTTCTCTCAGCAGCTGAGGAAGTCAGGTCATCTCTGGAACTTAGGTTTGCTTCAAAACCAATGACTGAGTCTGATATTAATGTTTGCATGTTTTGAGGTTTTTTCCATATATTTGATTTGAATGCCAGGTTAGAGAATAAGATCTTTCTTCAATTCTTGACTTCAGTATTTCAGCTAAGGCTTCTGATTGGCTTTTTAGTTGAGTGAAATGTACCACAATTTAAAAAAAAAAATCAAATACAGTCTTTCTTTCTACTGACCAGTCTGTAGCTGTAACTGGTAAACATGAAGCAGCTGTTGAATCTTTGGAATAATTGTGACATCTGAGAAGCTGGATAATCACTGGAACAATTTTCTCACTATTTAACCTAATCTGTGTGTATTCAACAGGCTGGCCCTTCATAGGGTAAATACAGCAGCCATGCAGATGGGAAAAGAGAGAAGGAATGACTGTCTAGCCATGCTGTTATTACATAGCAAGGAGTAGGATAAATAAGTTGTGCTTAAAATTATCAGATTCAGACTAAGCTCTTTGGTTATATTTGACTGCCTTTCTGAAACACTGCGTGTTATTCATTTTACTATGTTGTAGAAATGCCCAAATGGATGGATCAGAAACCATTGCTCTCACAAATAGAAATGATTAATGTGCATTTTCAATTGGTACTTGATGGATTTTTTATTCTGTGGTGATACTTCTAGTTGAAATCCTTGTCCCAGTGAAATCAAGCGAACAGGCAATTTGTCACTGATTTCAAGGTACCAAACTTCCATGGTGGCACTTTGTTTTCATTGGTTTTGGCCTCATTTATCTAGCCATTGTACTTGGGCAGAGAGATAGTATATCACATATTCATGGCTGGAAAGCTCTATAAATGTGATGATAGCTGTACTATTATAAATAGCATTCACTGACTAAATAATGTATGGGGTTTCTAACTAATTTAAGCTTCTTTAAAGCTCTGACTATGTAAGCAATGTTTTTGTAAGCCCTTTAAAGTATCTGAGAGATTAGGTAAAAAATGTCTTACTAATTCTGAAAGACAAAGTTCATGCATGACTCAGATGAGCATTTCATTTCCTTTGGTTTCCCCATGCCCTTCTCTCTACAGTTATGAGTACACTGAGGTTGCCCTTTAATAGAGACTACAAAGGGCAGGATACATACAATAAAAATCAACAGTTTCCTTTAAAGTATCCTTATTAGGATAACCTCTGTTCTTTCACATTTATTTGTTTAAAGGTGAATTTATTTGCTGCTTTTCCCATATTACTGATTCTTTATGTCTTTCATCTCCCCATTGAGGTAAGAAACAAAACATCAAAATCATGAACATATAGATGAGAGACTGATTAAATCTTTTTACATCTTGAATCGTTTTTTTCTTTACTGATCTGTTGTGAAGTATGTTTAGGATACCCCATGGGAACCATACCTGTCATAAGTGGGACAGGATGAGGCAGATGAGCAGTGGCCAAGCCTAGGCTAAGCTCTGTGAAGATGCTCTCAGACTGGGCTGCATGGACTCTTTCAGATGCTCTCACTATTCAGTGTTACTGCTGCCCAGAAAATCCAGCTATTGCCCTAAAATCTATTGCTTGTTTCTACGACTGAATTAAACTGAACTTGTACAAGAAGAGACACCAGAACACATTTTCACTTTAGAAGCCTTGCATGTACTTGTCTAATATGTTGGACTGTGAAATTTAAGTCTTGATTGCAAATTAGGACTGGCGTAGGGAGTTTGACTTAGGCATCACTTATCACTGCTTTTGCTGTTTTAGCTACACTGGGATATCCTTCTGACCTTCAATTTCCTTTGAGAAGTTTAAAAAATATTTCAGTACACATGAAGCAGTATTTTTTGAAAAAAAAGTTTGGAAAACCATTTGTTTTGCTATGTTCTTTTCTGTAGTGCAGATCTGAAAGAAGATTAGAGGAGGGAAAACACCCAGTCATAGAGGCTTTGAACAGAGCCAAAACAAATTCAGATGGAGATTTAGAGTCTGTTACAGGCTTGTAAAAAATGAAAAATAATTAAAATAATTCCACCAAACCAACCAAGTTTATCCACTAGTTTATTGATTGTCTTCCTGAGATGCTTTTATCCCTCACTTTCAGTGAGAAAATTTATGTAAAGTCTTCAGTTGCTGCCTCAGACCTTTAAATGAAATGCTGTAGTAAGCTCCATTTAATTGTTCTTAGTTGTCTGGACTAGGGTCACATGTTAGAAGTGGCCTGAATGTGTTCCCTGCAGCCTAAATAACACAGTGCTGAATATTAGGGCAAGGTATCATTTCATGCAATACAATTACATTTCCTGAAACACTTTCTGTTTCACATCTCACTCCAGAAAAATTGGCAAGTTTAATAATGGGCACAGCTGTTTCCACAAGGAGTGTAAATTCCTGGTTGCCCAATACTGGCACTGAATTAGAGATATCTTATTTCATGAATCATTGTCATAAAGAAAAATAAGAATTCTGTCAGGAAGCATCAAAACATTATTCTAGGGAGAGACTTTTTGCTATAAATAGAATTAACCAGATTTTGTTTTCTCTTCTACGGTTAGAGCAAGTAATATGTTTTGAGCTTCTCTAGAGTGGGGTATATTTGAGGAATTTTATGCCAGTATATCGAGAAGCCATAGAAAAAGTAATTTAAAAGTGTATTTTAACCTGCTTAATTAAAAAAAAAAAGGCAAAACAAAATTTAATGTTTCTCTTTCAAAATACTGTGTTATTATTGTGTATTAATTTTGTATCTCTATCTTAATTCTGTATCACAAAAGTTGACCTGAACCATCAAAAGTGATGGAAATGGGAAATATGCTTATGGAGGAGGAATAAATACACTGGTATTTACTACATCTGTCAGTTTTAAGGCACTTTTATAGAGAGATAAAGTGGAAATAAGAAACAAATATACAGTAATACAAGCAGTCAAGTTAAATGAACACATATTAACAGCAGGTCATGAGACCAGACTCTCTACATTACTGTTCTTTTCTAGGGCTTGACAGATGCAAGGAAGAGAAGAGGTATGTGCAGCTGAAGATTATTTCTTCATCAGGCTTCTCTGGATATGATGCTACAAGGTCATTATTAGTTACAACAGAGGGCAGCAAGATGACAGCATTCATGGTGCATGGTGCAAGGTAAGACTGCTGGACATCACAGGTGACACTCCAACACTTACACTCTTATTTAAAACCAAGATCAATTGAGAAAGTAGAAATGTAAGAACAATCCCAGATGCCTTTTCTGTACTGAAAATTTGGTTTTATTTGTAGAATATATTTTTTCTACATGGTAGATTTATAGAGAAATCACATTGCTCTATTTTAACACTCAAAGAGAGACTTCATCTGAGAACACTTCAATCATTCCTGCACATGTTTTTCAGATGGCGCAGCAAGCTGCCTCTGGTGTGCCCTCCTGTACCACCATATCCACCTCCTCCATGATCATTTTGGGATGATTCAGTTTTCATTCTTGCACCGATGAATCACTGTGCCCACAATCCGCATGTGCGTGTCAGTATTAAAGTTTAGAATTTCGGAGAACAAGATGACAATGTTCAGAAGACATAGTGTTACATAAATGTACTCTTGTACTATTTTCATCTGTTTCATCTCTAAAAGGCAACAATGAAAAAACATTACTGTGTTGGTGTATGAGAAGCAAGGTTTTAGCTGGACACTGTTCACATTCTACCTGTGACTTGGCCCATACATATTTTCCTATGGCTGCTTGAAGTTTTGTTGTTTAAAATACGGGGATTTTTTTTTTATTGCTATTATTTATATGTGATTTTATTTATTCCTCTGTGAACTAATTGTACTTATTTCCAGCAACTAGTCAAATTCTGTTGTACCGAGTAATAAAGTCACGTGAAAAGGAGAAGACAGACTGCCACCTTTAGTATAAATGACAACTGTGATACATCAGTCTGCCAGAAATCAAGTCAAACCAAATTAACTCAAATGCATGTCAACCTAATGAAATGAGTAGAACTCCAAATTATGTTTTCAAAGCTTCCATGCTCAGGATCTAGTGAACATGTTCAGCTGAGTAAAGAACCGAGTTAAGTAGTGTACTGTCTTGAAAGTGTATTTGCTACATAATGAGTTATTGTAGCGTAGAAAGTTATTATTTATACATTCCGTAGTGACTTTCTGAGTCTGTTTTGATCTCTGGATGACTGTGAAACAAAAAAAACAAGTCAGAATCTCTAATGACAAGGAACAATGTTTGAAAGCCACAGATGAAGTCATGAAGCAATTATTGCCATAACTGTACTTGACCCATTCTGCTAAATGATAAAAAAGTTTTGTTTATCACAAATCAGAGGATCAGAGGATTGTTCAGACTGGGGGGGACCTCAGGAGTTCTTTGATTCAACCTTCAGCTCACAGCAGGGGCAGCTCCAAGGTCAGACCAGACTGCTCAGGTCTACATTCATTCAGGGATTGGAAACCTCCAAGGACGAAACTGCACAACCTCCTCGGGGAACCTGTGCCACTGCCTGACTGTGTTCACAGGAAAACAGCTCTTCTTATATCCATTTTGACCCTCTCTACTTTCCATTTATGTTAGTTGTCTCTTACCCTTCTGCCAGTGTGATGAGCCCAACTCCGTCCCCTGAGTGAGCTCCTTGCAGGCACTGCAGGAGTTAGGTACTTCCAAAGTCATCTCTGCTCCAAGGTGAGAATATCTAGCTCCCCCAATTTCTCCTCGCAGATCAAATGCTCCAGTTCCCACCACAGTAGTGGTTTCTGCTGAGCAGTCTCCAATTCCCTGATGTCTTCCTTGGACTGTGGGCTGAAAGCTGGAGGCAGTATGCAGGTGTGCTCCAGTGAGTGTTGAGCAGAGGCAATAATCACTCTAGTTCTGTTCCTGCTCATGGAGCCCAGGATACCACTGGCTGTTTCTGCTTCTGGGGCACACTTCTGGCCAATGGCCAGCTTGCTGCCCCCAAGAAGCCTAGGGTCTTTCCCACAGACCTGCTTCCCAAACAGTTGATCCCCAGCCCATGTCATTTGGAGGGGTTCATCTGCCCTGGATACAGGTTTTTGATTTTGTTCTTGTTGAATTTTGTTAGGTTCTCACCTAGGTATCATTCCCCCAGTCACTTTGAATTACTCTGGATGGCAGCCCCATGCTTAAGCATAGGAGCTGCCCCCACCCCCCACTTTGGAGTCAAGAACAAATATGATGAACAAGGAGTCTGTAAGCTCCTCTAGCTCATTGATAGGTGTGTTAAACAAGGCAGGTCCCAGGACAGACTCCTGTGGCACTCCTCTTGTTACTGGCCTCCAGGTAAGGTGTATAACTACTGTCCTCTGAGCATTCAGCCATGTCTTTACTCATCTTCTTGTCCATCCACTCAGACCAAAGCCTCTTTATATGGATACAAGAATATTGTGGAAAACAGTGTAGAAAATATTGCTGAAGTCAAGCTAAATTATGTCTAGTGCTCTTTCCTTGTCCACAAATCCACTCATTTTATTATGAGAGGCAATGAGGTTGTCTATTTTACAGCAGAAGGCAAACAGTTTGGTCAGGCATGATTTGCACTTGATAAATCACTTCTGTCCATTTCTGATCACCTTCACCTTCATGCGCACAGAGATGTACTCTAAAAGGACTTGTTCTGTGGTTTTACTAATGTGTATAAATACCTGATGGGAGGAAGTAAAGGAGATGGAGCCAGGCTTTTCTCTGTGATGTTCAGTGATGGCATAAAAGACTACAGGCACAAACTGAAATACAGGAAATTTCCTTTAAACATAAATAAAGCCTCACTTTTTTGCGGGGTGTGGGTGAGGTTGGTCAAACACTGGAACAGGTTGTCCAGACAGGTTTGCAGAATTCCTGGTGATATTGAAAACCTGACTGGGCACAGTTCCAAGCAACCTGATGTAGGTGATTGCTTTGAGCAGGAAGGTTGGGCTAGACCATCTTTGGTGCTTTCTTCCAGCCACAGCCATTCTGTAATTTCAGAAAGAAAAAGAAACCCTTTACTCAGCGATAATCAGTTTGTGCCCTCTTTCTTCAGCCCCTTTGAGAAGGAGAGACCTTGTGATAAAGGCTGAGGTGGAGAAGGCATTGCTTACCTCAGACTTATCTGTGTTCACCATCATTAAAGCAAATGTGCTGTTCAGTCACAGTTCCACCTAACTGGCCTTTTCCTGCTAGAATTAGCTCTTCTGGTTTCTCTTTCTGTCCCCTGTGAACATCACCATGTCTGGAAAATGTTTCTAAAGCCCTCCTTTGTAGCCTGTTCCACCACCAACTCCCTGCTTAGCGACACCAGTTTGCTGATATTCCTATTTGTTTTCCTGAATATTGGAATTTATCATTCTTGCCCTCAGTCATAGTCTGTCCTTAAAGAACTACCAGCTTTCCTGAGCAACTCCTCTCTTCTGATGTGCTTCCCATGGGATTACACTTAACAGTTCCCTGATCCATCTAAAGTCTGTTTGCCTGGAGTCCAGGGTCAGTGCTCTGCTCCAGCCCTATTAACTCCCCTTGAGACCTTCAACTCCATGATTTCATGGTTGCTATAAACCAGTGTCATAAGTGACTTTAGTAAACTCCACATAAGATAATTCTTTCACAGCCTCTTCATTTTCACTCCTCTCCTCATCTCAGCCAATAACTGGGTAAGGAATGGGACATTGTCATCTAAATATGATGAAAACAAGATGTTAAGAAGCATAAACCAATAAACTGTTCAGACTGCAGGATCATAAACTGCTACAGAGGCAACTCTAAAATTGTACATTACAGTATCTAATCTGAATAATATACTTAGATGCAAACCATGAATAGTAAATTTTGAATGAGTATTTGTAAGTTGCCTGGTATTATGAAAGCTTCAAAAATTATTGGTATGGATGAAACTAGCTATAATTTAAAGAAATGTTGACTTTCTATCTTACATACCCAGTACTTCACAGTGTTTATTAACTTAGATTTTCTGAGTTGCTGTTTTGCTTTCAACCTTGCACACTGAAACCTCTAAACTAAACTTGCAGTTTGAATTTGGAGCACTTCAACACAGGTCAGATAAGGCAGTCAACAGACAATCCAAAATATGACATGGTCACTGACTTCTTGCAATACTGAATTAGGAATCATATTTATACAGAGATGGTTTTGCCAGGTGCACAATCACCTTAGGGCAAGTGAAGCTATAAAGCTGCCATTTCCCACAAAAGCCCTGTTCCTGCAGAGCAGGGCACAATGGTGGTCCATGGTGGAAACTATTTTTCCTGGATTTCTGTTTTCTTAAAACTACACTTGTGTTGATGAAAAGATAGCTATAAGAAATTTTTCTTCAAAAACTAAAATTAACCCTTTATATTTTTGACAAGTAAAGCACTGGCAGAGGTTCTATTTCTTTTTTTCTTCTCGGGAACAGAATGCCTTTGTGACCATGACCTGAAAGGAGCCTTAGTGGATATAATTTACACTCTGAGTATTTAGTCCCAGTTTTCTTAGAATAATATTCTGCCAAGATTTCTATCTAAAAAGCATTTTGATGCTGCTGCTATTTTCAGAGGAAGAGATAGCAGTTTTGGGATTTTATTGAAGATTTTCAGTTAAGGGCAGACAGTTTGAATTCTTGTTTGAATGTCTGAAGAACTTACTAACCTTCAAAACCACCATAAATATTTCCTTCTGCACTGTTCTTGTGTCATATTCTACTATGATTACATACTGCACTGTGAATTGAATGCTGATTTCAAACAATATGAGAGAACAACACAGTGAATATCTTTTGACTAATAGTTTTTTTTGAAAGGTAACTTTCAAATGAAAATGCGTGCATGTTATCTTTGAAGATATAATAAAATAAGTGTCTAAACTGTCAAAAACATCAGAAAAGTCCACTACTTTTTGGATGCACACATGTAATCTTTTCTTGCTATGTGGGGATTTTATGTTTATTTCCACTGTACATTGAGATAAGAATACATTTGACAGCTATGTGAAATCAGATAGATCTTCATGGAGGTGAATTGCATTGCGTGCAAGCTGTCTTCCAAGTAAATATTTAATTAGCTGCTCTTATTGAGATGTTATCATTCAGCATCTTTGCTCAGTGCAAGTGGAATACACAACATAGTAGATGACACTAAGGTCTGAAAAGGTGACAGCCTTTACTGCCAAATCACTTGGAGCTTAATTTTCCGATACTCCACAATATGGTTCAGAAAAGCCTGTGTTAAATGGCAGCTTTACTGTGACAGAGAGAAGGTAAAGCAGGGAACAGGTCATAGGGAAAGGATCAGAGAAGCCAAGGATGACTTTGGAAGACAAACTGAAAACAAATCTGCACTGTGCAGGCAGTTTAGGCTAAAAAAGCACATTAAGCAATTGTTTCCAAATTTCCTGTGATGTGAAATACCAGGGACAGGCTGAACTTGTGCAGAAATGCAGTCTATGAGTAGGAAGTTTTGCCACTGTGGAGCTTTAAAGGTCGTTACCCAAATACAATTGTTGCTATGAAAAAAGGAAATGTATTTTTAAAAGGGAGACATGAAGACAAAGTGCTTTATAAGAAAGTGCTTGTGAAAATGTGGCAAGCAGGACTGCATGGAAACCAATAGCAACTAAGAGCAAAGATCCACTTATCAAACAAAATACATCTAGAAAGAATAGGACATTAAGAGACTTTCCTTTCTCAGTGGGAATTTGAGCAGAGAATTCATCCTATTTAGTTTTTAGGAACCAGTGTTGCTTGGATCTGGATATGGTGTATTTTTCATGTCCTATGTAAAGTTCAGAACTAGACCAATTATAATTATCAACAAGGATTTTTCTTTACAAGAGGTAGGGTGTTGTGGATAAACTCTATTATAATAAATTGGATTTAGCTTATCTAATTTTACATTCAAAGCCATTTGACAATTAATATTGAACATTTCCTTTATTTTTTTTTTGTTTGGCAAAGCCATTTAGAATCTGTCAAGATAAAAGCCACACATATATAGCTACAATTACTTTATATGCAGATATCCTTCCTCCTGCAGGCTATTCCTATACTGAGTTTTCCAGAAGTGTGGAAACACATTTTAATTATAAACTAGATAAAGCATGGTGGTTTTAGTATAATTTATGTGGAAAACTTTACTTATGTGACTGTTTTAAGTATGCAGCCATAGCAATATGGAGTGTCTGACACTTTTCATCTTTCCTTGCCCAATTGTATGACATTCCCTTTGAACTGTGTTTTCCTTCTAAATTATTTTTTATGGACTCCTAGAAGAATATGCAGGAACACTTCTAAAAACTGCAAAACTGATTTCTGTAGCAGAAACTTGTATATTAAATTACAAAACAGCAAACCCATGTGTATTTCTACTATATTAAATTTAAATTTGGGACCACATCACAGCCTTTGTCTGACATTCCTTTCTAGTCGGAGATGCAATAGTCCACTTCAGAGGAATAAGGAAGAATCCAGATTTTAAACATCTTTAATTCCAATTTATGAAAGTCAAGATTAGGGCTGGACATATTTAATGTTTTACAGAATTAAAAACACCACCTCCCAGTTTTTTATTGATATTATATAAGGGAAATGAAAATTTTTATTCAACTCTCCCTTATTTTCAGATAAACATTTGGAATATTTTGGTTCCCCCCAGTCATTTTGATGGGACTCTAGAGACAATTATGATATTTTTATATGGCTTTGCTGGTGTAGAGAGGCTTCAGTGTTTCATTGGCAATAACGTCAATGCCAGCAGCCTGGGCTCTGCAGGTGGCATTCCCTGTTCCTTCAGTGGTGGCCCACAGAGCAGCACACATCTCCAGCCTCTGCCATGTTGCCACACACAGAGTTCTCAGCCAGCCATTCCTCATGTGGGTGCCTGGACACTTGTCTGCCCTGGGGACTTGGGCATTCTCTATTGAATTGCTTGGAGGGTCAATGGGTGTTCACATCAGTTCTTGTTCTTTAGGTTTTGCCTTTGCTTTTAGTTGGGTTTCAGTTGCTTATTCATCCTTTTGTCTCAGATATGTGCTGTAACCAATTTTTTTTTCAGTGTGAAGTTGAAAAGTGTCTGTAAAGAGATGTACTGGTTTCTACTAGCACAAGAAATTTTATACTGTATGTCTTCATAATGGAAATTTCCAGTGAAGTTGTAATGTTCTTCGAGAGCATGTGGGAAGGTGCTAAAATATTTAGCAGATTCATTCTCTTCTTGAAATTTGCATAGAATGTATATATCAGAAATGAGACCTCAAGAAAGGGCAAAATGTTTACAAAATTTACTGGCTTGACATAATTTTGTTGTTTCATTCAGAACAATATTATTTCATTAGCTTTTGGTTTTGGTGCTTAAATCTGATTTCCCCCTTGATCCAGGTTTAGAAGTAAATGTTTTAAAGGATGAAATCTGGTAGGAGGGAGACTCAAGCATGTTCTAATGAATGTTGTCAAGGATGCCATTATAGTCCAGAAACAATTTCCAGGCAGCCTTCTACTATTGAGAAAAACCCACCTGTTGGCAAGACTTTTGAAAGTGGCAGCGCCTTCATTCTCACATAAAATCAGAACTGTCTGCTTGAGTGTCCTCTGAATCTTTGTAAACTTGGTTGTGGTACATTGGTTATAGATTAATTGGGAACACACATTAGGTGGGATGTTGCACACAATTTTCATAGGCAAGTATGGTCTTAGCCAATTAAATTCTACTTGCTTCTCCTGGAGGAGAAAGTACAGATTGGCTTAAGTTGGTCACCTCAATTATGATATGAAACAATACATTAGGAACTAGGGGATGTGGATTTACTTCTTGGATCTGCCACTGTTCTGCTCGGTAGTGGGAAATCAGTTTTCTCTTGTCTCTTTGTTTGCTTCCTTTTTTCTTTTCCCCTTCTTTTAATCTGTATTGTATCCAGTCCAAAGGAGCTTTGAGGAAGATTTAGGCTTTCTGAGGCCCTTGTTACTCCCACTAGTTTTGTCCCTAGAAAAGTGAACCAAATTTAAAGCAGAGACAAGACTTGTCCTCATTGATTCTATGAAGTACTAAAGATAGATTTAATTGTAAACTGCCATTTTCCAAGATTGATAGGGAGTTTAGTTGGGAAATATAAATTTCAGAGCTGCAGTTCACACAAATACTTTTAAAAGACATGCAAATAAATAGCAAAGAAACAACAAGAAAAAAAAGTAGTCCTTACCACCTTTGCAATTCTCTTTAATTAGAAAATGTAATGACAGATTTTTAAAATTACTGACAGCTCCTTTGTACGTTGGGACTTTTAAAATATTGTTCAGAAAATTTCACTTAGAATGCCAGATGCTTATAGGTAACCAATCACTCACTGAGATATTCTACCACATCAACCATCCTATTGCATCCTGGGGGAAAGAAATTATTTGTTAGGGAAGTACAAGAGTCTGCTTTGATTTCAAAAAGGCTCCAGAGAGAAAATTTTCTTCCTTGAATGTCTGGCTAATGGCTTACAAGAAGTAACTAATAGCATAATTTTCTTCAGTAACAATTCTACTGAAAAAAATTCAAGAAGGATTTTGCTGTGTTTTTCATTTCTTTCTAACAAGAGACATAGGGCAAACTGCCTAGTCCTCTATAAATTGATGGTGATACATGAATTATAAATGACAGATGGGTGCCTTAGTTTGCAAGGTCGTAGCAAAGTTTTCAGGCAAAATACAAGAAGGCAATACTCACTGAGTTGCTGTTCTATATCAGGGCACACTTGCCAGTCAGCCTTACTGTTGCTCATAAAAGAATATAGGAAGTAAAGAAACAATATTTTGAATGTAATTCATAGTTGTTTCACAAGAATTCTCTGCACAATTTCTCTGTTACTACAGCAGACAAGGGAGAGAGGTTGGGCAGGATGGGGACTACAGCACTTTCTCCTGAAATGCAAGCACTTGATTATGGGGAAGATCACAGAGATTTTTTTACCTTCTGTAAATTCTTAGGACTCCTATGATGTTTTAGGAGGGACAGATGGTCTTTCAAGTCTCCTCTAAGCTTAATCTGTTGTGATTCTTTAAATTCCATGTGCCGTTTTTGGATACCTGCTCTGGTGGAACTTGAAGGTAATTAGGCCCCCAAAGCTGCAACACAAGTTAAAAACTTAATCCAGTGACAAATTTTGATGGATCTTCTAAGGGCAAAGACACTGTAGGCATAAGCAGAAGTTCTAGGTCATGAATAGCTCTCTAAAATATATGCACAAAGCAACATATTTCATGAAGCTTCTCAGATACATGCTTCTTTCTCTGCTCTGGCACTAGGAGTCAGAGACACACAGCTAGACATGCTATGCTGTGAAACTTCAGTGGAAGCAGTTGCTCAGTTTCTAGAAGCAAGAGAATGATAAAAAATAGACTTAAAATCCAAAAACCTATGTGAAGCTGCACAGTTGTGTCTGTGAAATATTAGCACCCCTGCATATATTCCTGGATACCTGTGTAATTCCCTCTTAAAGTATTTTTCTGGTTTTAGGGAAAATTTTTGGCGCACAATTTTTTTCAATGTTTGATATACTGTAATATACTTGTACAACATCTATGATAAACACTACGTCTCTTGAAATAAAAAAAAAAAAAGTAGAAAGAAATTTTCTTTCTACAACACAGAGTTTAGGAGGCAGAGGAGTTCAAAAATGGCGTCTTCAAGCACACTGACCTTGGTACTGTGAAATATTTGTTATACAAGCAATGAAAGGAAACTCACAGGCTTTGTGAAGAGAAGTGCTACTGGATATTCACAAAGGAAAGAGATACACAGACAAATTCCATTCACCAGTTTCTCTATCAGTGTGAGACTGATGTTATCCTGCAAATTCATGAAAATAAAAACCTGCAACATGTGCCAGATTCTGCAGCCCAGCCCTTACTTCCAGAAACACTGATGTCCACATCTCTTCCTCAGAGGCCTCTGAGACTGTAGCAACTGACTTCTTCTGGAGCACTGTAACCAAGTTCCTCCCTGCCCCTTCTGAGATGCCAAAATTAGAAGGAACAACTGGCTGCATACTTGTTCACCCAAAATCCACAGGCAAGGATCAGTTTTCCACTGCAGCCTTTGTTAATGGTTTTAGAAAAAGTATATCCAACACCTCACTGATTTTTGTCTGACTATTGGAGCAAGGGAAAGAGCAGTGATAACACTAAACCAGCCCTAAACAAACATGATAAATCTCCAAAGTACAAATGGTAGATCAGTAAAACCTTCAGTACATGGAATTTCTCCAACAGAATTCTCAGCATGAAGAAGTTTCCTGGTGTGTCATTTTGGCTTGGAAACCGTGTCAGCCTCAGAAAAACAGACAGATAAAATCCAGTCTCCAATACCATTAATTATAGCTGGATGTCAATTGTTTAGAGAGTGAATAAATTCAACATCAAACAAAAAATTCTGTTTTTTTCCAAATTACCTGTTAATTAAAAATTATTATGAAAGCTCTTTCAGTGAAATAAAAGTAATAAAAATAATAAAAAATATTCTTTTATCTGCTGCCTCTCTTTTGTATCTTCCCATTCTTTCCTGGTCCCCAGACCTTCCATAAATCTCTACTTTTGCCAACTTCTTCTAGTTACTGCCGTCTCTTATTTAGTTACTTGTCCTAGACCTGCAGCCAACCCTCCTGCACAGTAGCAAAGCCTGCTGAGATAAGTTATGTATTTTTCATTTGTAACTAGAGGGTGCTGAGGGTCAGAGCTTTGCTAAAGTCCGTAAACCATAAATAAATACAGTCGTCAATTCTATCAATTCTATCTATATTTTTTCAATATTCTTTGATTTTGGAATGACATAAAACACAGGAATCACTCACAGAACTATTGACTAACAGTGGTGGTACCTCTGAAATCCTACAGTGCAGCAGTCAGGCAACTTTTTTGGGAGACAGTGCTGCCAAGGCCAATCCCTGCTCTCCCTGGTTCAGACCAAAGCTTTGAATTGAAGTCTGCTATCTCAATAAGTTCAGCTGATTCAGAAAAATTGTTAAACCACTAGTAGAGTGTTTTGTACAGCCCTTGATTGTTTTTATTTTGGGTGGTTTTGGATTTTTTCCCCTAGGGAAATTAATTTCTCTCATTCTACTTTACATAAACACTAAGTTGATCCTGATCATGCTTACAGGAGTTCAGCAGAGGGCTAACAAGAAATGACAGAACTGCACAAAGAAAAAGGATTTTTCTGAAACTTAACCACAGGTTTTTAGTTCAATAATGAACTTTTGTGGTTTTTCAATATGAATAGCTTGTGGAAACATGCATTTTTATACCATGTCTGTCATGATGATCTCAAGATCTCCTGTGATGACTGGGAGACCCTGATGCAGGATCTGCCAGTGGGGTCAGACAAAGGATTAGGCTGTCTAAGCAGCTCAAGTGCTGCACAGCAGGAGGAGGACTGGACTCAGGTGCTCTTACTATCTTCTTGTGTCCCTTTCTTCCCAAAATATGACAAATCAGAGAATGGCCTATAAACATTAACAAACAGTCAGTAGTTCCCCACAAAAATCCCAAACGGGTTACTTCACATGAAGCTATCCCAGGACAAATCCTCCTAACTGTGTAACAGCTCCGTATTCCCTTTTGAAAATCTTATTCTGACAGAGCTAAGTGTATAATTAGTGTTTTATTTAAACTGTTTTTTAGTCTCCATGGTATGCTATCTCACAGGCTAAACTTTCCTCTTTGCATAATTATAGAAAGGAAGGGAAATAACATTCAGCTGATAAGAAAGAAGTGCTTACAGTTTTACCTTTTCCCTCTAGAAACCAGAATAAAGTGAAGAATTGAATATAGTAATTACAATTAATGTTAATTCCTTGGGAAAAAAAACAAACAGAAAAAAAACCAAAACAAAATTTCTTACTTTTTCAATGAAAATAAATAATAATAAATAAGTAAAAGTCTGAGTGAAAACTAGACCAACAGGGAATGTGAATAGTCATTCTCATTCATTCTCCCTACAGAAAATCAGTCTTTATTACTGAGCAAAGTCAAGCCTGAGACCTTTGCCTGCTTGTTCTTAGTCACCAAGAAGATATTGGAAAGTTATATGAGAATCTCATTCCTAGTTTTGATCCTAAAGAAGGACTGAGTTATTTTGCTGAAAGCTTGAGTCAAGAAAAAAACCCAAGAAAATCAGCCTCTGGCCAAAAAAAACCAAAAAAAGCAGACTAGAAAATTAAACACAAGGAATTAAAATTCAACAAAGACTGGACAATCTTAGTTAAGGATGTTGCCAGTAGCCACAGAAATAATGGAAAACTTTAGGTACCTGTGTATTTGTCTATATTTGATTAACATCCCTAAATCTTTTATTGAATTATTTTCATTAATATGTGTTAATGTAGACTATACAAAAAAATTACTCAGATGAAAAAAAGAATTCTTTGAAATTGTTTGAGAAAATTAGAATTTATTTTAAAAAGGGAAATGTTTTTAAGTATAAATCTTTTTAATACCTCTTAAAAAGTCTTTCTAAAAACTTACTGCACAGCCAGTTGCATTTTCTTGTAAAATAGCTAGAATTACCAAAAGTACCAGCCATTTTTCTTACAGATTGAAAAGACAGAGAAGTTAAAAAGGATAGAAGAATAGACAAAAGGAGAAGAATCTCTTTGTAGAGGTAGCTTTACAAAATCCTTTGTTTTACCCCCAAAAATAGACTGTAAGGGACCTAATTTCAAAAAATGATTTCAAAGAATATTTCAAAACAACGGTAATATGAGACTTAAGCACTAAAGAATGCATTCTGTTGTGATGAGAAAGAGGATGGAGCTGAATGACATCAGACTAGTAGTTATCCAGTAACAGGCTTTGTGTTTGCACGGCTCACATGTGTGGTGGACTGAGGCAGACAGGCTGTTATAGCAACTGACTTATGGTGGGTTTATGAGAGAATAGAGGTTCCTCCCTTGAAACTCCCTTTTGTGCCCAAATTATCAGAAAAAAATTGTATTATGTGCTCCATTCTCCTCACAGTAATGTCATTTTTCTAGAGTCCATCTCCAGAGAGCTCCTCACCTCGGTGGAAGGGGGAAGTGAGCCCTAGGACCAGCCCTACACAATCAGTGTGAAGCTCCCAAGGAGCTCCCTTAGCAGTGGGTCCCACTGCAATCCCATTCACAGGCTGGACACTCAGACTGCAGGAAGTGGCTCATCCAACTTCTATCAGTGTGTTCAGAAAAGCAAACATAAACACATCTCAGAAGTAATTTCAGCAAAGTGTCTTGATTGCTGCATTATCCCCTACAGTCACACTGAACAGATCTTTACTGGTCTGAGTGTTGGAGATACAGAAATAAAGTTTGGAGAAGAGTGCTTCTGTAAAAACCCCTTCTGCTATTTCACCAGTGTGCCATCTTACTGCTGAGTCTTCTTCTCCAGCAGTTCATTTGTGGTAAACTGAAGAGTCAGGGCCCAAGCTCTGCTCCAGAGGGTGAATTCATCTGTGTTACCTTTGGGGAGCAGTCTTGGCACTGTGCTAGCTCCTGAGCTGATTCTGGGCATTTGGCTGAGACCCTGTCACTTGTCACAGGCTAAAACTATGTAGGAGCTTAGAAATACATGGTTTTGTGGTAGCATTAGCAGCTTTTCAGTCTATAAAACATTAATACAACAGTTTCACATGTCCACAAATATTCCAAATATTCTAAAAGACAAAATGCTAACAATGATTACTGCTAGATTTTGGACACGGTTTAGGCATCTATCTCTTAAAAAATTTCCTAAGACATCTGCTGACAAAAAGGAATACTAAATGCAAACAAAAAAGTAATCGTTTGGAGATTACACACTCTATTAAAAGGAGACAGGAATCAAAGTGCGTTCAATGGTTAACTCGTGTATTTGTGATAACTGGCAAAAAAGGAGCAGGACAAATATTTTGTTATTGATGCAAAACATGAAGCAACACTAGAGATTTATGTCACGAAATAATATTGAGATTTCTTAAACCACATAAGCTCAGAGGAAGCAAATAAGAAATAGAATCTTAAAATGTTAGATAAAATCTGATACCCTGGTAGCCTGAAATAAGATTTAGTAAATGAAATAGAAAATAACAGCTATAATTAGCTAAAGATCCTCCACCTCCTACAGAATGAGACTACTCTGAGAATTGCCTCCTTTAGAGTGGGTGCACCTTCTGAACCCTGAAAAGACATATGTTCCTTAAAGATATTGCAAAGCCTATCTGCTGATAAAAATGCCTCATTCTCAAAAAATGTTTCTAACAGCTATTACCAATTCAGATAGAAAACAAGATTAGCTACATGCATTGTCACGTGCACAAAGAGTTTCTTTATTTCTCAAAAGAAATGAAAACCAGATGAAGATATTGAATTGGCTGATTTCTCATTGGCAGAAAGTGTTTTATGGCATAGAGGCTGCCACCTCTGCAATAATGTAAAGAAAAGTGTCTCTTGTACCACAGTTGTGATGGCAGAGTATTACAGGGAGACCATGAAGAAAAGATGATATAGGGACTCTTCTACATTTCCAAATGAAAGCTCAATTGAAAACTCAGTACTGCCAGTGGTTGTGTCTGATCCAACAACAACAGGGCCCAGTCCTGTTCAATATCTATGTTGATATTTTGGATGAAGGCAGTCAGTTTGCAAACATCACCAGGTTGGGTGGAAGTGTTGATCTGCTGGAGGGCAGGAAGGGTCTGCAGAAGGATCTGGAAAAGCTGGATCGATGGTCTGAGGACAACAGTGTGAGGATCAACACGGACGAGGGCTGGGTCCTGCACTTGGGTCACAACAACCCCCTGCAGTTCTACAGGCTTGGAGAATAGTGGCTCAAGAGCTGGGGGTGCTGGTTGACAACTGGCTGAACATGAGCCTCTGTGCGCCCAGGTGGCCAAGAAGACCAATGGCATCTTGGCCTGGATAAAGAATTGTGTGACCAGCAGGACTAGGGAAGGGATTCCCTTGCTGTATTTGGCAGTGCTGAGGCCACACCTCAAGTAGTGTGTCTAGTTCTGGGCCCCTCATTTCAAAAAGGACACTGAGGTGCTGAAGTGTGTTCAGAGAAGGTCGACAAAACTGGTGAAGGGTGTAAAAAACGTCTTACGAGAAGTGTCTGAGGGAACTGGGTTTTTTGGTCTGGAGCAGACTGAGGAGACTCAGGTTAGATCTCGTTGCTCTCTTTACAACCTGAAAGGAGGTTGCAGTGAGGTGGGGGTTGGTCTTTTTTGCCACGTCTCAAGTGAAAGGACAAGAAGAGACGGCCTCACTTGGCACCAGAGGAGGTTCAAATTAGATATTAGAAATTTTTTTTCACTGAAAGAGAGGTTAGACCTTGAAATAAATCATCCAGGGAGGTGGTGAAGTCACTGTCCCTGCAAGTGTTCAAGAGGCATCTGGATACAGAACTTGAGGATATGATTTAGGGGTGATTTATGGTGGTGCTATATCAATGGGTGAACTGGATGATCTTGAATGTGTATTCCAACCCTCTGATTTTCTTCCCTAGCCTCTCTCTAAACTGCATATCCTCCCTAACCTTGACTTTGCATTTTTTTCAAAATATTAAGATTCATAGTAAGGAAGCAGGGTGGTAAAATGTATCGGTTCCTCTTTTCTGGCCTACATATAGCCAAATGCTCTCTACATATAGCCAAATCATCGCAAGAAAACTCTCTTAGAGGATATCCTTTCCATATTGAGTGGTTGCTGGAAGATGTCAGGTATCTTGGCAAACCACTTTCTCTAGCTTCTTCAGTCTTAATGAATACAGTGGGAATAGATAGATATTCCAATTAAATCTAAATATATCTGATGCCATTAATTAAGGAGAGAATGAACTGGAAGCTAACCTCAGCACTCACCCGAAAAATAAATCCAAAACCAAAAGCTCAGCAATTGCTTGCCCAGAACTCATTAATAAAAAATTATATGGAATAAAATCAAGGGAAATGTTGACCTTGAAATTACTGTCTTTGGCTCTTCTGGCAAGCAGATGCTGTTTTGCAACTTTTCCCATACTACAGTATTTTTTCTCCTTGTTTCTGGCTAATGCACAAACAGTGACATTTGAAGGCCAAAGGTTCAAATGGCATATGCAGATGCAAGCCATGCATCATAAGAGTTGTGCTTATAAAAAAGACAAAGGCTGATGAATCTCTCACAATGCATCCTCCTCATCTAGTTCTAAAAGTACCTCATTTGTTTAGTGCTCATCTTGCCATGGACACTGCAGATGGACTTTTATATTTGTCTAGAATATGATTGCTCAATCTCATCATTCTCAAAATCAATATATAAACCTTTCAGTTCTTCTCTTCAGTGAAGAAGATCATATATATGGAAGATGAAAATCAAGAGTTTTTTCATGAAAATGTTGTGTTATAATTTCATTCTTTTGATTTTTTTTTCATTTCCTTGACCTTCTTTTTCTTCTCTCCGTCTTGTACTTGATGTGTATGCAGTGTTTAGCTGTCATTGTCCAGTGCAAATGAAAAATGACATACTGTCCCTTGACACAGTACATAGGCGCCTCAAGGTGCACAGCTTCCAACTTCTCCTTCTGCCTCCAAATGCCAATGACTTCTGGGCCCCTTAACCTCATAGCAGCCCATTTTAGTGCCCAGCAATCAAGACCCTACTTAAAATCACAATCCGAATCCCAGAGCATCCCATCGCCACACTCTAACTGTTAAACTTAACTGTTCAAGCAGCATGAGAGGCTTTTTAAGCAAGACCCTTTTTCTGTACTCTTGAGGGTGGTATTTCCAGGCTATCTCCTTTGTGAGGTCTGGTGCTGGTGGATTTCATGAGGAGAGAGGAGGGCATCAGAGAGCTCCCTCAAACACTGTTCACAGGAGCACAGTGTGCAATAGGCTAAATTGCTGGGCATTTTCGGGTTCCTTCTTTTACACTGTAAAACTGATGCTGGTATCTCTCTTTCTTTTTTTCCAAGATATCTTTGGTTGTTGAGAGAAAAGAAAACACCCCTGTCTGCTTCTGTTATCATAACAGATGAAACTATCCCAGGCAGGGTGTTTTCCTGAAGGCAGAGCTGACAATTGCCAAAAAGTTGTTAATTCTTTCATCATTGTGAAACTCTTGGCCCTTTGCTCAGTTAAAAAAAAAAAAAAATTAGCTGAGGAAAAAATGACCAGTGGCAATTCTGTGATCCCTAGTTTCCAGAATCCTAAGTAAAAAATTACTGTTATGAGAAGAAATAACTTGTTCCACTGTCATAAGAAAACAGTCCCAACCCAAAATGGAGGAAAATGCTGATTAATTAATTAATTTCTATGAGGGAAAGCAGTGGAGTGGAGGCCATCCTTATTGTGCAAGAGCTTCAGAAAAAGACAGCAGTGAGAGGAGGCAACGTATTTTAGAGTTCTTGCATATAAAATGCTCACATTATCATGTGATAGTGTTTGTATGATATGTTCTAATAAATTCCAAGTCACTCCACAATATAGTCCGAGTGCAGTTCCGTGAGCTGCATCATTGTTCAACCACAATTTTCTTCTGAAGACTTCGGTGGCTTTCCTCCCTAAGGATGAAAAGATTAATAATATGATAACTCATCAAAGTGGCACAGACTCTCCACCCTTTTTCAGAGCAATATATTGCAGGATCATCTGGAGTAAGTCAGGAAGGCATGTTTTTCTTCACTCCATACAGACATTAAAAGAAATACTCCCATCCTGGTATGCCTATAATGCACTTAACTTTTAAATTAATGTACCTGGCAAGTAGTTACACTAAACATGAAGTTTGTGCATGGAAGGCTCCTGAGCTGGGAGTGTGGCTTTTGAGAGAGAAAAAGAATGTGCCATTTGGACTGGCCCTCTGGGAGTGGTGAGTGCCAATCCAGGCCTAATCATCTGGAGAGGAACTGTAGTCAGTAGGACGACCCTTTCTCTCTGAGGTGCCCTTAGGAGGTTCTGTGAGAAGAAATATCCCTATGACTGTCATGGGAAAAGGGGAAGGATGGGTCCCAAAATAGAAAATCTTGCAGAATTCATCAGTACAGGAAGGCAGTGCTCACTTTTCTGGGGTTTCTTTTCAGCACAGTATCAGAGGAGATGTCCATGTGTCATCTTCTTCTTCTACTTCTTTTGCTTGTATATATATTCTTTTACCCCTACCAATTGTTCTAAAGGCCACCGAATACTCAGAAAAAAGTTGATGGTGCTGCATGATTTCACCATGCGTCCATCTATCCAAAAATAGATGGACAGTCCATTGCACGGTAAAATTTGATCTGACGTTATTCATTAACCAGATCTTGTCCCTATGGATTAAGATGCTTCTAATTTTAATCTACAGAGAAGTTTTTTCCTGTATTTATTTCACCCTTCTCTCTCTACTACTGAATTTAGATGAAATGGGACATAGTGAAACCAGTATTTATGTTACCTTGTTTATTATGGTGATGTTTGGCTTAAAGGTAAGTATTTTCTCTTTGAGAGTTAGTAAAAAAACTTATTCTCTTTTTGTGCAAAAAAAGGAGGCCTACAAACAAAATCATTTTTCACAGGAAGTTGTATAATATCATTATATGTTTTGTTGCACACAATGAAATAAAATTCTAAGGTGTTAAAATTACCAAAAAAATTGTATTATAAGAGAAAATTGTCTTAATTGAAATGTCTACACAACTGAATTATTTTGCTTAAATTTGAATTTTGTTGTTTAGCAAAAATGCTTTTTTGCACAAAAAAGAACACCACATCTTTCTGGAATCCTTAGGATATGGTTTGCTTTATGCTTTAATCATGATCATTAGCATGTAAGTACTTGTAAATGTTTTCTTTTTGAGAATTGCATATGCTTTTACTGAGACAATGCTCATTTTAAAGGAGAGATTCAGTTTAGATTCATGATAGTACAGAGGATGCATTACTCCCACCTTTATATTTTATCAGTCAGACTGAATTACTCAGAATGCTTTGATGTTAAACAAATAATCTGTCCCTACTAGTAGGAACATACCCTCTGAAACCATTTCGATTGATGTGATGCTGGGGACATAATAACCAGCTCTACCGGGACTTGTTCCATATTAAGTAAGTTCAGGAAAATAATTTGCTTTCCTTCCTTACTGTATGGATTATGACCGGACTGTATTTCTACTATATGAATTTTAAATGACACAGTAAAGATGAACATGACTCTGAATTACAGGATACAGCCACAGAAGCATTTGGCAGAGAGTCTTTGAAATATGTATAATTTCCTGTATAATTTCCTGCTTTTTTATGCTTGAAAACTGCAGTAAGCATAGTCTCCATATGCTGCTCTGTTCCATATGCAGGGCATGATATAAAATTCCAACTTCAATTTAGTAGTGTTCTGCTAATAAAGGATAATGAGATACCGTAATATAGCAATATAATTTATGAATAGGCATCAAATAAAGGTTTGCAAAAGAAGTGAAACAAACAAGTGAGCCAAAAACAGCAATAACAAAAATCCTCTTCCTACGACTTTGGTCTCCACAGTCTGCCCTTGAAATTAAATCAAAATCATGGAAAGAACTAATATTGGAACATTGGGAACCAGCTGTCTCTTACAGCTGACTAATTAGTCTGTATACCCAGCAAATCAAAAATATTTGTTACCACTTAGGAGAAGTAATCCTACAGAAATTTGCATGTCAGTAGAATAAACTTTGCCTGAAATAGTGGGGGCACCTCCTGCTTGAAGCAGCAGCTCTCTGCAAGGTGTGCTGGCGGGAAGAGAGAGCCCAGTGCACACGTGAGTTGCACCATTTCCCTCACCATCATCCTATAAGTTCTCCTCTGTTGCTTTGTAGTGGTAGGAGCAAAGCCCCAGAGACCCAAATGCCCACTTGCTCCAATCTTTTTCTGATCTCTTAGTGATGTGAACTGAGGCTGGAAAACAGGAAGGAGGAAAGGAATGCATGCTACATGGAAGTTGCTACACGAAACCATCTTTCTGTGGCCCTGGCAACACACTTAATATTTTCCATATCAAAAAAATCTTTATTATCTGACACAGGACTCAAGTTAATTCCTGCCTGGAAATCCAAAAGTGACAAGAAAGGATTTGATGTTGTAGTTTTATCTGTGGCAGTGATGGTGCCCATGGCTAGCTACACCTTATAGAGTGCACATCCTCCTTCTTGTACATATATTTTTTCTCCTTTAATACACCAGAAAGTTACCCAATTGCCCATACTGGGATATTTATACCATGATTTGGGGTGGATCATGGAGGCAGAAAGTGAGGCTGAAATTGAAGCTGAGTTTTGAATATCTCTGGTGATACATTGTAATGTAGGGATTGTGCACGGCTGTAACCAGACCAAGAGACAGGCCCAGCCACAGGACTCTCACACCAGTGCCCTGACAGGTGAAAAGTCTGAACAGGTCTGAACTCAGAGTGAATGTGCTGAAGGGGTATCCTAGCCCTTGGATCTATATGACTTTCTGGGGAACTGGAGGTGAGGAAGGGAAATGGAGTGATTCCTGGGTCTAGATCACTCGTGAGCTTAGCACCTGATTGCGATGCTGAGACTTGTGGAGTTGGAACACAAATCTTGTCCCACAGGACTCATTGCTGGTTGGTAACTCCTGGGGCTAGTACTGCGTTTTGTTTTACATTTTGTACAGACCCTGTCCAAACAGGGTTCCAGTACATGGCTGAGTGTTCAAGATATAAGTGAAATGCAAATGAATAACAATTGTAGTACTCATTTCTTGGTACAATTAGAGAAAGAAGGTGTTGATTCTGAAGTAGATCTTCAATCTTGACCATTCCAATGTTAAGACTGATAAGGGATAAGGTAATTGTTTGCTCCTCCCAAACAGGGCAGAGAACAGTGTGGAATCACTTCTTTAAAGCCAGTTGAAATGTAGTCAAATTACAGTTAGAAAAGATGGGGTTGCCAAGAAAACTATGGGAATGGGTAAATTACTCCAAAAGTTTGTGTGACAGATCTTGTAATTAAAGTCCTTGGCTGCACTGAAGATGAAGCTAAGAGGTGATTTTGGGCTACCATTTTTACATGAAACCTTTATGTCTGCATAAGTGTGTCATCATTGATCTTAGTAAGGACCTGACCGCTGAGTTGCTTTCATTGAGCAGCTGAGCAGTGTCATTCTCTCTTTTGGCCTTCCCAGGGTGGAATCCAAGATACAGTGAGAAGAGTCCACCAGCAACTGTCTCTCTGTTGTGGAAGTTTCTGTACAATTAAATCAGAGTAATGCTGATAGAAAAGGTTAACCACAGAAACAGCCATGTTTAAACTAGTTCTTCTCCCATTGAGAAAAAAAGTTTCAGGAAAGATTATCAAATGCAACCTATGAAGAGAGAAGAAGAGTGACCAGAAAAGAAATCTCTTTCCAAGATTTTCTTTAGGTTCCCTGCTATGTAGTTCTAGTTCTGTTAAGT
Organism: Monarcha castaneiventris obscurior; assembly: GCA_026261815.1. Classification (NCBI taxonomy): domain Eukaryota; kingdom Metazoa; phylum Chordata; class Aves; order Passeriformes; family Monarchidae; genus Monarcha; species Monarcha castaneiventris. The sequence goes on from JAMPIT010000575.1 coordinate 42,069,731, forward strand.
TGCATGCTATCTTGCTGAGGAATTTCTACTATGCCTTGTTCATAAAAGTAGCATAAAAGATAAAAAACCTCCCTCTTTGAATCTCATTTTTAGCCCTGCTGAGAATTCTCAAGCTGCACAGGAATCACAGTTCTTCTCAAATGGAATTTATCTATGGTAATTTGGCAAATAATTTTTGTGAATTTGTATTCTACATTAAGAGAACTAAACAGCTGAATCATGGTATGAAGAGCTTCATGCCTTTAAACAATGAACAATGGTCAGAAGTAAAGAGAAAATAAATCCTAATGTACGACAGCATTAAAAGAGTGTAATAGAGCAAATACTGTATGTGATGGACTAAAGTGGCATAATTTGTATTAAAGACAACACAGCCTTCATCTACACAAAATTTAGCCAAACATTAAAACAGCTGAAAACATTTCAAGGGTTGTTACAGCAGTGGTTAAGTGGATCCTTTATAACACAACAGGATACAATCTGGTATCTAAAGAATAAAATTTTAGAAGTTGTAAAAATTTGTGCATCCTACTTTCAGAAGCAATGCTAATGCAAATGTATCTATATAGGTACAGCTAGCTCCTTTAAGTATTTCAGAGACAAGAGCATTTAGCTTGTGCTGTTGCAATGTGATGTGAATTTTTTATCAAAATGCCACTGCATGACAAAATGTTGTTTTGTTAAAATTCTTTTAATGATTTCAAAATATTTGATTCAGTGAATACTGAAACTCAGTGAGAATCCTAGAAAACAATAAATGGGTTTGGTCAGACTTTCAGATTGTAAGATGGAGTCTTTACCCAGGTGAGTTGATCTCTTTGAGAGGTCTCTTAGTTGAGGACCTTTCAAAAAGAAAGTTTCTTTAGATCTGCCTGCTTTACTCAGCAATAAGCATTTAAGAACTCTTTAGAGTAAATTTGCAGTGTTTATATTCCATATTATATCTATATTCCCTGCTTCCCCTCTTTCACAGATGATAATGGGTTATTAATTATTGTGTAGAAAAGAAGATTTGAACATAATTTTACCATGGAAAATCAGAAGTTATTGTGTGCCAGAGCTAGTGCTCCTAGAGACTTTTTTGCCTCATGACACAGTTGTGTCTCTGCAATGGTGATGGTGGGTTCTCTAGAACATAGTTATGAATCAGGGGTGGGATGGACTTGAGCATTCAATCACATAAACTGACAGTTTTAAAAGTAAGACTCCAACCTTGGATTAGGCCTAGGAGGGCCATGGCTGGAGAAAACTAAGTGCAGCAGCATTAATACCTCTGAACAGTCTGTACATCTGCAGAGCACTTGTTCCTTTTGCTGTTCAGTATATTCACTGAATTGTAGAAGTGGAGGGAGACAAGGGATCTGATGAGATCTTTCACTCCAAGTGTCATTTCCTCCTATCCTGGCTTCACAACACATCAACTAGAGAAGACTTCACACAGTATGCACCTGGGATCAGGGCAAGCTCCCAGAGTCAGCAAGACAAAAATGCAACAGAGGTAATACTTTCCACTTCCTGGCTCCTTTCTGAGCTGCTGACTGAATAAAGTATGGAACTGGCATCTTATGCAGAAACACCAGGCCTTAAAAAAGGCGGCCAGCATCTATTCACCTCTGTGTGATAAAGACTCCCAGCTTCCTCTGAATTTCTGTCAGCTCAACTGGCCTGTAATGTGGGAAATAAAAATGCAGGCTGGGAAAGACTCCTTGAAAGCCTGTCCACTTCTGACAGTGTCCATCCCTTGACTGGACTTTAAATAGGCCATCTAGAAATACTTTTCTCTTAACCTTTCTTTAAAATTACCTACTTAAGAGGTTTCATTGTACCTTGGCACCATCTATTGTAGTGTGCCCCTCTAGTGAGAAAATTTTCCCTAATATTTAACCCAGATCTCTTTTGTCACAGGTTAGGATATTTTCTAGTCCTGCTGTCCCTCACAGAGACAGTGAACAACTGATCACTGTCTTGCTTTTAAATCCTGTATGTAAGTTAGGAGAAACCCTTACTTCTTCTCTAAGATAAGTGAACTCAAATATTTCAGTCTTTTCCCAATGATCATGCTGTCTTAGACTATTACCATTTGTTCTACTAAACTCGCTGCAATTCATCTACATACCTCATTAAGTGGTTTTTTCAAAAAAAAAAGTGTATAAATATGGCCAAAAGGGAGCATCCATTGTACAGAGGAGTCCTGTTTTGGTGTAGGTTTGACATTGTGTTTTGTTAGGTATCAGGGAAAGAATGGGTGTGAATATTAGAAACCATATTTTGTCATTTTTATAACAGGTAAAAAGTTAAGAAATATGAAGGGGAAATTTTGGGGAAAATCATTATCTTTCTTTGAAAGTCTAGGAGCATTTGGATTTTAGCAATGAATTTACAAGAATCCCAGCTCTGAAGCTTGCCCTTGTTAAACTATATTCAATGTCACAACTGTTTACATAAGCAAGGATGATTAGTACATCTGTAATCACTTCTACTGGCAGTCTATGAAAGAGCTGAATGCTTCAACTTTAGCCCTTTAATCTAAAGTAAAGAATAAGTCAACATTATGTAATCTAAACTATAAATATTGAAGAGAAAATTACAAATTAAAGTTAGGTACTAATAGGTCTCTAGGAATAATCATAATTAAAAAAATTACAGCATTCTAATTTTAAGCAAAGTTATTAACTAAGATCTGGGTTTGCAGAATCTTCATTAGAACATCACCTCTTTTTTTTTCAGCATGTGTTTGTATTGTAAATACTAAACAAATATTGACTGAATGGAATAGCAGTAAAATTTTTACAGCAGTAGAAATGGTTCCTGGGACTAGCAGAGAGAGTTTGTAGATAAAAGGAATACACCATCAAGGGAATAATTACTCCTCATGGCAACTTTTTTTATTTTGGGAATCATGCCCTTTATGTATTGCAAAATTCTGTTTCATAATTGCTTCTAAAATATGAAAAAATTTTCAAGGTACCTTGCTAGTCACTTCTTTCACAGTTATTTTTCATGAGAAATAGCATCCAACTTGATTTCCAGGATTAGCCACAATTTGATTCACTTTCATATGACCCACAGTCTGTTGTGCCTTAATAATGTTATTTTAAAGGATGCTTTAGGGGTATTTTTGATATTCAGTAGGCCTGATCATCTGCAGGTGTTTTTCTTTCTGAAGAAATTAAATATATACAGTTATTTTTAATGTGGATGAGGTTTTATATATATTTAAGCAAAACCATGAACTGTAATGATTCACTTCTTTGTAATATCTATTTGATAGAGAAATTTAAATGAATAACATCTTTGATGTGCGCCTTTAGAGCAGCTGATCTTTTCTGATTGATATCACTATGTAAATGTTCCTCAAACCTAAAACATTGCTTTTAAAGATTTCCTCTGATGAAATGTTCCAACGTCAATCCTTTTCTGTTTCATTACAGTTATCTATTACAAAAAATGTCCTAGTTCTTGATGATGAATACTGTACCTCTATTTTGTGAACCCCCTTCATTTTAAGATTATAAACAAACAGCTCTCCAAAACAGACAATATGGGCCAAGTTGTTCCTTTAGGGGATTATTTTAGACAGCTGCACAGCAAATAAGCAGTGCAAGGCTTATTTACACACAGTCATTGAAGCATTCATTCCACTGATTTATAGGACAGTAAACGGTCTTTGAGACACAGACCCAGCAATTTTGAACTGAAGTTAAAGAGAGGATTTTGTATCCTGCCCACCCCACAGCCACAAAGGTATTTAAAAAATCAATTGAAGGATTTGTTGCCAGAACAGATAGATACCCTACAGCCCTACATCTTGGAAAATATTGATCTCAGATGCCGAGCCTCCATTTTTCATACCGTAATCATAATAGGTATTTGCTAAGGTCTTAATAATATAGTATTACTATATTTCTTCTGTAAAATGTAAAAAGTAAAACATGTGAACTTCTTTTTAACTAAACATAAGGCAATGCTGTGACTTATTTCATCAGAGAGTTTTGATAGTTAAGTGGGCTAATTATTAATGTGCTTACTAAGGGATAACAAAGTGTGGCATAATTTTCATAACCATTGAACGTATCCTGATCCCACTGACATGTTTTATTGATATTCAGCATTTCTTAATTTCATCTACCTTAATTTAAAAAAAATTACACTCTGCATATGTGATATAATTGTGCAAGCTCTTACATGTGGAGGAATATTCTAGGTCTTATAGTAAGATTAAATCTCCAGGCTCTAGAGGTGCCTATTTGTCTTTACTGTCTTCAGGAGAAGGAAGGGATTAGTTTAGACTCAGAAATATGTTTTAAATTGGTTAGCATTACCCCCTCCCCTCCCTCCAGAGCATATCAGTGTAAGTAACTAAAAATGAAGGTATTTAAAATCAGCATCCACTTTTGAAATTCGGGAAGCTTTACAGAAATGGTCAGGAGAAAATAAACAAACCCTTGATTTTCAGTTTGCACCACAACCTGACATAAATCAAACTGCAGTCTAACAAGTTATCAAATTAAATGGTAACTTCATGGAATTTATTCTAGCATCCACACAGGTTTAAAATCTGTCTGTAACAAAAAGAGAATAACAAGATTTTATATTATATGGTGATATTAGGATTGCTAGTGTCAGTGATATCGTTGGAATATCATTATTTCTGAGTTTCAAAACGATATTTTTTGAATTGGAAGAAGTTCATAAGAATGCCAAATAAATTGCATTTATTTGAATTCTGGAAAATGTCCTTGTATTGACACACATGAGTTTTGGTCTATTTAGCCTATGCAAAGCAAAGGTTCAGAATTAGAGTATTCCCACAATTTATGATCTCTTCTATCAAGTCAGGATGATGAGTAGATCAAGGCAAACCATCTTGTCAAGAACACACAAGAAAATGGAGAAGAGGCTGCCAATGCCACCTGGTTACACCTGTATGGGCAGATCTGACTTCTCTTGTTTGGGTTTGCAGTCCTCCTTGTGCTGCTACTATGATGGACATGGGTAGGATAAGAAGCAGGGCCCCAAGAAAGGAAAATTGGGGTTTTTTGCAGCACATCAATTTAATTTTTTTCAAAAATTAAGATAGTAATTTTTATATTGCAGGTTACAGAAGTGCCTCTAGCTTGGCTAAACACTGCAGGCAGGGAATTCTACATCCAGCTTTCAGGCACTGGAGTTTTGATATGTCTTGAATTATAAGTATTTGGGCAAGGAATGGGTCAGCTGTAGACTTTTTCCCAATTAAATCTAAGGTCTTTCTCTCTCCATCCCCACCTCCTCCAGACGCACCCTCCACCCTCAGTATGCGTGTACAAGGTCTTATACAAAATGAACCTTTAACACAGACTTTTAAAATTAAGTGATCTGAATAACAGACAGATTTTAGAATTTGAAATCAATAATTTGACTGTTTACTTCTGAAAATGTGTTTTGTCATTATTGTTATTGAAAACAAATTCTAAGGATTAAAAATCATTCACATAATTCTGAAATAATGTGCATGAAATTTTATCAGTCCAGTTTATAAAATTTTAAAAATTATTCACACACAGATGAAAAAATTGTCTTTATATCTTCACTCCTCTATTCAGAAAATATCCTGTTGAAAGTCACAAGCAGTTTGTGTTGGTGCACTAGCAATGTTATTATAAACGTAACTAAAATGAAAAAACAGTCTCCTAAACTGACTTTGGGATGTCTTTGGAAGGAATAGTCTCTCAATTCCCAAATCATTCAGTTCATAAGCATTACTGGAATCAGGTACCATTATGGTAAATGGTATGTTTTCTCTTGATTTATTAGTCAAGGGCAGAAAAAGGTGCTTGAATTATCTTCTACAGGCTGAAGACACATGCTTATCTTGGAAGGAAAACACCCCAAACAACCTTATTGTATTTTATGAGCATAGATTCCTTCAATACCTTCATACCACATACTTTCCAACTTCCCATATCACCAGTATCAGATAAGCTAACAAATAGAAAGTATTTTATGAAATTTAAAGACTGTTTGAATAAGATGTGATAAAGAAGCAGAGTATCCCTAAATAGACTGATTTTTAAGACTCTCAAATCTGACAGATCAACACTGCTATTTATACATAAATTAAGCTTATGAATAGTCTACTGTGGTGATTTTAAAGTTTTTCACAATAATGTCCTTGAGATTTTTAGTCCAAACACCTGAGAGCTTCTCAGAATTTAATTCAAACAATTGAAATATTCTATACCATTAAAACTCAGTTTTCCCACATTGAAAATACAGTGGTTTGTATTATTTATCTGTCCTTTTCCCTACTCTAAGTAAAAGTCTTTATTTTCCTTTGAAAAGTCATGGAAATGTACTTTGACATTATTCTGAGAGAAATTAAATTACTTTTAGTAAATAACTGAGTACTTTTTTCTCTCCATCTCACCATGCTATCCTGGTACAACTTTTCATCCTCTTTTGAGTTAAATCAGCTATCTATGGTTAGTCAAATTTAATGAGAAGTGTAGTAGAAGACATAAAAACATAAATTGCAATGTTCTCCAGATCTGTGTTTACACACAAATGCTCCGCTCTTGGTATTGACAGTGGTGTATGGTCAGCTACTGCAGTTATTTCTCCAAATAATCCTAATTCAGTGGTTGCTTACAGAGGGTAGGAAGACTCAGTTCCAATCAAATTCCAAACCAGAGAATAAAAGGAAAGAAAGAGCCACTATTGATCAAATTTACAGATTAACAAATTTAGGGGAGGCGTAGAAAGCAAAGGAGGGTCATCATTGTAGAAAGATGTGGATTGTTTGTTTGTCTGAACATAATTTAATGTAGTTAAACATGAAGCCATCATTGTCTGTTCTGAAAATATTGTGACCTGCACAGGACTTTCTAGGGCATTTCCCTGATATAGCAGTTGTCCAACTGATGGTTACCCTCTTATCTGATTTTTTGTCCTTGGCCAATCATCCAGCAAAATATCAAGAAACATTTCATTTTACCACTATATTTAGTAAAGTGAAACGACTCCTGGTTTATTTTAATCAGGACTAGTGGAAGAAATATGTAATTCACACCTCAGCAGATGTTTTCATACCTCCAGCTACAGAAATCCAAATATTTTTAAATGTTCAATGGTATCCTCATTTGAATGAATGCAAACCTAATAAAATTTCAGCATGTTATATTTTTGATAATCAAGCTTCATTCTGGGATTTTTCTTTGCATGGAGTGTTTCATTTCCACATAGTTGTATATAATATAAGGTGCTAAACCTGGTGTTCAGTGACAGGACCTATGGGAATTGTTCATAACTGCATCAGGCAAGCTTCAGACTTAATATGATGGAACATTTCTTCACCAGGATGGTGGTCAAACACTGGAACAGTCCTCCTAGAGAGGTGTTCGGCACCCCAAGCCTGTCAGTGTTTCAGAGACATTTGGGCAATGCCTTTAGTAGTAACATGAATTAACTCTTGGTAGACCTGAAGTGATCAGACAAACCAACTAGATGATCACTGTAAGTTCTTCCAAATGGAACTATTCTATTCTATTATAATCAACTAGTCCCTGTATTCTCCTAGGAAACAATTTCTTCCCATTGTCCAAATTATTACATTAATTATATCAATAACAATATTCAGACATTACACTGTGCAAAAGAAAACAGCACACATCCTTTTGCTAACTTTGTACATTTATTAAAAAGAAACTTTTTTTGCTTTATAATCAGAAACTTAAGGAAGAAAACATTGCGCTATTTATTAATAAACTAAATTACCAATTCTACCAAAAAAAAAAAAATATTTAATGCAAATATAATTCTAGAAAACATTTTGTTATGGTATTTATACCATTTTTATCCTTTTAAAAGCATATAAAAAGATGAAAAAACTTTTATGTCACCATGTCTTGAAGGATCTTATGACATTGTAAAATCATAAAGTCGTTCAAACTGGAAGGGACTCCCAGGTGGTCCCTGGTCCAACCTCCTGCTCACAGCAGGGTCAGCTATTGGGTCAGAACAGGTTGGTCCAGCTGGGGCTTAAAAGTTCAAGTTCTGAGACTGCATAATGTGGGCAGCCTGTGCCACTGTCTGAATGTCCTCGTGGGAACAATCTTGTCCATCCAGCCTGAACTGAGTTTTGAAACGACCCTCTTTGTCCCCTGTCCTGGCACCAGGTACTGATCTAGACTGCCTGTCTCCTCCTCAGCACTTGAATTTTGGTTCAATGTGTTGAGTGTTTTATTGCAATAAAACATTCTTGTATTTTGCATATAAAAACTAGCCACTTTGATAAATATAAGAGAGCCCTTCCACTGGCAACCATTTTAGAATCACATTCACTGATTTTCATTACAGATTTTGGTGGCACCTATCCATAATATCTATAAACATTCATGTCAATTTAACACAGAACAGCTTCATGGCTAAACATCGGCAGAGCTATCTGCCTAGTTTAAAAAAGGAAAGTTTATGGCATGACCTGATAACAGGAGGACAAAATATGGATGTCTTCTTCGATCCAGCAGAGCACAACAAAAGCCCAGGGCTGAATGTTGAAACCATGCTAATTCACGCCAGAAATAAGGTATACACTTTTAACACTGGAGATAACTAATGTTTCAAATAACCTGCCTGAGGTCATGGCATATTCTTCTGGAAATATTAAACAAGACTGAATGCTTTCTCCCTTAAAATATATACACTTCAAACAGGAATTAAATCAGGAGCATCCTGTGACTTATGTTAAGCAGGGGGTCAGACTAGATGATCACAATAGTCCCTTCTGGCCTTAACGTCTATGAATCTAAATGGAACATAGCACCAGGAGAACTCAAATCCCCTCACAGATTTAATAAAAGCCAAGAGCACATGACTGACCCAGAGGCAATTTTGAGAGTTGCTAGCATGACCGGCTGCTCATAATGTAGGGCTCTGCCAAGTGGCCAGACACCGGCACTGATAGGACATATTTCAACCCCTGACATCTGGGATTTCAGGTAGCTCTGTGCATCACATGCAGCTCTGGCTAAGGACTACAGAAGACAAGGAAAGCTTTAAGTCATTAGCAAACTGATTCTTTTAAAGAAACAAAGAGAAGAAAATTCAGCTTGCTTGAATTTTATCTCTTCCTAAATTAAATAAAAGGATTCATTAATTGAGAGTTGCAGAATTCTTTTTGTTTTTAAACTTATTGTCATGGTTTAATACCAGCCAGCAACTAAGCCCCATACAGCCATTTGCTCACTCCCTTGGGTGGGATGGGGAGAGAAGCAGAAGGGTAAAAGTGACCACACTTATAGCAGCATACTTCTAAATAAATATCTAGCAGTTATGAACAATACTTAACAAATATATTCATATCCTAACACTGTTATTTATTTTGAATTTTTAGCTGAAAATCTTATTAATAACTGCAGTAAAAAGCATAGAGGAAGAAGACGTAGCTATAGCTGATAGAGCATCTGAGCCTGGATTTTTCATTTCCATATCTCTGTACACAACGCATGAGCCAATTTTTACTGCTTAATAGTTACTTTTTTTTTTTTTTTCCGACCAGTTCTATTCATTTCTTGCATACTGGAAACTCTTCACTAATTTCCACATATTTATCTCTCATTTACAATGAGATAACTCCCAGAAACCGAGGAGGAGACTGATTTAATCTAAATTTAAAAGTACCCAGCACAAATGTCTGGTTTTTGGTTTAGTCATCCTAGGCTCCCTCAGAAATCAGAGAATTAGCACTTTTCAAGTGTGAGTTGTCTTATCTGCTGTAGATGTATATTTGAGAATGAGAATAATCTTTTAGATTAGTAGTCTTCAGTCTGGAAAACTGACAACAGAGAGAAAGAATGTGAAATGCTTAAGGGCTACAAAATCATGAATGGCCTGCAAAAAGGTGAAATGAGATCAGCTGTTTAGTATTTCTAAAAAAAAATTTAAAAAATTAAAAATACATGACATTAAACAAAGATGACTACAGCTTCATTAAATCAACAACACTGAAAAGGAACAAAAGGAAGTGGAATGAAATAAACCATCCATGGAACTCCATGCCAAAGTGCTTAAAGAGTGTATGGATGTTAAAAAAAGACTGTACAAATAGATGTAAAATAAATAATTTTCAAATTGCTAAAATCTCAAAATTACATGCACAGGACGAAAACTCTTTGAGTTGAAATAGCCAGAGACCAGAAAAGCAATCAGGAAAAGCACCATCTATATGCTTACTGTTCCCTGAGGTAGGTGAACATTTGGTCAGCCTAAACGTGGTTCTGTTATACTCATACATTGACTATAATGGATGGAGTGGAGAGAGTTTGAGAAGAAAGTTAAAATCTACGCTGCAGATGACTGTATTTGATCAGATGAAATCCACAGAGTGATTTTGCAAACAAAATCAGCTAAGGTTTAAAATAGGTCATATGTGGAAGAAGAAGGAAAATTGGCCAGTAAGTTGCTGGATTTAGCAATTTTGTAGTTAAACCAACTTCCCATGACAGTTCTGCTTGTACCTGGTCTTGCAGTCCACTAATATAATCAGAGGGCTATTGACTTTTCAAATAATAACCTTTCTAGTTCTTGAAATCTGAAATTGGATGGCGTTTTCCACCACAGGTTAAAAAGGACTGCTGAGGGTTAACCAGCACTGGCAGCTAAACCCCAGCAGGATGAGAAGACAATCAGAAGGGCAAAAGTGAGAAAAAGTATTTACATAGCCCACCAGAGGGACCAGATTTTCTGTTATTTGCAAAATGAGATTCAGCTCAATAGACACCTCAGTTTTAACTTAAACTAGATTAATTTCAGCTTCACTTCTGTCCTTTTCAGTAAAGGTTAAAATTATCTGTGTTAATATGTTTTGGAGGGTAGGGAGGTGTATGTCCATACACATCCACGCAGTGTCTGAACAGAGGAAATAAGGTTCATTTCTACTATCTTCCTGTCAAGATATGACTCTCCTCCACACCCGTATTAGAGTTTAAAAAAATGTAGTATGTTCATCTATGAACTTAGAAGAGCATCTCAGGAGATTATTTCAATTACTCTAAACCTTGACTATCATTTTCAGATACCTAATATTGCACACATAAAAACCTCCATGTTGTCTCCACTTTCCTCTGACTCCTGGATGTCTACCCGACTCCTGTCAGATCTTGTAACTCAGCTTGACACGTACATATCATCATATTCTCTTTGGCCTTAATTGACTACTGTAATGGAAGTCCTGGCAAGAAGCAATGTAGCCTTTGAGAGCAGAATAAGAAAAGTGTTCAAGGGGCTCTGCAGAATTCGGGTCTCTCTCCATGGTCCATTCTCACAATGTTTCCTTGATTTCCTGATGGACCAGAGAAAGAAATCTGAGCAGTGTCAGCAGCCATGGGCTGCTGCACGCTTTGCTTCCTTCTTACCTTTCTCTCTCCTCTCTAAAACTGTGTCAGATGTATAATGAAGCTCAGTATAGTCTGCAGGATCCAGAATAATATATCCTGTATTTATACTGTGATGATGCTGCCATATAAGCCAAGATAAAAGATACTTTATACATATAATGCATGCCATTCTTGAACAGTTGAATTATAGTTTCCTTTAATCAAAAATTAAAATGAAACTAAAATATGTAGCAACATTGCTCAGATCAGATCTTCTGAACTGATCAAGTTGATTTTTTCATACAGAGATTTGATACATTTAACCACAGAAAAGCTTAAAGCAAGTGACAAAAACCATCCTCCAGACTTCCATATGCTTTTAAACCAAATGTGAAATGAAAAAAAAAACCACCTTTATAGTATATTTTGAAGGATAGATGACTATACCTATTGTAACAAGTCTCAGTGTGTTTCAAAAATGTTCAGCATCACAGAACATGAAGAAGTAAATATATCTTCAGCTGGAAGCAGAGGAGGGAGGTATTTAAGATAGTGACTTTTGGTATGCAAAACAAATTCTTCTTTGACATTTTAGATTGAAACGGATATAAATAAACAAGCAGTTTTTTTGACAAAATGTCTGTGTTTCTCAAGCAGATTTATGGAACACATGAGATGATCACTGGAAAATTATGGTATGCTGTAGACTACATGGAAAGATATTCTGCTGTAACAAATAGAACAACATTGTGAATAGAGATGGTGGAAAATATCCTTTAGTGGTTTTTAGTGACAACCAATGCAGTTTAGGGTTTTTCTGTATCTCACTATTGCTCATGCAGTTTGAGTGCTAGATGATAAAGAAGCTAACATAAGGATTTATGAGGAAATAACAATGCTGATTTTTCTGATGATGTTACCTGTCTCAGTTTGCGTATTGATGATAAATAAAAGACTCATCAAAGAGCGAGCAAATCAAAACAAAACAGTTTGTTGGTTTCATCAATGAAAGGAAGACAAAAAATATGGTTATTAATGTCCCAAAAGGAGCATAACTTCAGAAGGAGAAAAATTAAAAGAAATAAGTCTGTTTTCCTATAAAGATTGGAGCCTTGCAATGCAAATGAAACTGTGGTAGAAATCCAGCAATGATGACCAAATGCTTCTACTTGTTTTTATAACCTTGAAAAGATTTGGAAAAACAGAATGATTAACATTGTCCCAAAAATGATTTTTCAAAACTGTCATCTTTATGAAATAAAGACATCATAAAGACTTTAAGTTCTTTTTAGGAGAAACTATTAACTAATTCAAACCCTTTGATTGAAGGAGTTTAGGAAAACTTAGTCAGAAGCTCATTACACTGTAATTTCTACGGTAAGAACCCAAAGTCATTAATCAACCATGAAGGAAGAATGAAGACCAACATATTCAGGATAAGCTTTAGGAGTTATATCAAGATGACCTTTATGTCAAGCAGTAACACGAACACCATTCAGAAGTAGAAGATGAATGAGAGCTAAGAAAATATAAGAGACAATAGGGAAAGAAGCCCAGTCCATCAACATGACACTAAAAACCTGAAAACCATCATAAAAATAATGAAATAACTTGACGAAACCAGGGTCCAGCCCACAGGATTGTGCAGAAAAATAGACAAAGAAAATAGAAAAATACTTTTCTTCACCAATGATATTATAAAAGGTTTCAGCTCTTCAAGGAGAGCCAAATAATCCTTTTAAATTTTATGATTATTTTCATACTATTCACAGTTCAACTGTGCCTGTAGTCCTTCCCCAGCATGTTGATTTTACTTAAGAAATACTAATCAGCAAATTAGTTTTTAAAAAGCCAACTATGACACAAGACACTGTGAAGGGACACAAGGGATTCCTTCATGACCCCCTACCACTCAGGTTTAAGAAGCAGTGCGAAGTGTAATGAAGAGATGTTCTGAGTCAGCTTTTCCTTATTTCCCTTGGGGTCTTTGATCCAGTAGCAAAAGTAGTCTGCCCGCTAACATCTAGGAGAACAAAAAAAAGAGTCTTGCCAGCAAAACCACATCAGAACAAGAGTCCATGCTGTGTACTAAAGGATTCTCTCTCTGTTACAAAATGTGTCAATTTTTTTAACCCACTGTTTTCAAACAAATATATTCAAAATATTATCCAAAGCTGATGTTTTACTATTTTGTATTTGATTTTAATTTCAAGTAGTGTATTCAGTATTCTGCGTTTGCTCAACATCAATATTTGAATAGTCATTCAGAGATACGTGCTAAAGCCATGGCCAATCAAGCCTGGCTGATGTTATACATCCATTTAAACCTGACCTTCAACTGCTCTCTCTGATCAGCCCGTGTCTTCACTGTTCTTCAACTAATGGATTTTTAGCACCACATGTGAAGTCTGGAATGTGCATCAGCATCTTTTACATTCACTCTCTCTAGCAGACAGAGGAAAATATCTGACTAAAAATGCCTAAATGGATTCAGCTGTACAAACAACCTATTCATTTGCATGGGGGAAACTGAATGACAGAGCTAAGTTTAAATGTGGCAGACTGCCAACTTAATTGAAACTAATAAATACACTTACCAAGGGCAGCAGACATCCAGTTTATTGTCTGAGGTTTTTTTGTTCCTACAAATTCTGCTCAATGAAAGCTGGTTAAATCTTCATGTTTGACTAGAAAGTCCCTTTTTCCAGACTTTATTTTTATTGAACTTCTTTATATTTGCCACAAGTGTATTGGGTGTTCCTTTAAAGCCCTCAAACAGATACAGAAAAATACATTGAGTATGAGGAGGAAGGAAGTTCACTGTAAGATCGCTACATCTCCCTTTAGTACCTTTGAAAGTAAAAGTATGGATTTCCACAAAAAAAATTCACGTGATGTTCACATGTTGTCTTATTTTCAACTTAATAGAAACATATCAATGTAATATGTTATAATTTCATACTAAGCAGAGGTACATTTATACTGTATTAGTTTTCATCTGAGCAACTAGAAACACTGTGGGGGATCTCTACAGTCTACATAGACTTTAAAGCACTTCTTTTCCCATGAATCTCTCTTCCTGCCTGCTGCCCATCTTCTATCACTACAGTTTAGTTTTAAACCTTTCTAGGAATTTTTTTACATGTAACTTCAAGCATGCAAAAAAGTCTTCCAGAGTTCAGTAGCAAAATTCTTGTGTGCATTGCCTGAATGATTGGTGACTTGCAATGTTAGGCTACTGGAAATGGGAGCTTGGCCACAAGCCCTGGGCAACAAGTAGACACAAAGGTAAATGAGCATGGGCAGCTAATGGTTAACTACTACTGGTAGTTGAAAGAAGTCTGCTTTAAATGTGATGTGATGTGTTTGGGGTCCTCTGTGAAATTCATAGTCTTTAATTCTGACTACTGCTAAAATCTTGGGGGGCTTTTACGTCTTTTTTGGCATGCATTACCGTGAATTTACTTTCTTGACTTTTATAGGTCAAAGTGCATGCCAAACCTTTCATTCAAAAGTATATGTCTAATGGGATTTGCAGTCATGCAAAACTCTCATGAAAATTTATAATAGGAACCAAATACCTTAAAATCAAGGCACACAGAATTCAAGTCTATTAACACACTGATAGCAGATAATGAAAATTCTGATATATAAATAACAGAGTTTAAGGACAAAGGGGTCTATTATACAATCTATTTTTATCTCCTACATTGCACAGACTATAACTTTTCATCTAGTAATTTTCTGATCTTTGGATGAGCTACTGCTCTTCTTCTAAATAGACAAACAGCTTTCATATAAACTTTAGTGGCAGATCTTCTGTCTGAACTCCTTGTAGTAGTTCTAGTAGTTAATCGCACTGATTGTCTCAAAGATACTGATTTCTGGCCTGAACTTACCTAGTGCTCTCTGTCAGCCTTTCTATGTCAGCATGCCTTTGCTTTGTCAGATAGCTCTTTGCACAGTAGTACTCTCATCATTTCATGACTACTAAATCTCTTCTTTGATAAATTAAATTAAATGGAGAGAGAGATGTCTTGTCCTACAAAGATGTACAAAAAAGTGGGATTTTCTTCTATATTTGTTCTGACTCCCTTTAATAGGGACTATTGAAGCATTGATTTAATCAGTTTATGTGGCACAGAAATTGGCCTAGTAACTCTGTACATAACATTCTCCTTCTATGCCAGCAATTACCTCAGCCACAACTGGGTAAAGTGCATACCAGGCCAGTATGACCTATATTCCTGGTTACTAGGCATATGGACTTATATTTGGCTTAAAATGAGAAAAGCACATCAAGGGACTCTTACAAACCAATTTTTACACATGATTATTCCTTTTCTCTCAGCCAGTTTCATTCATCTGCAAATTACATTACATTTTTATGTTTCCTTCCAGTAAAGTACTTGATTAGCACTGGGCCAAAGAGAGATTCTTCCTGATTGTCATCCAAACTTTATCAGCTGAAGATGCCCATATCCTCCACCAGCTGTTACATGCAAATTAAAGCCTGGATTGCTTATATTCTCCACGAATTTCTTCATTCAGATTGAACAGTCAGGCCTCAAGGAGAGTATACCATACCAAACCCTATGTACAGTTTATATGGGCTACAGTAATAAACCCTAGATATGAAGGCAAGAATTTGTTCTTAGTTTAGTTCATATTAAAACAATCTTATAAAATAATTATTAGTCTGGTTATAATGACAGTAAAACTTACCATTCAAATGATCTAATTTTTACCTCCCTTTCTCCAAAATAATTTAGCCTAAATTGATACAAACAGACTTCTGCTGTCCCCTCTTTCTCTGATACTGTGCTCAGCCTTTCACATCTGCAGTAAATCCTAAGCTTCATAAAAGGTTCTTGTCAAGAACTGGAGGGGGGATGAGTCATCTCTAACCCCAGCTCTTACCACACTTTTTAAAGAGTTGTGATACTGATGTTGTCGTCATCTTAGATGCTGTCTGCTTTAAGTAATTTTTTATATTTTTGCAAAAATCACCTTAACTTTTTATTTTTCTGTCTATTATCCCTAAATCCAGTTTTACCCAGTTTCTAGGTTGCATTCCTTTAATAATCAGTGAGTGATCAATCATTCGTGGCCTGCATTTAGAGCTTTTCCATCATCTTGTGCTTACATTTTCAAGGCCTTATAATACTTTGTTTTGAGCCCCCATTGCAATCTTTTTATTCAGCATCCCCTATGCTTCTCTCAGTTCAAACAGCTAATGTTTATTAGCTCAGCACAGGACCACACAGATCCTTGCCCTGGGGCCATTAACAGCACATTTTACAAAAGCAGCAATGTGGACACTGTGCTCTGATACCTGCTGACTATCAGTATCAATCAGTTATGGCAATAATACCAGTACATTTTTTTTAAATTATATAATCTATAGCTGGAGTTGAGTCCTCTAGAAGTTACAAAAACCCCTGACATGGTTTGAAAAATATTTGTCTACAATTAATCACAAAATCTGAAGTAGCTACTGAGCTGAAGTCTGTAGATTAACTTTACATCTATGCAACTCAAAGAAACATTTTGCTGCAGGGAACTTGCTCAAAGAAATACTTTGTTAGAGAATTTTTTAATAAAGTAAATATAAAATAAGCAGATACATCAACTAGCAAACTTTAGAGACACAAGTTAGATTAAAACCTATATTTTATGAATGTCTGAATACCACACAACATTGGTAGGCTTATTAGATTTCAAACATAATCATTGCAACAAATACTTACTGTCATAAACCTGCAGTTGTTTTTGGTATCAGCTCAGTTCCCTAGATGCAGAAAATACAACTTTTTAGTTGGAAAATTGCAGACAACATATTTTAATGACTTAATACTCACCTTAATTTATTAATCTTAAAACTTTTGTTCTTTGTCATGCAATTACTTCAGACTACCTGACAGAACCTTCTTGACGTAATGGTTCATTGCAGGTAATGAAGAAAATTCTATCCTACAGACTCACAATTGCTTTGGCACAACTTCTCCCTGAAAGTGACTGAAGAGAATTAGTGGACTCCTTAAATTCCTGCTATCTAACGAAGATAACTGATTGTTTGGTGGGCTCTGTATCAGGTTGTTTGGAAAGCAAAAAAACCCCAAAATTATACAAGCTAGGTTGTTATTCTTTCTGTTGCACTTCTCCCTACACAGATACAAAATGCATGTATGACAGTAACACTAACAGTCTGAGACTGACTTGTCTATCACAGGCTGGCTTCATCCTCTGATCACAGCCTAATGCTTTCATGGCTAAGACAGAAAGATTTCTTGTGAATATTATACTTTACTGAGACCCAAAACCCACTATTGGTATAGGTCTACACAGGTCAATCGACCTAATTCCTTGCCAAAGTGCTACAGTCTTCACAAAAGTCAATGAAAAATGAAAGTGACAGGAAGTTTTGCCTTGTATGTTAACAGTTGAATTTGACATGTTATCTCAGGTAAATACCTTTAAAGACAAGTTGTATTGCAGCTCTATGTCTAGTTGCAATTTCTGAAAAACACACTGGAGTTTGGATATGTGGTATGTGCTCATTTTAAATGCCCAAAAGCAGAGAGCATGAAATATTTCTACCAAACACAATGAATCTGAAAAAATTTTCTGTTTGTTTCTCTTAGGAAGAGTGATCTTTGCTTTAGTAGCTACCTCCTGATGAAGAACAAAATTAAATGGTAGTCTCCACAAGTTCCTAGAAATTAGTAAAAATGGTAAAGAATCTTTAAATGAATTTGTGAAAGACAAAATTCACAGGAATTCACACATTGCATCGAAATTTGCCTTGCAAATGACCAAGAATCATTTGCAAAGAAAAATATAGGTTTGACAGGGAGCTGATAAGGATTCCCAGCAAGGCTGACTCAGTCTTCAAGTCTGTCCTAGCTTTATTAGGCAACTTTATTCATACAGAAGCAATTACTTGGACGAAACCTAGCTGTGAAGAAGAATAATTGTTAACAGAGATAAAGACATTAAGTTGCCTTCATAGTCAGTGGAGAGAAAAAGATAGTTTTAGTGTGTGATTTATATGGTCCTTTGATACTTGGTTAATGTTGAGGACAATTATAGCTTGGAAGTGCCTGTTTTTCAATCCTGATTTAAAATGGACCCTAAAGTCACTGGCTTGCATGTGAATACCTACACTGTGGACAACTACAACTGTTCGAATGATCCCTGCCACTTGTGTATTTGTGCCTTATTTTCTGCATATAAATTGAGGATAACCGTGTTACTTTTACAGTTGTTTCCTTTTTGTAAGCCTGTATAGACTACATGTTCCCAAAGTAAGGTCTTCTCTCCTTTTCTATACAAATGAGGTTTCAATGTGGAATGGTTCAGTCACAACATTTGTATGAACATGTTCAAATTTTTAAGAAATAAACCACCAAATTTATTTTAATAAATTATTTTCCTGACCCAAACCGGGATTTTTTTTTTTTTTTGCTAGATAATAACAGTTTCTCTTCAATTGCACATACATGTGCAAGTTGCCAGAGTATCTCAGTGTCAAGATCCACTTCATAACCTTAACACTCATGCCATTTTGCCAATTGCATCAACTGGAACCACATCCTAAAACAAAAAAATACTATTTTTCAATCATTTCCTCCTCCTCTAGAATGCAGGTACAGCACTTTGGTGTTGCCACTGTAAAGCAGGCATGTGCAAATTAGCACTAAAACAAAGCACCTGAGTGATTTTAGACTCTGCATAATTTGCTGAGAATGTGTCTTGTCTTGATGAATACTTTCAGAAAGCAGAAGGTTGAGGACATAACAGAATCATAGAACACTTCAGCTCACCAGTAGCCAGAGAAGTAAATTTGGACGTGTAAATTTATGATTTTCAGTAATTCAGAGAATTTAAAATTTTGTTAGTTTTGGTTTTATAAATTCTGATATTTCTCAATCACTAACATTTGAAAAATAGTGTTAAAGGATAGGAAATTATTAAAGAACACGAAATGTAAATCCCACTAGGCTTGTATTATCTGTTATTCAACCATTCAACCTAATGAGAACCTCCCAGTGTTTTCCAAAAGGTGGATGGGTATGTAAGTGCAAAAAATCAAAAAGAAGCTAAGATTTCACCCCGTACAACAACGCAGCTGAAAATGAGCTACCAGACTACCATGTGGTGCTAGAAAATCATCTGGCTTGCTGCGAACAAGGGCTTGACACTGCAAAGTTATAATCTCTAAGTGACTCTTGCATGAGGGGGCCCAACTGTAGCTGACTGGCTGATGTGTTGAGCAGGCTGGGTTGGCACGGAAGAAGAAACTGCAGAAGGGTGTCCACCCACCAGAAAACATGAGTAACCACCCTGATGCTTTAGGATGACTGACTGCACGAGGGAAGTCATATGCCACGCTGAGGTTTTATTTTGCTCTTTCAGGAGTGTTTTCATATATGAACAAGTTTTCTGACAGCATCTTTAGAACAAACACCTCTGTAATACAGTCCAGCGAAAGATCTGAAATGTCAGAAGGAAAATGAGAATGAAGTGGGAGTCAAAAAATGTCACCTAATTACAATTAAGCAAAATATTTGCGTCAACATTTCAGGAACAATACATTTTTTAAACACAACTTTATATCTAATAATTTTGATTATATTTTATTAATTCAAAATATTTCAACTTCAGAAAAAATTAATTACATATGCCTGTATCCAGGGTTCCCACACGTATTCTGTGGGCCTGGATATCTAAAATTTCCTGCCATGAAGTGATATGGACACCAGCAAGAGATGTGTCATAGTTACCAAACTAAGGGTATTGGGTTTTTTTAATTAATATCCCATGAAAACTCTGCCTCTCCATTGATTGAATCACACTGAAGTAGAAGAACTGAGACATTTTAACTAAAATAACACCTTTTTCCACCCAAAAAAACTCTCAAGAACATTGAGCTTATTTTTTCAAGACAAAAATAATTCATTATTACGTCTCAATTAAATTTTAACATTTTAAATTACAGTTATTACTTTTAATTTCTAAAAAATCAAAACTTTGTACAAATATTATAAAGCTATTTCTGTTGGATTGTAAGTAGGAGAAGCTTAAATTTTTTCAAACTTCTTTTCTTTATGTGAAGGTACTTGGCAAATTGGAGATGACTTTTAGAACAATTCCCTTTCTTCCCTGCAACAAGCTTCTTTTTTCCATACATGCAACATTTTTTATTGCTATTCATTTAAAAACTTTCAGAGACCTACAAATTAGTACCATGTAAATATGAAAAGTAAATTAAATCACAGTCCCTTCTTGATGGATTCATCAATATTTATTTTTTAATTCATATCCCAACTGAAATTTTGTCCTAATTATAAGCAAGCAAATAATGAGCTTCTTTTATCAGGCCATTGTGTCATGACAGCTGAAGAGTGTTCAAAGATTTGCACTTTTCGTAAGCTTTCCAGCACTTGCCTCATACTTCACCTGGCCTGCATTGAACTCATATATATAGCTATTTTATTACCTGCTAAGTATTTTGGTTACAGATTCTAATCTGTAAAATAAAACAATCTCCCCTTCTAGTCATGGTCTCCTAGCAACAAAGCTTACTTCCCTCAATTCTGTGTGCCGAAGAATTTATGGATACTTAAGCTTTCTTGTTTTATTTCAAGCAGTCTGACTTTTTCTCAAGAAAGGCTTTGTTACCTTAAAAAGCTGTAAATCAATGCAAGATCGCAAATAGGAAATTTTAAACTTCTTTCGTAAAACAAAACAACACTTTAACACATTTATAATCTTAATCAAATTCAGTTGGGCCACACACATATTAAGTTTTTATATTCTGTATATAATGCAAGCAGTCTTAGATAGCAATAGGAGGAAGTTCCCTTCTTAAAAGTGTAAGAGGAATTGGTAGTTAGTAGAGTAACAAATTTCTCAAACTATATTCCATTCTCCTTTACCACACAGAAAACAGTTTTCTTTTATTCATTGATGGTTCTGCCATACAAGACACCCTAAGTTAGCAAGCCTTTATTGATAAAATCTTATTCACTACTTATCATCAGAGATTTGGTCAAAAATTGGGTTTCTTTGTTCTATAAGGCTAAGTATTGAAGGTGAAACATGGAAAGCTCACAAACTGTTTCCTTCCTGTCCTGTGGCTGTTGTGTATGCTGAGCACTGTCCAGTTCAGAACATTACTGTGCTCCTCTCTGTTACTGTCCCTTGACACAGAGACACCAGGTCAGTAGTTCTCACCCATCTATCAGATCAAGCATATAAGAGATTTGAATTCTACTTATCTGGTCATCTTGAGGATATCTAACATCATTATATTCATTCTGTAAAATCTTTCTGTTACCATACAGAAGGTGTATTTAACCCATGGCAATCTCCCCTGCTAAAAGCTTCACAATGTCTTTGTTTATTAAGCATGAGCTTATAAGGAGACACAGAAAGACTGTGACTGTCATTCTACCACTATCTTTTCTTCTTTATGTTCCCTCAAGTATGATTCTTCCTTGATTATTCCTTTTTTTTTTTTTTTTCTTTTCTTCTGATTTGGCCAACATTTGAAAAGGGAAGCGGTCTCAAAGGTCTAAAGATGCAAAAGTGTGTTGGGTAGAGGAAAGATCCTTCAGACACTAAGCCTTTATAATATCTAAGATCACAGGAAAGAGAGAGACACCAGATTCCAAGTTTCATTAGTGCCAACACTTAGAGAAATTCTAATTGTCATTAGAAATCATCAGAGATTGTGCTCTAGTCTCAGGTCATTTTCCAGGCTCCCAAATAATTTTGGCAAGTTCATAGTGTTTAAAGAGGTGTTTTTTTACTATTTTTCAAGTTCTATACTTTTTTTTTCCAGTTACTGAACAGTAACTACCACAATGTATTTTGCTTTTTGTCTAGATTTTTTTCCTGTATCCTCTCTGGCTCGGATCATAATCTGCAAATCCTGGCAGTCTATGTCCCAGTATTAGGCAAGCTAACACTTTTTCTACTGAAGTGAAGATTCAGAAGATACTTGATATACTGGTAGCCTTCCCACATGGATTTGCTGAAGAAGAATCCAGTATGTTACAGGATGGTTGTCTGAGCCAATTTTCTGTCAACACTTTAATTATTGCTATGACCTTGTGTCTTGTAATCCAATATTTTTGTACTACACTTCTGTCTATGGCTATGGTCTTGGAGTCCTCTGTTGCTCACATAATCCTTGTGATGTCTGCCTTGTTCTGTGGAATATTTCTGCAGGAGATTTTCCTGCAGCAGCTTCAGAGAAATAAAAATCAGTGTACCTTTTCTGATTTGTGCCATCTGAACAGAAGCTGACTGACACGTTTTCTATTTTTCTATTATTTTATGCATATAATGCTGGAAAGATTATTATTTTTCTATTGTTTTTCAGTTTGTCAATGTTAGATTGAGCTCTAAGGATATTTACAGGCAACTTATTACTTGAAAATTTAACTTGAGTTCTGTCTCTTTGTAAATTATGACCAGTTCTGTTTCAACCTCTTTAAGGAAAAGATTTTCCATCACACCTTGATAGTTCCTTGTTGAAATGATGAGGCAATCAATCTTACTGTAAATCCACTGACCCATCATTCATGGAAAGTCCATTACCTTATTGCTTTGTTCTTGAAAAAAGTATTCTCTTGCTGTGAAGTCACAAGTGTCGCCATCCCCTGATTTTTGTCTTGTCACACTAAAGCATCTGGGAGCAATTAAAGCAATCCATGGAAGCTCTTGTCAGGGCTCCTCTCCTAAGGACACAGGGTGAGGCTGGGCAGTCACGGTTGGTCCCACAGCCCCAGACAGGAAGCAGGGCATCTGGGACAGCCAAGGCAGCCCTATCTCCCGACACTGACCCTGGGGATGGGGATAGGGATGGGCCAAGCTGGGCTTGGTTCCGGTGAGGGCCCATGGCTGGGTGGAGCAGAGATGTGGAAGCTGGAGACCACCCCTTTGTGGCTTTGTTGGGCAACACCCGACATCCCCAGGAGCAGCTATGGGGTCCTGGGCTGAGGGCTGGGACAGGGGGAGGCCAGGCAGGGCTCTTAAGGCCACTGGTGCGCTCCAGATCCTAGCAAGATGTCTGGCAACACCTGAGCTGGAGACTGCACCTGGCTCACTGACTTCAGTAGGCACAAACAGAGCCATTCTCCATACATTTATCTAATGCCTTTTTCAACCAGAGCTCAAGAGTGCTTTCAGCTCCTCTGTGCCTTCTGGCAATAATTTCGCCACCATTTTCAGCATAACGGGGGCCTGTAGGAAGACAGCAAGATCAGGGAATGTACCTGTAGGTCAAGGAAAAATGATTGTAAATGAAAATATGGTAGACTTAGATTAGATATTGGTAAGAAATTATTTGCTGTGAGGGTGGTGAGGCACAGGAACAGGTTTCCCAGAAAAGTTGCCCCATCCTGGAACTGTTCAAGGCCAAATTGGACAGAGCTCTGAGTATCTTGGACAAGCATAAAGCATCCCTGCCTCTGGCAGGGGGGCTGGATTAGACAATCTTTAAAGGTTTCTTCCAACCCAAACATTTCAATGTTTCTATTACTGATGTCTTCATTCTTGGGTGGATTAGAGTTCACATATGCTTTTCAGAAGAGTGCATGAGCAACCAGTCTATATTGTGTTCTGGGGCACAGTATATATTCTGCTCCTCCTGTTGAAGCCAATCCACTCTGCAACATAATATATGGAAATGATGGGTTCAGAACTGCTACCAACAACTCTGGCACGTCCAGACCTCACACATGTGTTCTGCATTGGACACAGAGCAAACAAGTTGCAGACCACCCATGTATTTTGCATATGATGGCCACTATCGGGAATTTCTGGATAGTATCTAGTGAGTCAATTTCCAAAGCAGGAAGGTGACAAAATACATCTTATAGAAGATTGGAGGATATGGTTATCATGCAGAAAGCAAAGCCTGATTCAGTGGCCTAGGAATTCAGTGGCTAGTGGTTCCGCCAGGAAGGTGAAAAGCTGATGTCCATTGCTTTATTTTCCAGGATTTATTTTTTAATTTTTTTCCCCCCAGAGAATGGTTTCTGAAAGTGAGCTGTATGCAATATCTATGCCATCACCTAGAGCAAACAGCTATATTTAATCGCTGTGATGGAGTATAAAGTACTTCAGAATGAAGCCATTGAATCAAATTATTTTAGGTACCTGAAATAACAGTTTAGGATTGTTAGAAAATTGATCCACTCTTCAAACAAAGTCCCAAATTATGCAGAATGCAAGCAGCCTGGATACATAATCCTCCTAGCCTGCCCATGGCAGGGGACTTGTAACTAGATGATCTTCAAGGTCCCTTCCAACCCAAACCATTCTGTGATTTTATGATTCTATGATAACCTCTCTTGCCCTCTTAAAATGTCATCTGACCCTGGAAGAAGGTAAAGGTCTCTCTGCAGAGCCATCATATCCTTGCCTGCAGGGCCTCATCTGTTTGGTGCTTTCAGAGCAAGCCTAATGTCCAAAATGTGTCTGCACACATGCCCATCTGCCAATTGCACTGTATCTAGGGCACTACTGATGTTAAGGACATCTTAGATTCAGGTGGTTGCTTTGCTTGAAAGCTCCTTTTACCCAGGCCTTTCATCTTTTTTCATATCTTTTTGTATGTGGACTGTTTGGTATGTCAGGATAGGGTGAAAAGAAATACATTCAGTTGCTGCTGTTGGAAATCTCTCTGCTTTGAATACTTAAATATTCATCAGACCCAAGAGAAAATAAGCATAAAAGTAATTAAGTGTTTGGGACACCTATGAGGAGGAAGAAAAACTGAAATTTTGTGATTGTTTTATTATTTTAATTTTATAGTAAGTGTTCAATGGACAATGGCAGAAAATTAGGCTTGCCTCCCTTTCCTAGGTGAGCTCTCTAATCAACACATTTTAGACTTGTGGTTGCATTTTCTCTCTTTCCACTCATTTCTGACACTAAAGTGTACCAAGATGAACAACAGTTTCACCAAAAGGGACTAAGAATCTTCCCCTGACTTCATTCCTCAAGGTATGGGTAGGATAGAATATCTTAATGTTTAGGTCTTTCTTGTGTGGTAAGAGGTAAGAGTTCAAACACTATTCATACTCTGCTGTAAGTGCAGGGAGGTTGCAGCTTCCAATGAGAATTTTTTTAAGTTCTTTGTGTATCAGAAATTTTCAAATTATTTTCTGGCAGAGGCAAAGATCAAGGAAACAGAAAAATCCAGGGTAATTAGGCACGATGCAGGTAGTCACCTGAAGGAGGAATTCACTTGCTTTCACCTTCCCCTATGCTGCAGTTCTTCCTCTTGTGTTCAACAGCTTCTACTCTCCAAGGAAGAGAAAAAATAGTCCCCTGAAGAAAAAAAAAGCATATCCATTATTCCTTATATGCCTTTTCTCTCTGAAATGCAGAAATTGCTTTTCCTCCAGTCCAAATCCTAGAGAAAATCTGTCACAACTTGTACATCACAATCTGACCTTTTGCTGTCCTCTTGTGGCTCAGGCTTCTTCTGCCCATGTTTTCTAAGTCCCTTCATTCTACAGAGCCCCTATGTGCTTAGGACATTTTCTGTTCTCTCAAGAATTCTAATGATACCTTGGTGGGGCTGGAATTCACAGTGGTACAAATCTCTGATTAGTGATGGGCCAGAACGGCATTTCTATGATCCTTGATTTCATCTTAACAGGGAGGACCATGAACCCATTGAATTTCATAGCAAAATTTTTATTCAGCCAAGACTTTACTGTTCATGAATGTTAGAGGGGTGAATACAACACGTTTTGGTTTTGTGTCTTTCTATGGAAAGAATTTCTATGCATCTCCTGCGTCTTCATCCTTTTACAGACTTAGCATTTTCCACATATGCACAGCATGATAGAAATCATAGTTTTGTGAACATGCCTTTAACAAGTTCAGTCATCTTACAACAATCTTACAACATCATTAAACCTCACTGACAGCTCTGATCTCGTTAAATCACAGGCTACATCACTGATATTAAGAGTATAACAATCATTTTCCATAAATGCAAGATGTCTGAAAGATTTTCCTCTGTTCTATTAAATTTTATTATAACAAAAGATAATACATTTAACAGACAGAAGTATTCAATCAAATGTTTTATTATGTCATTAAACCTTAAATATCTTTCTGCTTTCAAGAAATGAGACCAGATTATGCATTTAGGAGACTTCATAAACAAAGCTTAAAGTTCACTCAACAATTAAGAAACGAAAGAAAAAGCTTTTTTCATATACTTTTCCCATGTTTTTTTTTTTTTTTGCACCCATTTACAGCTGAGAATTATCATTTTAAGTGTATATAAGTGGAAACAAACCTAACTTGGGCTTCACTATATCAGCTAAGATCCTTGCTCAGATATTATTGTCATTCATCATCCAAAGGCACACTGAAAAGTGGCTCTGACTGTAAAGAGCAGGAAACAGGAACAGCAAAGCACAATTACACCTACAAGTGTATTATATAGTCAGAATATAGTAGGCAATACACTGTCAAAGTTAGCTGCAGAAAGTTACTGTGATGCATTATTTCTCACTTTATAAGAGCCACTTTTGAGTGGCTATAAAATTAAAAAGTGCAAAGTTCAGGAGCTTTCAAAATGCAGGTCACTACTTTGTTGAGGAGATTAAGTAACTTTCAAAACCACTTAAAGTAATTTTTAATTAACTCATCTTCTTTCTGATGGTTCCAGAAAGTCCTGTGAAGAGCAGGACATAATTGGGTATCACCACCCAAGGCTTAAGTAAACAAATTTGTTGCTGAAAGCAGTCGCCTCTGACAAACAAGCTGCCCCTCGCTGTGCTGAGAGGGTGTGAGGAGCACACAGCTACACCCAGGCATGGAGCACAGGCAGGGCTCCCCAGGGCTGGTGGGCAGAGCATGGGTGAGGCCCCCAAATCTGCCTGGGACGGGACCACACGGGAGACAGATGCTCATCCTTGAACAGTAGCAGCCACAATCAAGAGAAATGCCTTTTGTATTGTTGTTGCTTTTGCAGAGGGTTTAACTGAGATAGGTCAGTCTTACCCATTTGTAGGATAAGAATATTCCAGTATATTGTGAAGACAAGAATGTTAAAAATATTAACACAAGCCGGATGGTCCCAGGATAAGGTATCAACTCAATGTCTGACTGGAGAAATCTTTATTTTGTATTCAGGTATGAAAATTTTGAAATCTGACTTAGGACACCTGAGCTTCATTTTGCATGAGAGCTTGTGTAGCTGAGATGAAAAGGCTCCAATAACATAGAAATTTGGGGATACAATGAGGGGAAGTGTTTGTTGAAAATACTATTTCATCCCCCCCCCCAAAAAAATACTTCGGTCAAATTTTTTTACTCAAAATACATGTCTTGAAAGAAGCAAAACCCAATATGATCACTGTAATAGTCAAGCTCCCAATCAAAATAAAATGAAGAGGCCACAAAATTTCATAACAGCATACTAGAAAGAGCTTGTGTGATGGCAGGACCTGAATGAGCCTAGTACAGAGATAATGAATCAAGCTGGGAGTGAGGGAAGCTGGAGAACTGAACAACAAATCCAAAACACAGTGTGTAATGCCTGATAGACTGGTAGCTAGGAACATTTATTTTGAAAGATTGCATGCTCAGGTAAAGCAGATAAACTCCAAGGAATAGAATTGGAATTGAGCAAACTAATAGAGCTCTGATTGTTTCCCTATCTGAATAAAACAGAAAAGCCAAGATTGAATATTTTGAGAATTCCAGTTCTACAAGCAGAATAAAATTTGCAGAGATATCAGAAAGACAAACCAGTGAGTTTTCTGAGCAAATTGGCTTTCTTTAATCACTATGCAGTTCCAAAAGGAAAGCAAACAACTTTCAGAGACTATCAAACAGATGTGAAAAATGAAGCTGCAGTGCTGAAGGGAGATCTGCTATTTCTCTTTCAGTTTTACCTTTGTAAATCAAAAGTTGGAGAGGCTTTTGTACTGTGTGGACAATTCTCAGGCAAACAGTAATTAAAAGTTGGGTATCTGAATAGAGAGATGGAGATATTTCATTTGAAAAGACCTGTGAATGATTGCTTTATCTCTTTCATTATCAGAGTGTGTTAGAACTCAGCTGCATATTTCAGATGCATCTACTGTTTCACTGCATACTAAGTACAAGGGAATATAGACTTAAACCACTAAGATTTAACTGCTATACTGTGGGGAATGGTGGTAGTTTAAATTCCAGTGATAACCAGAGGACATTCCGACAGATGCTTAGTGTCTGTAATTAGTGTGGGAAGCAGACTCTAAGCAAGAGTCTTTAAAGTTTAAATCTCACAAGGGAAAAATAAAGACTTAATATGAGGGACAAAAAACTGTAAAAAAGGGAAGATCTTACCTGACAGTTTTTTGGTTTATAATTGTAATTCTGTCCTGGCTTCCAGTGTTCACAATGGGATTTTTGGTACCGTAATTTTCCTGAGGCAGACCTACATTTTTCATTCAGCCCTTGATTTCACGTTGTATGATTGCATATAGTGTGCTCTTGACAAAGGCATCTCGTGGTGCCTGCAAAGTTGTGTTCCTATTCATTTCATGTGCTTCAGACCTCATGTATGGTGTTCCCCAGAAGAGAAAGGGGTCATTGTTCTATCTGTATGTAGTCTTAAGAACATCAAAACCACTTTTACAGGTGCCTGTGATAGCAACCTTAGCCTCATCGTTAAATAGCTGTTGTAGTTTATGATGAATTTAGTATCACTGTCCAACTGAATCTAAAAACCCTTCACAAGAAAGGGACACCATACAAGACTCAAATTGCTTTCCTGCAATGTTTTTTACTTATATTCTTCAGGGCAAACACCTGATAGGGAAGGATTTTGGTTTCAGCTGCATTCACCTCTCTAGTTGGCTGCTATGGGGTTATTGTCAGGAAGCAACTCAGTGTCATTGCTGATGTGTTCCGTCTACTGGATTCCCCAACTCTGCCAGGCTCCATGCCCTTGCAGTGTCCTTGCTATCTTCCTACTGGATATAGTTTAAAATACAGGACTTTTTTTTTAACCTTTTTTTTTTTTTTTTCCCCCTTAACAAACTATTCACGGTTAGATTTTGGACCATGCTATGCAGATTTGTAATGGGAGATAGTTGCTTGATCATGAGTCCTGTCAATTAGTCATCTAGGGTTCAAGAGGATTTGATTTAATTGAGCACAATTAGTTTAGTACTTTGTAGGGATGGGGATATGATATTCATTTACTCTACTCTGGAAAAAAGAAAAATACCTTTACCTTTACCTTTTTAACCTTTACCTTTTTTTAACCTTCACCTTTTTTTAACCTTCATTTTCAAATATCATTATCACAGATTTTGATCACATTGCAGAGCTGTCATTTATGAAGTCCATTGCAGCAGGCTCTATTTTTTCTTCTGCTGTTTTAGCAGTACCATTTGAAAGACTTTACATATTAATTGAGCTCAATGTGAAAGATACCACATTTTTTAACATCGGTCTAAGTATTTATGTTTAAATAGATGTTGGAGTGAAAACCAGCAAAACTATACAAAATAAATAAAAGGTTTGTACAAGAAGGGAATGAAGAGGAGAATGAAAAGTGTGCCAAATCAAGATCCAGTGTTTCACTTTTTGTCATTCTGACTGCAAAGATCTTCATCATTGCTATGTGGCTTTGCTGCCCTTCTGAAGTCTATCCACAGAATCTACACCATCTGCCACTAACCTTCTTTCCCTGAGGACCAGATTCTAGCTGATGCAAAAAGTGCAACCCCAATGATTCCTTTACATGTGACCTGATTTTGATTCAGACTTTGCCTCAGGGTTGCTTTGTCTACTGTCATCACTCCTGTTGTCAGACCTGACACAGGCTGAGTTTCTCCCAGAGGCTTGGCAAGGAGTGACCTTGGCATCCTTGCAGAGTTCCATTAGCTTCAAATCAGGTCACCCTCTAGGACCTGGTTGTAGTTCTGGGACATAAGCTGAAAGCTCTTCAAGAAAAATATTTAATCTCATTACGCTCTGAAATTTCATTTACAGAAGCTTCAAGGTGAAATGGAGGTTACAGTCACACAGCAGTGCTCATTGCTTGATTGTTTCACACTTCAGTAATATTACCCTTTTTTGTGACTTTCGCTGCCAGAAAATATACGTTATCCTAATCTTTAAAGAATGTTCAAGACAATGGCATAATATTAACTATGTCTTCAAATGCTCTTCTGACCTTTCAAGAAATGTGTTTTCTCAGCAGAAATCCACCCATTTGATGACATTAGTTCACTGCAAACTGATGGTCCCACGGTTACATCCATCTTTTAGCAAAATCATAGGCTTTCCTTTGAAATTTGCATTGATGGATGCATCTCCTAACATATGTTTTTTGACACTGCTCTCTATAAATAGCATCCTCAAATATCTGTAAAGAGGAACTAAAATAATTCTGAAATTCTTTTGGTTGTATTACTTTTTCATGCTCTCCCTCTACCTTCAGGTCTTCTCTTCCCATCCTGTTTTAAATTCTCCAAGTTGGAGCGGGAAATGAAGCTCCTTCCACAGGTCTCCTATTTGTAGGTTTCTGACTCAGATTATGAAGGTCTTACCTTCCCCTTGGAGGGGGAAAAAGGGATACAACAGATGGTTCTCTCTCTTTTTGACTATTTATTTGGTGAGGTCTGCATTTTCTTTTTGGAGCTCCTTTCCGATGAGTTAGGAAAAAAAAGCCTTATCTCTGCAGTGTGTTTTACTTTCTGAAGTGGGTTTTCTCTGACAACCCCAGCTGTAGCACTCGTACCACTTTTCTCCGTACTCAGTTTTTAAAAGAGAGAATTTTTTTTTTTTTTTTTTTTGTGAAGTCAGCTTGGCAGCAGTGCTTATTTGCTCCTTCTTCATTTGCTGGCCATTTCTCATCACCTGTCTCTTTCTACACTATGGAGAAGGCACAAACAGCACGCTATTTTAGTCAAGAGACTGCAGCAATAGCAAAAAAATACATCACTAGGCTGAAAAAATTCTAATGCTAACTTTCATTAACAAGCAAATGAGAGAAGTCACAGGATTCATTAATAAAACCCAAAATACAATATAAAAAAATTGACAATGCAGAGTCGTTACCTCTAGTCCTCCAACCTAATAAACAGGCATTTGCTTAGTTCTGTTTGCAAAAAGCCTGAGCATATAGCAAGAATAGTAATTTTTATACCTTTTTTCTATGTTTCAATAGCCATTGATATTGCATCTGTGTGCTACCAGATAACTCAAAACACAAATTTTATCCAGTCTGAGGGCAGGCAAGGGCAGGAAGGAAGGCTTGCTGGCATTTCTTCAAATGAGCACTGAAGCATACAATACAGTGTTTAAACCCTTTTATTTTCAGGCATGTAGGAAAAGAGATAATGCATTGAAACTTATTCCAGGAGAAAGCCTGAAACTTCAAAGACAGCACAGCAACATCTTTTGAGAAAAACTGACCATACAGAATGAGTTTAAATTGGCTTCTTACTTTGCTTCATAGGATTTTCTTTTGATCTCATACCACAAGACCTAAAGACAGATTTATTCTATGATCACACTGGAGCCTAAATCCATTGACTGGTAAAGAGTTTGCAGGGATGCTCCCTGTTCCAAGTAAGCCCTAATCTCTTGAGAATAACATAAAGAATTAATTTTCTGTAATTTTTTCAGGGCAGAACTCTTGCAAATTACCCTAGAAAGATTGCCTTCTGGGTATGCTGAGACATTCCTCATGCTAAACATTTAATATATTTTTCCTTCAGTATACCTTGCTTCCTTTTATCCCCAACAAGTACCTAGGGACCAATTGAATGTGCAATAGAAACCTTCGTCTTGTTATTTTTTTAATTTGATTTTACTCAATGAAAATACTGTTGACAAGTCACCTTTTTTGGAGGAGAAATTGCTGGAAAGTTTTGAAAGCAAACTATTTCCCAGCAGAAGAATAGTGAAAGACTTGCAGCAATATTTTTGCTAAAGAATGTTTTTTCCTCTGTACTGTGGAAAAGAAAGGTCGCAAAGACTACCTTTTCTTAGACACACAGATTTTGGTGATGTTAGCCAAAGAAAGGTTTATGCCTTTCCAAGAAGACCGACTGATCGTTGCTGAAGACACAGGGAGAGGTCAAAACAAAAATTTGAAACAAAAATAAACATTTTTACACTGATCATTTCTCCAGAAAAACAGGATTTTTTTCTCAGTCTGAAGTTGAACAACTGCCTTTTAAAGTCTCAGAAATTGTCATAGGACCTGTCATATTCCAGTAATTTCTAACAATAGCTCCATTTACTAGGTAATAATGCAGTTTAAGCCCAATATCAAAAACAGAGACCAAAAGAAGATCCTGTTTTTGCAAATTGTCATGGAAACATTCAGTAATGTCTTCAGAGAAAGTCTAAGGGGCACATTTCTAATGGAAGTCTGTAAATGACAAACCAAGAGGAATCTTTTAGGGAAAGAAAAAACAATTGTAGTCAAAGACAATATGTTTGTAAGGAGATTTCATACTTTATTAAATTAATGAATATATAGTTGGATTAAGAAGCTTTAACATCTTTAATTTAGCTTTTTTAAAAAAAATGTTATTGGTATCCTATTCCAATAGCTTAGTAAGAAAAAGAAAAAATCCTGGATCAATCATAACAAAAAGGAAAAAAATGCCAATTATTTAAATTTTTGCTGATTTAAAAGTTTATTGTGTTATTTGGGAAAGAGGCCCAGAGAAAGCTGATTGACAGAAGTGCTCTTGAGCTCATATTGCTATAAGTGTCTTCCTGTTCTTCAGTTTGGTGTGTAATATGTTTCAAACACAAGAGATCATCTTTCTTGCAGAGGTGATCTTCAGGGACTGCTTTCCAGCATGCTTTTATTTTTCACCTAAGAATAGCCAGACACTATTTATTTAATCAGTAAAGGACCGTCAACAGGACACTACGCACTTTTGACATTACTCTGTGTATGAAGTGCAGAAATTGCATACCTTATAAATGCCACAGAGTTTTTGGTAAAGTGAACGTAGGTTCTTTCCTCGAGTATTAATTATTAAGGTT
The DNA here is from genome assembly GCA_026261815.1 of Monarcha castaneiventris obscurior. Classification (NCBI taxonomy): domain Eukaryota; kingdom Metazoa; phylum Chordata; class Aves; order Passeriformes; family Monarchidae; genus Monarcha; species Monarcha castaneiventris. Next base: position 42,103,138 of record JAMPIT010000575.1, read on the forward strand.
CTTGGTGTTTTCAACAGAATTAGTTTTTTCCTTTAAAAGTTGCTTTAATTGGTAAAACATTGCTATCTATTCCACCCAGAACACCTGTCTTCCTTTGTCTTCCTTTGTTCAGCTTTTCTACTTCTACCACCTTTCCTTCCGAAAACCTGCATTTCTGATTGTAGCTTTTCTCACTTATCTATTATCTTGCTTTAGATTGAGCGCCCATCTCTTCATTCCAGAAAAGTTCCTGCCTGAAACAACTACACGTGCAAAAGGAGCAGGGAATTTATTATGGGAACTTGGAATACTTCCATCATATTCAGAATAGGGATTCCACCTCGTCTGTTAAAACATAATTACCTCATCATAGACAATATGCCTCATTTTTGTCTAGCTTGCTATGTATGCCTTTTTTAATTTTATTAAAATGTCTCTGAGTAGGTTATTTTTATATTCTTGTCCTTTCTTTTTGCTATGTTTACTCAAACATCTCTGAACATAGTATTTATACTACCTTGCAAATTCCTTTTGCTTTATTTACTATGGATTTTAAATTTTCATTTCAGGCACTAAGATGCATCTCAGTGCTGAAGCATGCCTTGTTATAGGCATGCACAAATTTATTGACAGCAGCCAATTCAGGATCAGTGCTGTTCTCATCTTGATTTGCCAGGGCAACTGTGTTTTAATATATTTATGATATAAAAAAGAATATTCTTTGAGCTTATTATAAGATCCACTCAATAGCTTAGAGACAAACAAGGAGCTCCACCAAAATCTTCCTCACTATTCTAAGCCTCTGCCCACCAATCTTTTGTGAGATACTCATTCGTGTCTCTGCTCCGATCAATTTGCGTGGCCTCACAATAGTGAGGTCAGCAATAACTAAGGTCAGGGATTTCTGGTAATACCAAGGAGCTGCAGAGACTTGAGGGAAAAATAAACAATTTGGTATCTGAAAGATTGTTGTTCAAGTAAAAATATGTGACAGTCATCTAATAACTCATGTTTTCTTTTTTTCTTCACTTCAGACTGCATGGTGCACAGGAACAAATGGCATACTTCTCCATGAGAACTGGACACAAATACCTGTAGCCTTTTACAAAAATTACCATGCTACAAGCCTTCCCCAAGTACTTACATTTGCAGTTGTGCTATGTCCTCTCCTCAGAAGGTCAGCTTCAGCTCCTACTCCTAAGGGAGTTATTCTTGTCACATGAATGCTTTTGCTTTGCTAACTTTTGTACTGACTGTTGAAAGGCAATTGCAGGCAGTGCAAAACAACACTCTGATTAACATAGTTATGATTTGAGCCAAGAAGGCCTGCTGGAAATTTTTCCCTTTAATTTTTATTCACTTTTGGACTGAGTTCTTAGGAAAAACAATCCCCGTTTCCAGTGAGTTTAGATAATACCTATATTTAACACTTCTGTCAAGCAGCTATATTGAGATCCCTACTCACTTTAACTGCTTATGTAAGACAAATTATTGGACGCTAGCTGCAAGATAATAGGTCCTTTAAACAGACTAAAGCAATGCCCTCTAATTTTACTAAATAAAAACTCTGTAAAGCAGTGTTCATTAACTAGCTCTAAATGTCTTCTGACTAATCTTTCCATGCACGACCGATCTGTATTATGCTTCATAAAAAATTATGGATCAAAAGGTTCAAAAGAAACTGATGAAAATTTTAAAAAGCCAATTCCTTTATAAGATTTTTTCCTAAGAAAATGCCATTTATCTCCTTTCCAGAAATAGAAAGGCAAAATACTAGCCCCAGTCATCAACGAGGGTATCAATCCAGTTCACCTGACACTTTCTTAATATTGAATGTGGTGAGAAGAGAATGTAGCAGAGTATCAAAGAAAATTGATTTATTTCATGAGAACAGGCCTGAAATATTATACAGAGGTCTCAGTATCCATGCATTATTAGTATAATGTAGAACACTGGACTAACAGATTAGATCTAAATAAACTGGATCAGCAGTGTGCTTCCAAAGTGAGATTCAAACTCTCTGGATTCTCAAGGAGTGATCTCTTTGGAGATCTAGAACTGTACCACCTTAGATGAAAATAAACTGGAAGAGGAGCTCCAGAAGAGTGGCTGATGCACTCCATCAACCAATGGTCACTCAGCCCATTAGGCCAAAGTAGAATGAGCCGGAAGTAAAGAAAGAAAAAACAACAAAAAGCCAAAACAGCAAAACAAAAAAAAAAAACTCCAGAATTTCACTGCCAATTGTTTTCCTTACAGATGGTACACTCCAACTGGTCAGTCACTGTGTGCTAACATAGGCACAGCCAGCTGCTACTCCTCTTGGAATTGCAAGTCCAGTCCCTTCATAGGAGCTTGAAGATACTTAGTACATTGTTTCATATCTACATGGGATACATTTTAATCCATGCCTCAATATTACACATTTTCTTCTATCATGCATGGTGGCGCTATTGAATGCATAAAGAAATTAATGAAAATGGAAAACAGTCTTAAGCCTAAATAAAGAAGTTTGACTGCCCAAGGTGATCATAAACTATGAGACTTCTGCACACCCTCTGCCTGTGCATTATTCAGGTAAACACTGTGGTTGAGCATCAATGAAAGTGGTTTGGGTTTTTGTGGGTTTTTTTAGGTTTGACCAGGTAAAATTTAATCATTATAGTATGAAATAAATACAAAAAAGTAACCAGAAAGGATGTATGTAACTCTACACACACTTGACCACTGATGGCCAACAATTGAAACATGTTCTACTCCTCAGGAATAAAGAAGAAAATCACCCTCAATATTTTATACCCCAAGCAGCTTTCATTTTCAACTTTTGAACTCTTTTTTTCATTGCTACCTCTGAGGAAAAACTTGCCTCATAGCAATGTAAGTTATAGAGGGAATGGCAGCTTGAAACAAGAGAGGATTGCCACTTTTCATAAGAAGTCTGCCAAGCTGACAGCCAGAAAACATTACCAGCTAGGAAATTGTCCTTGGAGACGTGTTTTGGTCTCCTTCACCTTCATCATTCCAGTGATGTCCATGGACTCAGTGTACATCTCAAGAAATTTTACATGTCTCGTCTCTCTCCCAGTCATTCTTACAAGTGAGCTGCTCATGTCCCAGACATTCTTACAAAGGATGAAAGTTTCCAGATGAAACCTCAAGTGAACTGTTCCCATTATGGTTCAGTAAATGCCTTCCCAGATTCTTCCACACAGGAGAAACCTCATCTCCTCCTTTGGAGCCTATTGCATAGTCTGTTTGCAAAAGTTTTTTCTTTTATCTACCATTCAAATCTTATTCTGCAGGAATAGCTTTTAAGCCAAGTAACTTCATCAACAATAATGAAAAATGATTGAGAAAAATTTTCATGTTTTCAAGGGGATCTAGAGAAAACATTGTGTCTTACCCTACCAAGAGGAAAATCATGTAGGCATGAACAATACAGTAAGAGAATAAAAAAAAACAAGCACAAGTCAGATGGTAAGCAGCACTTTTTTCAGGAGGCTGATATAATTAGGTTCCTTGGATCTCCACGTACCTGAGTAATTGTCTTAGTAAGGGGAATATTCTCTCTCACACAGTCAACATTTTCAGTGACCTGACTCACAGGAAGTTTTGGGCCTGGCAAATCAGACTCAAACTTTTTTGTTTCAAGGTTGTACAAAGAAATACCATTTCTTGATTATTTGCACTTCTTGTGAAACTTGCACCTTAATGAAATTCTTTACTCAAAAGAAATGTTGTCCCTTTTTTCTAAAAAATTTGTTTCACCAGATAAATTCTGGTGGATATCAGTCATATACAACATAAATTTCTCCCACATCACTGCACTTAATCTCAGCGAAGAAAAAACCCTAAACACAGAGCTTTCTTGTGTTGCATCACAGAAAATGAGGAATCTAGCAAATACTACAGAGGACTGCATGCAGTATACATTTTGAGGAAGCACATTCAGGAAAAAAAAAAAAAAAAGGTTGATTTTTCCTCTTAGTTTCATTTGAATAATCAAACTCTAAATTGGTGCACTTAAATGGAAGTCAAGGAACTTGGAGTGTGATGGAGGAAGCAGTAATCAATTTGAAAAGATGTTGAATCTCTGATGAATGTTGAATATGTCAGATTAAGTTATGTCCTAGAAAGGGTGGTTCCCTGAACAACTGCTAGTCACTTTAAATTATTCTGCATTTCAAACAGGAAATCATCCAATTAGACTAACAGCTGCAGAGATTGGAATAAGACTTGCATATTAGAAAATTAAAGAAAATGCAGCTGAGTACTACGGAAAGGAGCTAAGGTAAGTCATTTTCCCTCTTCTTTTCTGTAATAAAACTTAATTTCAAGGACTTTTAGGATAAGGAAACGACTGAAAATTTATTACATGTGATTAAAATGGGAAAAAACATTTACCATGAATTACGCTGGATAATATTTTTTTCATATGTATGTTCTGTTTGTCCTGAAATATCCACTATTTCTTTCGAGGTGGTAGAGACTTCTGTATTTCTTCTTGTCCCAGGTCCGTTCCAATACCATCACTATTATTTCCAAATGTTTTAAAGAAGATAAGCAACAATATTATATTGCAATGACTCTTTGTCTAAGAGTCATCTCCATTTGAAGCTTTCTTCGCAAAGACAATCTGAGACTGGAAACTACAAACTATATGTGAAAACGGAAAACATAGGTGAGGTCTGGAAAAACAGTAACACAGAAGATGGAAATGAAATTCTCTATAGTGAGAAAAGCCAACCTCACTAACAAACAGAATTCTGATGCCAGGGAAAATAGGATGATGAAAGAAAAATCTCTTGAAAATACAGCATACTATTAAAACACCTTGGGCCTTCTACTGTATCTGAGATAATATATAAAACCAATATAATTTTACCTAGACATTTCCATGTGGTTTTCAGAATCAGAAGATGTTAGCCATACTGTATGTCAAAATTATCTTTAACTTTTAGTAATCGGATTAATACTAGACATCAGTCTAAAAAGCAAAATGGATAGAATCATGAAGTGTCAGCCACAAATTATAAATTTGTTTTATTTTTCTCTGTGAAGAATTGTCTTTTAAGCCAAAAAAAAAAAAAATTAAAAATTCGCATGGTAAAACTTTTTATTTTCATAATGACCCTCTCAGATACCTACAGATCCCCTACTGCAGCTTTTGGCAGTGTACATCACATAAGTGTCCTTCCAGAGACATTTCTCATTTCTGAAGAGGTTGCTCCTGCAGAAATCTCAGGTTAGAGAAGGGAAAGGATTTCTTCAAACTGGCCATGCACTGGATGTCCGGGCACATTCCCATGCTACATACACTATTCCGCCTACAGCATTTCCTCCGAAGTGTTTTGCCTAGGGTCTCTGTCCCCTTGGTACACATGCAACATCTTCTAACTTACCACAAGAGTTCACTGAAATCACGACTAAATCTCTAGCAGGCAGAAATACAGACTTTAAGTGCTGTAATTCCTCTCAGCCCATCTTAAAATGCTTCATTCCCCTGATGGATGTTAAATGAGCCTCCAACCATAATTAGGAAAAAGTCTAATAATTTTCCTTTATATGTAATTTCAGTTTGCTTTCTTCTGAAGATCCTTAACTAATGTTAAAGCTTTGGAAGTCTTGATAGGATCAAAGACAAATTCGCCAGGAAGAATATATTGAGGAAAGTGACTAATTTCTTATACCAGTATATATTCACCTCACATCAAGAGTTCACCAGCTCTGTAAAAATTAGATCGAATTGCCACTGAAAGGATTGCTTTCAGTTAAAATGTATCATTTCAGTAAGAAAGTGGAATTAAAGAAAATCCAGGAGACACTCTTGCTTGCAGAAAGACAGAGGATTCAAAGACAGAACTGACCCTAAGGAATGAATTTTTCTGGCCTGACAATGTAATCAGTTAGGAAAAAATACTCTTTAAGCCAGAAATTTGTTCAAAAAGTATAATTTAACTTTAAAATTGATTAAGGAGTATGTTTAAATCATTGGATGGAATTGAAGGTTCAAATGGTTTAAGCAGAAAGCCTGTTGCTTTTAAGTTAAACACAAGATGCTTGTTCTTGGGAAAATTAAAATTTGCATTAAAATTATAGGTTTAATATTCACCAATGTAGTAGAGCAATTATCTAATGTATTGTGACCAAAGGGTACACAGCACTGCATTGGAATGTATCATATGGACAAATGCATGGAAATCGCTCTGACTGCTGGTGAAATGCAAAAGTATGTGGGAAGAAACCTCTTTGTCTTAACATTGCAAAACCATTTTGGTCAAATGTTCCAGTCCAAAACATTGGAAAGTGTAATTAGGATACAGCTGCTAAAGCACAGCTGGTCGGTGCACACAAGTCCTTGAAGCTTGTGCAAGTCCAGTGCTTGGCCTTGATTTACACTGATGTGTGAAACAAGCAGAGTCCAGAGATGTCCAGCTGCCTACCACAGTACTGCTCTCAACCAGAAATTAAAAAAATAAGTTTTCAATTACATGCATGGAGCTGAATTTAGTCAGGAGATCTGCAAAAATCTGTACTTACCTACTACCTTGTTTTAGGCCTGTAGTCAGTGTATCGTGCCAAGGGAAAATCCAGAGAAGTCATGGGACATCACTTTTCACCTCCTGTCAAAGGCTGTTTCCTATATTTCTTAATAAGCATCACTTAATTTACTTAATTTTACTGTAACACATTTAACATATGAAAGCACATTTAATGTATGGTGAAATCATGATACAAGACCCATTGAAAATCACCTTTGAGTTGTGCTTTTTTTTTTTTTTTAGAGCTTCTCAGTTACCTGAAGGAGTCCTTTTAGTGATCATTAACTATTGATTTGAACCAGCAATGATAGTTTGTATCCTCAGTGTATCCTGGTGTGGGGGCTTTTTGCTGTCTACTCAGAGATTTTAAGACTCTTTCATAGACTGTTTAATCTAAGCAGCTTTTCTTAACCTAATTCTTTTAAGCAAGTGAAGAGTAACTGCAAACCTCTAATCTAACCTCACATCTACCAGCAGCCAAGACTTCCAAAGATGAGCTCCCAACCCCTGTTTAGTTGTTAGATCTGTCTATACTATGGCAAAATTATTTTTAGCTTTAAATAACTCATCAATTAGGTGATTTGTGGAGAGTCTAGGAAGGAAACGTAATCAGACAATTTAAAGCTTTTGTCAGCTGTTTTTAAAAAAGCAAAATCATTGTCAGTTTAAAAAAAGGGAGTTTTGCCATCCACAGATAACATCAAGGAGGGGTGTTTGGCTAGGAGGAAGTCAGGCAGATGCAGAAAACCAAAAATCTGATCAATCTAATGTGCACATATACATATATGTAGGCTTATAAGTTTAAATGTGGCCAAACATTAGAATATCTCTCATAGCAGCAGACAAAACACTTCCATGGAAAAGCAGTGACACTTGAGAAGACTTAAAATACTAGTGGATGACATTCTCAGTGACCTGTGTCCGTTCTGGTGCCACAGCCTAAGGGTTAATGCGATCCCTGCATGTATTAATTCTGCTACCGGTGGCCAAGGGAATGACATTCCTCAGAAGCTGATGGACTGGAGGACTCAGAGAAATGCAACAAGGCTTAGTGAGGGGTTGAATAAAGCCTTAGAAGGAAAAACCTTAGGAGCTCAGTCCAACAAAAAGAACATAAATGGATAATTAGAACACATTCTACAGGGACAAGACACGTAACAGCAGACTTTCCACTCTAGCAGAAAATGTGAAGCTGAAAGTGTGAAAGCTGAAGATGGAAAAAATTGGGTTGAAGTTCGAATATATTATGAGAGTGAACAATTGAGTGTTTTGGTTGGAATATATGTATAGATGTTCATCCTCTGCAAATAATTGTAAATAATACACAATACTTTAGACAGCAGTGTATTTTAAGAAACTGGTAAGTGCTCTTAAGTAGTTCCCAATAATTATTCACATTTTTCTCTTTACTTTCTATTTACCAGTTGACTAAGCCTATAATTATCTGTATGCCTGTGAAACTAGCTCCTGGTATGCACCAGAGAATGTGTTATTGGTTTCCACAGAAGCATAATCAAATCATGAAGGCTCACAAAAGTCATCATTAATTTTTAGGCTTGAATCAGTTCTTCAGTACCTTTAAAAAAACCTAAAAAACAAAAGAGGACTACCCTGGAATTTACTCACTCGCAATGTTATATTTTAAATTTAAGAAAACAGTCACTAATAATTTAGAAAAACTATTTTGCTGTTAATATTAAAAGATAAAAAACTCCGGTATATTTACATTTGCAGGTTCTATGTATCTTTAATTTTAGGTCATAGTTTCTAGACGCGCTTGACCATTTATCTCGTTCTCTCTGTTCTGCTTTGGCTTTCTTTGGCTAACATCAGACTCCCTCATCCTCTCTTTTGTCAGTTAGAAGACTAGTCTCAAGGCCAGAAAGATCATTTACTTCCACCTTGTCCTGGACTCAGAGAAAAGGTAACCATGCATTGACCTTCTGGTACGTTTCACCCTTATTAAATGGATTTAATCCCTGTGATTTTAACACTCCAAGGAAATCTTCCCATTAGATTTCAGAAATATCAGCTAAATTTTCATGCATACAGCAGCATTTCTAGCCTTTACCAATGATTCTGAAATCGGTATATAAGCAAATAAGAACTTTTTCTCCAAGATTTTATTGCTGTAGATACTATTGTACTGACATGTTAATTTTCTGCTGAATTAATGGTCTTTATCTGCTCCCTTTTTCTGTACGTGAACATATTCTTTTATAAAAACTAGATGAGAAAATTAGTAAGATGGAACCAGTGTAATTTATTTTTACATTGTTATTTGTTTACACTTATTTGTCTACTTTGTTCATTATTTTCCTCTGTTGTCAGCATTTTAGAGAAATGAAAACTTTTCAGTGAATTATACATTTAACTGTATTACAATATTTCTTGGTGAGATAATATTTACACTTGAGATACATTCATTGGAACTTTATGCCATTATTAAACCTTTTTGCTTATTTCTTAAATAATTTAGAAAAACAATCAGTTAATTTAATGTGAAGTTATTTTTTATAATCAGTTCTTGCATTCTTAACCAAAACTGACAAAATCCTGAAATTAAATGTTAAAATGAAAAGCTGAAAAATGCTGTTTTAAAAGACCAAAATCAAAATCTGAGCTTTTCAAAGCAATCTTTATTAAAAAGTCGTTTCAAGAAATAGTGACATTTCAATGACCTCGGCACTGCACTTTTTAGTGAACTAACTATTCATTTCATTATTCATCTTTGTTTCTTGAGCTTATCCAGATAGATTGCTCATTCCTCGTGCATGGAGAAGAAATGACTTACTCATTTTTCCTGGCTGATGTTGCAATACATCTTTCCCTAAAAAAGGTTGTAGGACTGACAGGAGCAAAAAAGGGAAAGATTAACTGTCTTGAAGCTATACATTAATGCTTGGGATACATGAGAAGAAAAATTAATGTTTCCCTCTTCCCTGTGGGTCTTAAAGTGGTTAGTATTAAACAAGGTTGCTCATAATGGTAATAAGTTTTTCCCTGTTATAAATTATTTCTGTTTTGAAGGGGAACACACAAGGCACAGAACCTTGCTGTCTCACAAGACATGGTCTTGCATAGAGCGTATTTTCACTGGGTCAACTCAGAGAAACTGCTGAAACCAGGAAAATATCCTACAGAATTGGTATTCCCTTTTTCCCCCCTCAACTTATTAGTCACTGGTGTTTCTTTCCACACTTAACAATGATGGGAATGTAGTGGCTCTGTTTCTTAGAAAATATTGTTTTCCATGTATTTTCTATCTGGATATAGTCTGAAGACCTTAATCTCACTTGGGCATTTGGATACCTGCAATCCTTAAAGAAATTATTGCTTTGTGTATACCAAGAATATGATCAAGTATATGCATGCAATTGTAGGAACTCTCTAGTGGTCCAACATACATGATGTAATGGTTGATTAGTAGAAGAGAGAAAGGATAATGGTCATGGGAAAAGGAACCATTTCACAGAGAAAAAGCATGATAAAAGACATCATATCTATAGAGACAAAAATAGTAAGAATTATTTTTAGTCTCATACTCCTAATTCTATAATCAACATTAAAATTAAAAATAAAATTAATATTGATGTGGAAAATTTACTGCTATATATATAATGATCATATTCCCTAACAGAAATCCCAATAAACATATCTGCTGCAATGCAAAATAATGTGGAAGAGCCAGAGGTTGATCTTGGCTGGCTGCTGACAGCTGCTCCATCACTCCTTTTCCTCAGCAGGACTGGGGGAGAACATACAATCAAAAGTTCATGGGGACAACATAAATACAGGAAGATCATTCAGCAATTACAGTCATAGACAAAACAGACTTGAATTAGGAAAGCTAATTAAATTTATTGCCAGTAATTTAGAGTAGGATAATGAGAAAAAAATAACAAATTTTGAAACACCTTTCCCCCACACTCACATCTTCCCAAGCTCGACTTTCTTTACTCCTGACTGTTCTACCTCTTACCATAAGCTATGCGAGGAGATAGGGGATGGGGCTGATAGCCAGTTCATAATACTTTGTCTCTGCTGCTCCTTCCACCTCACACTCTTCCCCTGCTCCAGCGTAGGATCCTTCCCACAGGAGACAGTCCTCCATGAATTCCTCCAGTGTGATTCCTTCTCAAAGGCTGAAGTTCTTCATAAACTGCTTCAGTGTGGGGACTGCCATGGGGTGCAATCCTTCAGGAAAAACTGTCTCCATCATGGGTGCCCATCATGGGATCCCAGAACCTGGCAGAAAACCTGCTCCAGAATGTACTCCTCTCTGTTTGGGTCCACCTGTCCTGACAGGAGCCTGCTCCAGCATAAAGGTCCTGCAGGGTCACAGCTTTATGCAGGGTACATCCAACTGCTCCGGTGTGGAGTCCTCCGGAGACTGCAGGTGTATCTGTGCTCCCTCATGGGCTGCAGGGGCACAGCTGCCTCACCATGGTCTGCACCACAGGCTGCAGGAAAATCTCTGCTCCAGCGCCCGGAGCACCTCCTCCCCCTCCTCCTGCACTGACATTGGTGTCTGCAGGGCTGTTTCTCTCACACATTCTCACTCCTCTCTCCCACCTGCTGTTGTGCAGTATTTTTTTCCCTTTCTTAAATCTATTATCCCAGTGGTGCTCCCACCATCGCTGATGGGCTCAGCCTTGGCCAGTGGTGGGTTCATCTTGGAGCCAGCTGACATTGGCTCTGTTGGACACAGGAGAAGGTTCTGGTGACTTCTGAGAGGAGCTGCTGATTTTCTGATCCCCATCTACCAGAAGCTGTCCACACAAACCCAATACTACTATGCAGATACCCACAGGCTAATATCTACATTTAGATAGTCTAATTTTCAACTGAATGGTGTATTATATGTCCACAGCCCAGGACACAGTATTTAATATAGAGTTGTCTAAAGCATTTCTCAAATGTTATTGAAGGTAAAGTGTAAAATTTCATCTACAGGGCAAAAAGACATTCATTTCCTATCTCACAATAAGATGCTAGTGAAAGATGTAATTCCTATGGGTCTGTGGCTGTGAGAAGGGTTAACCCAGGGGCAAATCAAGCATGTGGGAAGAATCACAAGTAGTGTGAGTCAATGCCGGTGTGACACTCTCTGATCATCTGGACCACACAGTTCATCAGGAGTTCTGAGGGCACATGGATGTATAAAAAAAGCTTTCCACTAGCTAAGTCCTTATTAGCTACTCTGAGGCCTTCATTTCACTACCAGTAAACAAAGCACTTGCCTTCCAAAAACATACTTCAGCTGATCAAATACATATTCTGATTATGAATGAGTTGCATGCAGATATGTTTGCAGATATATCTACAAGCATGCAGATATAATAGTTTAGTGGCACTTGGGCAATATTGAATATAAATTATTATTTACATAATTACAGCATCCAAGATTGTACTCCCTCATTGCTGAAGAGAACTTTGGGGATTTCCTTAATAACACATAATTCATTTTCTTTTGACACTGAAAGGCTGGTTATTCAAGTAGCATATTGTTGGTACTGTAGATGCTCTGCAGTTAATGTTGTGGGGGGAAAACACATTTCATTTGAAAAAACCAAACTTTAACTGTCATTTTCTCCTCTGAGTTAAGACAGAGGGAGACTTGTAATTTACAAAGTCATACAACTCTACCTGATGGAATAATATGATTGAAAAAATCTTTGTTTACGCATTCTCCAAGTCTTCTAAAAAACAAATGCTGAAGCTGGAACATTCAACTAATTTAAAGTTAACTAAGATTTTTCACAGTTCTGCTCTTTGTTTTTGTACTCGTTTGCTCTTTCTTCTTTAGCTCATGTTTTGCATAATAATATTGTATCAACATACTGCAAGTAAACAATACAATTAGTAATATTAGCATTCAAGGTATCTTCAGTCTGGACCCCTTTGTACTCAGTCGAATTCTCTTCAAAGAATTTTAAAGCTGCAAGGGAAAGATGTTCTTTGCCTTTCACAGAGATGGAATATATTATTACAGAGATTAAGATCCAGAGAGAAGGCTTTAACTCAGCAAATGGGATGAGCATAAAATGTAGGACCTTAAATCCAAGATAGTAATTCTTAAAATATCTCTACTTTGAATGTGGCTTTGTGGCAATGATGTCTGCACTCTGTCCAGCTTCTTTCTCAGGAGTTGATGGTGCCTCCTCACCGTGTTCTTCCTGTAGCAACAATTAACAGTGGAAATATATGGCAGAAATACTAAAAATATTAGTGCAGGGGAAGAAAACTGGTACTGAGAGCGTGATCAAGAAGCTGTAGCTCCCTTTGACAGACCAGCGGCACATCTATTGGGCCACAGAACCTTCCTCCCAATTCTCTTTTTCAGACTCTCATTTTGTGCTCCTGTCCTCACAACAGCACAGCTACCATGGGGCGAATGATGCCATCCCATATGGTGCTCCATGGCCTGGTGCTACTATACTGTGATGGTGTTAGGAACTAAACTTAAAATCAAAATATTCCTGTATTGCTTTTTCTGTCAGATTTGAAAAGGTTATGTATTGACACTTGCATCGTTTGAAAAGCTTTAAAAACATGGGACCACAGCCCAGATGGAGACACCTGAATTTCACCTTATGGCAGGATACTTGAAAAACAAAATAGCCTCTCTACTGGATTTGCCTTGGGAAGCATATTTAAGTTGAAGCAATATAAACTTGTGTACCTTTAGTCAGTGTTGCAAATGTATTACACTAGGAAGCCACTAGATTTTGCTAGATATTTTCCAAAAACCATGGGTTGCTGTGTAAAAATTAAACTTAAAATAGTATGTTTAATCATAAAATTAAAAAAAAAAAGATGATTATGCTTTTTCCCCCCCCCCCCCCCCCCCCCCCCCCCCCCCCCCCCCCCCCCCCCCCCCCCCCCCCCCCCCCCCCCCCCCCCCCCCCCCCCCCCCCCCCCCCCCCCCCCCCCCCCCCCCCCCCCCCCCCCCCCCCCCCCCCCCCCCCCCCCCCCCCCCCCCCCCCCCCCCCCCCCCCCCCCCCCCCCCCCCCCCCCCCCCCCCCCCCCCCCCCCCCCCCCCCCCCCCCCCCCCCCCCCCCCCCCCCCCCCCCCCCCCCCCCCCCCCCCCCCCCCCCCCCCCCCCCCCCCCCCCCCCCCCCCCCCCCCCCCCCCCCCCCCCCCCCCCCCCCCCCCCCCCCCCCCCCCCCCCCCCCCCCCCCCCCCCCCCCCCCCCCCCCCCCCCCCCCCCCCCCCCCCCCCCCCCCCCCCCCCCCCCCCCCCCCCCCCCCCCCCCCCCCCCCCCCCCCCCCCCCCCCCCCCCCCCCCCCCCCCCCCCCCCCCCCCCCCCCCCCCCCCCCCCCCCCCCCCCCCCCCCCCCCCCCCCCAACCCCCCCCCCCCCCCCCCCCCCCCCCCCCCCCCCCCCCCCCCCCCCCCCCCCCCCCCCCCCCCCCCCCCCCCCCCCCCCCCCCCCCCCCCCCCACCCACCCCCCCCCCCCCCCCCCCCCCCCCCCCCCCCCCCCCCCCCCCCCCCCCCCCCCCCCCCCCCCCCCCCCCCCCCCCCCCCCCCCCCCCCCCCCCCCCCCCCCCCCCCCCCCCCCCCCCCCCCCCCCCCCCCCCCCCCCCCCCCCCCCCCCCCCCCCCCCCCCCCCCCCCCCCCCCCCCCCCCCCCCCCCCCCCCCCCCCCCCCCCCCCCCCCCCCCCCCCCCCCCCCCCCCCCCCCCCCCCCCCCCCCCCCCCCCCCCCCCCCCCCCCCCCCCCCCCCCCCCCCCCCCCCCCCCCCCCCCCCCCCCCCCCCCCCCCCCCCCCCCCCCCCCCCCCCCCCCCCCCCCCCCCCCCCCCCCCCCCCCCCCCCCCCCCCCCCCCCCCCCCCCCCCCCCCCCCCCCCCCCCCCCCCCCCCCCCCCCCCCCCCCCCCCCCCCCCCCCCCCCCCCCCCCCCCCCCCCCCCCCCCCCCCCCCCCCCCCCCCCCCCCCCCCCCCCCCCCCCCCCCCCCCCCCCCCCCCCCCCCCCCCCCCCCCCCCCCCCCCCCCCCCCCCCCCCCCCCCCCCCCCCCCCCCCCCCCCCCCCCCCCCCCCCCCCCCCCCCCCCCCCCCCCCCCCCCCCCCCCCCCCCCCCCCCCCCCCCCCCAAAGGCTATAAATGTATTCTTGTAGTACACATTGTGAGAATGGACATTAACAAGGGATTCAAAAAAAAAATTTTTTAGTAAGACCAGTTTCTATGTCTTTTTCTCCTCCTTATTTGTATTGTTCTTTTGAATTTTATTAGGACTTCTAATATTTTTTTCTTGATGTTTGAGTCATAGTTTTCTATGTTTTGGTATATAGACAGAGTAACAATATTTCTTTAGCATTATTTCCATAATAATTTACATAATAAATACATAAAGGAAGAGATGCAAAAATCAAAAGATGCTTCATTTTGTTGGTCCTGAAAAGATGGAATTTTTAGAAGTTTGTAGTTAGATTATTAGAAAAGTTTTGTATAAATAAAAAATCTAGGATGTTTAGATGATTTAATAAGCTTCACTTTTATTAACTTTCATGTACACAAGAATTTGAATCTGTGAGAGATAATGGAGGTTTTGTACTAAATGTTATTTTATTTTAATCTCTTATTAATTTCAGTTATTATTATTTTGTTAAATTGAGTTAACAAATGAAAGCTTTTTTCTGTCCCTCTGGTGTAACCGAGATCCAGACTAAGCAATCAACTTTCACAACAGAATACTGTGATGAAATTTGACAGGGGGTGTGTGGGCAGAAGGCATTGGATTTGTCAAGACCTGTGAAGCAGTTCCTCTATTTCACCACGAAGTTCCTGTCTGACAAATTGTTGGAGAAAAGATAACACAAAATCCCAAATCCGTTTGAAGAATTCTTTTGTAATCATTACTTTAATCAATACCTTTGATTATGTTTCTTAACTAATCTTTCATCTTATTTATGTCAGTCAATCTTAAACGCTTTCCTTAATTTTACATTTATTTTAGATTTTTTAAAATATGATTGCATATCTGATCTTGTTCTGCAAAAGTGATCCACAGTTAAGTGTAAATGACCTGCTAAATAAATTCATTGCTGGTCTTCTATAAGAATACCTCTTTCTTTAATAGACAGATGAGAGGAAGAATATTATACATTGTCTGGCACTTGCATACTATTTAAATCCATGTGTAACTCAATACCTCAACCTTGAAAATTTTGGCCATTACTATTACTAAAAATGCTAGAAAAATCTGAGTGGGAAGGAAGAGGTGGAAATCTCCCACTGGCCATGTAAGTGTGTGTTTCAGAACGGCAGCAATTTGACCTGACCTTACTGTATATTGACACAAAGCAAGAATAAAGAACAGTTCTCTCATTAATTTGTATTTTTAAACCTCAAAACACTTGGACAGCTGTCGGCAAAACTATGTAAGACTTTAACAATATCCAGAATTGCCATCACAAGGCATGAGGAGATGACAGGTTAATGTCCTTCTACATGTACATTACCATAAGCTTGAGTGGAGTTTTGTAGAGCTCTGTCTTCTTAGAGTCTTATGTTCAAATGATTTAGTTGGATGAACTTATGCCTGCTCACATTATGTAGCTGACTGACTCATAATTGGTGCTGATTGCAGAATGGGAAAACCATGGCCTAATTTCAATTAAAAGTCAGAGAACATTCTTTGAGAAAATGAATTTTAGTCTCTTTTAAAAATGCATTATGCCTTCTGTCTCATTTGGAGTTGAATGGTCATTTTATTACCAGATGGCTGTAGCACTGTATCACTGATATAATGTAAATAAGGAATTCAAGTCTGTGACACTGGTGTTTCTCAGAGGGAATTTTTGATTTTACTTTTTAATAACAGGTTTATAATTTTACCTCTTAAATCTAGGTATTTCACCTTATAAAGACTGATACTGGTTGAAGGCACTAGAAAGCACTAATTCAAATGCCACAGTGTTACTTCAAATCATCAAGACCTTTAGTTACCAATCCTTCACAGAATGTTCAACTGCAATACTGCACATGCCAGACATCAAACTCCTCTTTTCATTTAATTCAATGCTGAAAAGCCAGCTGATCTCAGCAGTAGGAAATTAGGCATTATTTTTGCCCAGACAACTGGAGGAAACTGCACAGCTGAAAAGTCAGTCTCCCATTCTTGCATTTAAGAATTTTCTAATTACTTTAGTATTGCAACCAAAAAATTTTTGTATGTTAAGGTCTGTCTATCAGTGTGTATACAACTATTTCTTTAAACTGGTATGGCACTAGTTTATTTCTGCTTCTGGTTTCAAGATTTATTGCTTTGATTTAGTTGAAAGTCGTACTTATTGCACTACTGTGAAACCAGAAAAGCATGTCTTTTCACATTGTGCTGTCTCATTTCAGGTTCACCTCACATTGTAGGTTGAACTGATGCACCTCTGTGTACAGGACAGCATCAGTGCTCTCACCAAATGCAATTTTTTTTTCTGAGGGGCTAAATGGTAGGTGCTGTTGGTATTCATAAGGAAAGATCTAATTTTGATATAGTTTTATTTAGCTGTATCTGAAGGACCAAAATTTTACTATCTAGGATTCTAGAAAATGAGAACATCATCAATGTCAATTGTATTCATTGATGGTATTAAACATGACACCTAAGCACAATTAAAATTCTTTGTTCACAAAAAAACTTGATTTTCAAGTAACTGAAAATTGAAATACCTGCAATTAACTGAATATTCTAATCAAAACCTGTTTTTATGATTCCAGGATGTAAACTTTGAGCCACTTAATTATTTGCAGTTCCCCTTGTTGGAGCCAGTATGCTTCCAATTATTCGCACACATTGTAAACTGCTATGTCCCTTCTTCAACCTATCAAAATCTCAGGGCTGTGAAGCATGTACCTTCTTTTCTAAATTTCTTCTGGTTTTGTAGGCACTTATTTGCATTTTATCTGTATTAGTTTGTGTCAGATGATTTCTTTCACTTCCTCTCTTTAGCATTGGTGGAGTTCACAATCCTGAGGGATATGGGTCAGGTGAATAATAAAGCAAGGACCCAGAATTTTAGGAAAGCAGAACTCCAGTTCTTCAGAAAGTTAGTCAAGAGGACCACCTGGGAAACTGCCCTCAGGGAAAAGGGAGCAGAAAAGAGTGGGAGATCTTTAAGGACATCTTCCAGACAGCGTAAGAGCTAGTGATCTCCAGGTGCAAGCAATGAGGAAAGGAAGATAAGACTGGCATGATGAACCAGGTCCTGCTGGTCACTGAAGGGAGACAAAGAAGTACACAGGCAGAGGAAATAGGAACGGGTGTCCTAGGGAGAGTACAAGGACAGTATTATCTGTAGGAATTGGGTCAGGAAGGTCAGGATGAGAGTGGAGCTGACCTTGGCATGAGATGCAAGGAATAATATGAAGGTCTTCTATACATACATCAGGCAAGATTTGCCCTTTGTGGAGCCATGTTGCCTTCAGTTGCCTCCCTATCCTCCATGGGCCTTAGCACAGCTTCTAGGAGAAACTGTTCCACGATCTTTCCATGCACAGGGCGGGTAGCTCACAGGGTCCTCCTTTTTATGCTTTTACAAAATGGGTGCAGTGTCTCCTATTTTCCAGGCACTCGTAACTTCACTTGACTGCCAAGACTTTTCACTCCTTCATCAATGACCTAGACAATAAGTGCACACTCTGCAAATTTGCAGATGACACCAAGATGAATGATGGGGTTGACATGCCCAAAGGATGGGATGCCATTCAGAGGGACCTGGACAAGCTCTAAAGGTGGGCCCATGAGGACCACATGATGTTCCACAAGGTCTTGCATGTTGGTCGGGTTAATCCCTGGTGTTCATACAAAGTGGGAGATAAAGGGATTGAGAGCAGCCCTGACAAGAAGGACCTGGTGGCTCTGGGCATGAACTGGGGATGTGCATTTGTGCCCAGAAAGCAAATTGTACCCTGGACTGCACCAAAAAATCAGTGGCCAGCAGGCTGAGGGAGTGGACTTGCTGGAGCAAGTCCTGAGAAGGTCCACAAAGACGATCACAAGACTGCGGCACCTCTCCCAAGATGAAGGGCTGGGAGAGCTGGGTGTTCAGCCTGGAGAAGAGAAGTATTTGGGAAGACCTTCCAGCAGCCTTTCAGTACCTAAAGGGGGCTACAAGATAGATGGGGACTGGCTTTTTAGTAGAGCCTGCTTTGACAGGATAAGGGGTAACAGTTTTAAACTGAAAGAGGGTAGATTCACACTAGATATAGAAAGATTTGTTTTACAACTAAGTTGGTGAGACACTGGAACAGGTTACCCAGAGAAATAATGGATACTCCATCCATGAAAACATTCAAGGTCAGATTGGATGGGGCTTCATGAGCAACCAGATCCCACTGAGAATATCCCTGCTCATGGCAGGGGAGTTGGACTATATGATTTTTAAAGGTTCCTTCCAACACAAACTGTTCTATGACTTACTTGAAAACTTTGAAGTGTTGCTGGGTTTTATTAATACTTAGAGATATATAATACATTTTAAAATTTTCTGCCCTCAGACATGACAGTGTTTCAATACCCTATCAAATCTTTTGAAAAAGGACTTTGTTGTAGTTCAAAGAATATTATCTATTACTTATAAATGCAGTGAACTAAAAAGAAAGAACAAATATTTTCAATTAATTTAATATTATTATGTAGAAGGGCTTAAAAAAAATCCCATCCTACTGAAAAAGTGGGTTTAAATTAAATTATTTCTGCATTTTTCCACCAGCATTACAATTCCTGTCTTGAAATGTCATTATCATTGATGCCAAGTTATTACAGTTCAGGAGTTATGTTTCCACAGATATCTCTCCATTCAGTTTTAATGTTATGAGAATTCTTGGTGCTCTCATAACTCATATCAACATTAAGAAAGTTCAGTTAGCTCTACAGAAATCTCTTACTGAAGTGTATTTGTCAAGTGAATAATATGAAATCTGGATCTTCATTGGTTGAGATGTATTTTGGTTTTTCATAAATAACACAGACTTGAATTCAGCTGTGATCAGCAATCAGTGTCTTGCAAGTTTTTATTTCAAATGGCTTACCATGTCCAACTAAATGAAAATATAATCAAGCACACATGGTCCTTTCTTGGACCACTTTATCTGTAAAATACTTCTTAGCTGAATATTCATTCCCAGCTAATCACATGCCACGAATAACTTAAACATGTTCATTGACTTTCACAAACTCCTTTCCAAATATGCAAACAAGAGGTAAGAAATAAACAGCAGAATGATCAGAATTATTATGATGGATAACCAACAATGCTGTGGATTCCTGTAAACATATTTTTAGAGTTATTTGAATGTGTCATACCTGCTATTTGAACACATCAATCCACTGCACAAAGACTGGTCTTAGGGCACTTCAAATTCTTACTTCCCTGCAATATCGCAGGAAACACTTGAGGAATGCTATTGGAAACCATCTGGCAGCAAATAACTAGGAAAAATTAAAAAGCCTATTTTGGTCCTGAGTCCCCTTTTAGTGTCTGCTCTCTGTTCATGTTGTTCACCCAGCTGCCAAGTGGAACAAAATGTACTGCTGCTATTCTGGGGCTCCAAACGGCATGTTTAGGAGGACAGAAAATATAATTCAAGATTCTGCAGCTGAAGGTTTTTGAAAATTTTAAGGTACATAACACTTTAACCTTGTAATAATCTCTCACAATTTGGAAAAAAAAATATTAAAAAAAATGTTTGGAAAGACTAAGTATTCCTGTTTCTGAACAGAGCTATGAATATTTTAAAGTAATTTCAAGGTTGAAAATGAAAGGTTTAATCAGGAAGTCTAAAAGAAAAGACCTAGATAACCCATTACAACACTATAGAGGATTTAAAGGAGCAATGAGATTTGTTTTAGAATTGGCATCAGTTATTTTTCAAGACATCAAGCTTACTCTGTAAGAAGATTTAGGGAAAGTGTGTTTTAGGGAAAGAGGTATCTTACAAGCAGCCAGTCAATGTTGTCATTGAATACTGCAAGTCTGGAAATACATAGCCATCTTTTAGATAATGCTTGTATTTTCAGACATAGATCTGTGCAAGACCCAAACTTGTTTTTTCACCATACAGCTCTTATACTAATAATCCCTAGAAATACCAAACTTCAGGAGAATTCAGTCTTTCTATTTACATTACAAAATTCTCAATGAAGAGAAGCAGATGAGTGTGGATCTTGTTGAACATTTCTGAGTTCTAAGCAAATTATATTAGTACTCTGACTATGTTGGTAAAAAGTGGGCTGGGGCCATTCTGAAGGCAAGTAGCACAAGATAGAGGCTTATATGATTAAAGTCTCTTCTGTCCTCTGAGTAAAATGGCCTTGTAATTACTGTCCATCAGGAGCAGACCTTGGCTAGTGCTATCCAAAGTCCCTTGGCTTTGTCTGTGTAGTGTGAGGTGGCCCAGGTCAAAACCACACCAACATGTTAAAACAGTATCGCTGTAGATAGTCACAGTGCTTGGTCTGGTTTAGTTTTCAAAGTATGGGCTGTGAGTTCACCTGACTCCAAGACAATGGGAGAGCTCACAAAAAAGGGAAAGAACAACCAACAGCTTGCAAAAGCCCAGATCTGTAACACTTGTCTGAGCTAACTAAGCTGCTTTCAGACAGAAGTGCCATTTCTGCACAAGTCAAGTAAACAGGGCTAGGGAACGTTCCCATATACTTGATCATTCACCCAGTGAAATCATTCACATGGTCCCTGGAAAGCTGTTTTTTGACCTAGCCCAGACTCTTCCACAGAATCACAGAATGATTCTCAGGCACAGCACAAAGCCTTCAATTTTCAACAGGCAGGATGTTAAGAGTATTCTGTTCCAATTGACCTCAGTATCCAAGAGCAAACCTGCATATGACTAACTTAGATAGGACCAGGTTGTCATTAGAAATAATATTCA
This sequence comes from Monarcha castaneiventris obscurior, assembly GCA_026261815.1. Taxonomy (NCBI): domain Eukaryota; kingdom Metazoa; phylum Chordata; class Aves; order Passeriformes; family Monarchidae; genus Monarcha; species Monarcha castaneiventris. Next base: position 42,124,547 of record JAMPIT010000575.1, read on the forward strand.
TAGACACTTAGAATGGTTTAAACTATAAAGGACTGCTACAGACCACCTAATCCAGTTTTGCTCAGAGTAGATCCAGTGCATCAGGTTCCTTCTTGACTTATTCAATCAAGTTTTTAGTATCTCCAGAGAAATATACCAATACCTTTAAACAAAAAAGGGCCAATGACTAGATTGAAGTAACAGACTCATCAGCCAGTTAAACTGCTAGCTCACCCTCTGGCTTTGGACGACTCAGCTTTTTCTGCTTCAAAAGAAGTGTCTTGTTTTTACGGACAAAAGCTAGGCACCACACTCGGCTATTGCAGTTATCAGTCCCCAACTGTCTTTCTTTAGCACCACAGACACAGTCAAGATGGGCAAAACTGCACAGCATATTTCCCAGTCTAATCAGGACTCCTAGACCTGAGCTACATAGAGCCCACTGCAGTGTGTCTGCACCTGTGGCTTTGCAAAGCTGTTACCTCAATAAATCACAAGTAAATTAGTAATGCTGCTGATTGTGTTTTTTATTCGTTTTAGTTTAATATAATAAAGGCATTATACAAGGCTCTAGGTGGTCTAATATTTAATTATACACTAAATATGACTAAATTACACCTCATCATCATTTAAATCATTTCCCAAATCAGGCAAACACCTATTTTCTCTGTGTACCTCCCAGCCACATTCAGTTTTCTCCAGAGTGAAAATGTGCTTGTTGCAAAAAGAAATCTGAAGAAAATCTGAGCATGCAGGAAATGCTGCAGACAATGGTCAGATGGGTGCACACTTTTCTTTTGTAAAGAGTGGAAAACAACTAAAGCATTGCTGCCACACACATCAGTGGCAGTGAGAGCGCAATATTCTCTCAAGTGAATTGATTCCAAGCCATGTAAACTTTGATAGGCCATAGATAGTACCTTAAATTTCAGTAGGTCATCTAGTGCATCAGATTTCCACAGATGTTCTGCTGTGTGAGAATTATTTCAATGTCTGTCATGCAGAGGATATTGTGAAACCCTGTTACGACATCACCAAAGTAGGGCTAAAAGATTAATGATTTGCCTCTGAATTAAAATTCAGGAGAAAAAAGCTATACAAAAGAAAAGCATTTAATGGTAATTAAACTTGCAAGGGATAGAAAATATTTTAATGAAGTCTCAGGTTTGGATATGGTTGAGTTCTCTAAAATTTGATGTTGCCCTCTACACAATTTCAAATTTCAAAATGGAAGCATGAGACCATGTGATAGTACTTTTGCTTAAAGATTAAACCACTTAGAGCCTTACACAGTGTAAATTTGATATTTTAGTTGTCTGATATTGTAAATGATGCTGTCTTTAGATATCTAATGAGAACTGGATTATTCTCATATATGCACAACAAGTAGACAAAATTTACAAAAGGGAAAAATTCTAGAAAATATTGGGAGAAACTTTCTCACAATGCAAGTTGTCAGACACTGGAACAACTTGCCTAGAGGAGTTAAGAATTTTCTTACAGAACCTTCCCTGAGGAATCTGCTCTCGTACTGCCCTACTCTGAGAAAAGAGAAAGATCAAGTGGCCTCTAGAGGCCCATTGTAACCTAAAGTAGTCTGTGATTCTGTAATTTAATTTTTTTAGATATTGCTATTTTTTTCTATATTATATGGTTTATTATTTATATGATATATACAGAAATTAAATATAAGTGGAAACTCACGATAAATCAGTAGAACACCAGCAACAAATGCATAATTGTTACTTGTAAAACTTTCCAATAACTTTGAAGTATGGTGGAGTGAAAGCTGGCTATGGGACTATATTAGACTGACTGGATCATTTGGCAAGGTGTAATAATGAATCATATGGAAGGACATGAATCTAGAATTAGGTTAATGAGGGTTGTGCTCTAGAATCCTGTTTCTCTGGAAAGGACACATGATAGCTACACGTGGTAAATAATAAAGTAATAGTGAATTGACAGGAAAATGAAACTCAGATATATAAACAATGAACTACCAAATGCAAGCAGAGCTGCAGAGATGTCATTATGAATGAGATATCAATGCAATATGGAAGATTGTTTTCAAGTAGGACTTGGACAAACTGTAGAGAACTTCAAAAATAATTTAAAGAACAAGTAAACCAAAATTTTCATTTTTTGTAGGAAAGCTCAAAAAGAAAACATTTTAAAAATTTTCCTCCAAAAAATTCTTTTAATGAGTTTTGCACTCAAAAAGGTTCTGCCTTACAGAACAACATGGTGGAATGTTTTACGCTTTGGTCTATCATACTGAAATTGTCTGATTTTATATATTTTAAAGATATAGAAATTCCAGTCCTTATACACTTTTCTGCGAAGGAACAAGGGCTGATTTTATGTATGAAAATCTACCAAATTGCAGTAAGGAATTCTTTTTCATTTGTATGACTCATTTTTTTCTTCTTGATAGTGTTTTGTATCAGTGTTCTGTGCTTAGGCAGAGTTCCTTACATTCAAAAATACGTGATCAATTTGAGCAAAACAAAACAAAGCAAACATTTCTGTAAGAGAAGAAGTCTTATAGAGACTGCTAAAATGGTTGCTTCTTATGCAGACATTGTGTTGCAGAATCTTTGAGTGAAACATCTTTTAATGGGAGCAGCACCCATGAGAACAGCAATCAGGAGCAGCAAGTTCCTGTAAACACCTTCAGCACTTAACTCGCATCTGATTTTAGCTTCACTGTAGGATGGCGGAGCTCCAGTGGTTTCATTAGTCAGGACTTTGAAATCAGAGCCCATATTTATTTTATTATCTCTGTTTTCTCCACCTTCAGTCAGCAGGTCATAAGTACTTCATAAGGCCTCCTGGCTTGTGGCAATCCATGAGATGCACATGACTCTCTCTATTAACATCCATAAATTCAATATTTGCCTGAACTTGAATTCATTAAACTCACACTTGCAGCTAACCCTTGAGCCTTGCACCGATCTTATTGATATTTAAATAACACTGTGTGCCTTTACTTTTTCCCCTGGTGCTAGTAAAAACTTTTGATTTCAGGCACTATGGCAGGTAAGGTGAAAGCAGCAATTCCAGATAATCTGAAGGTACTAGAAAGTATTCCATAATAGATTACAATGCTATGTTTTTCTTAAGTATCAGCAAATCACTAGAAGTTCTCAAAAGTGGGTAAATATATTTTAATCTCAATTATTGTTATAAGAAAAAGCATATTTACTCAAATCCTTTTAGAGATGTTCTTAAATACCCTTTTAAAACAAAAGATCCTAGGCTCGGGGCATTTTGCTTATTTGATTCACAACCAGTACAAATCTCCCATAGTTGATTTGCGAATTAAGTGGAAGAGCACAAACATTTGTCCTGTCCTCCCTCTTCCCCACCCCAACTTTCCTTCCTTTTGCCATGAGTTGCACTCTGAGGAGGTGATGGGCAGCACAGGAGTCTGAGTGTGTGCGATGGTTTTGGCTGCCGATACATAGAAGTTTTCCTGTTGCTCTTTTTGTAATGGGGTTTTTGTGTCTTTAACACAGCTTGAGTCACCCATGGCCACAACCCCTTGTGGGTCTTTTCCTACCTTTTTCAGCATGGAATGCCTCCCTGAAAGTGTGTCTCTAGTCACATGTGCGCCTCTGACCAGATGAAGTTCTGGCTCCTAATGGTTCAGTTTCCTCCACTGGTGTTTCATTTGCCACATGATGATGCCTACGTCCACCAAGAAACAGACAATCCACCTACACACTCCATCTTTACCTGAAGGGAGTGACTATGGGTTTTGAAACAAATGGATCTGGCAAACCAGCATCTGGCAATTCATAGCAGGAAATAGAGATCAGCAATTTCCAGACAAGCCATTGTCCTCCCCAATGTTCCTTGGTGATAGAGACACAGCAGGCCTAACTGTAGAGAGAAAAATTTTGGCAGGCCACAGCTACTCAGGTAGCTACAGTTCATTAGTCCTGTTTCCAATGAAATAGATTATTTAATTGCTTCACATCAAAGTTGCGAATTTTTGCTAATTTTAACAATTTTCCAAACTATATATTGAGTCATTTTAATAATGGAAACCCTTTATGGAAAAACACGAATACACTATGTTAAGTATTGAGCTCTTTCTTCATTGCCCAAGCTATGGATCCTTTAATTCTGCTATGGATTCCTCTGAAACCAATCCATTATGTTAATAATTTCATACCTTCATTGCTGACAGACATGGTAGCTGTTAGCCAGATGCTGAGAAGCATTGTCCAATATAGGAGGAATATTTCCTTCTAGCAAAGTCATATAAGTTATATATTTGTTAATGAAATGAAGTCAGATAAGCCCCTTGTCATGCATTTTCCATAGTCAAAATTGTTCAGAATAGTGCCTTTGACATGAAAGGCCAGAACAAAAAAATCTGTCCTGGTGTCCAGGTACATTTCGTTTTGTTAGATTTCAGGCAGTGGAAAATGTTATTTCTTAAATCTTGAGGAAGTTATGTTAGGAAGAATAAATCTGAGAGAAAGCTGCCTCTTTGAGTGTGAAGAATGTGGCATACAGAATAAATGGTCCAAAGACCTGTAAGACAGGAATCTCATGTCCTCTAATGCATTTGTCAAAAGATCTGTAAATGTCTCAACAAATCAAACCCCATTCTGTACACATGAAGAAAGCCACTGATGAGCATTTTGAACAAACTGGAGTGATACATATATGTATTTTTCTCTAGAGAGGATAATGGAAAACAGACCGTGGGGACAAAGTCTTGACTCATGAAACGTGCTCTTTGGAAAGAGAATAGGTCTGAAATTTGTTAGAGCTAAATCCAGTTATTAAATTGTAGATGTACTCTTGCTATCTATCTTCAGCTTTTAGATCTGATGACTATTGCTTATACTCCCCTTTGCTTAGGCTCTAACACAGCAGTGTTATGCCTAGGGACTGTTTTGACCATGAGGAAAGGAGAAGACTTCTAACAATTTAGAGAGTAACTTATCCTGCTTGAAAGAGGGTAAAACACAGAACCTAGCCACCACTGCATCCTCTCCAGGTTTCACAATTTAGAACTTATTTCTCATTTTAGAAGGGATCCAAACAGTAATCCCAAATCTACAATATTTACTGTGCCCATCTGATATTAAGGACTGTGTGGCCCATTATGATTGCATTCCATAACGAAAGTAGGAGGTCTGTGTTGCATCGTCCTATGCTTGCACACAGCTGCAGGAAGAGAGACTCTCCACCTTCCTTCTGGAATGAACTGTCAAATAGCCTTCCCTAATTGTATTATTTTTCTACTACAGAGATTCAAAGATAGGATTTTCTTTCCATAATGTTCTCTCAAGTGTTTTCAGACCTCTCTGTTCTGCTAGTAATCAATAATCACACTAGCATTGCGAAAAGAGTTTAAAAAACGTTGCAAATATCCATTATTAAAGTGCTTATGTATGGAATATGGACTGTGGACTGGAACTTAAAGAGACCATACAGAATTGATCTCCTGTGGAATTAAGGTCTTCCATTTAAACAAGTCACCTAGTTCCATCTTCATTGAAATTCCTATTTCACCTGACTTTGCATGTCTGTAATGTAGTTATCTCAACTGTGTAGAACACCATAACCTTCCAGTGTGCTTATGTGGAAAGAAAAATTCATTCACCTTACCTGTGTCTCTACTTTGGTGTTTGATGAATCGCTTGAAGAAACATCCATTTATCCCTTTTGACTATATAAAAAGCCTAACTGAGATGTGGACATGTATATATAACAGCAGGATTTGCATTAGGAAAGATGAATCCAACTTCTAATCTCCCTCCAAGTTCAGTGAAGAGAGTTACATGCATCCAGAAGGTGATTAATGTGGATATACTTTTTTCCATAGTACAGTGTATTCTCCTTACTCTCTGTCTTTCTCCATTACCTTTAACAAGCATGTGAATGTAGTGGCAAAAACATAGGGTTAAAGTTAGATAGGATGAAAACCACTTACACAGTTAGTTTCTAGTTCTTCTGGAACATGTTCATCATATCCATGAGTGTGATGAACTTTAATGTATTGTCCATATGCTTCCATATCAAATTGAAATCCTCGTCTTAAAGTACCAGCAGAAAAACATTGAAGAAAACGCAATCCCTTTTCTAGACCATGACCAAATGGGTGTATCCACCTTATCAACTGATCAGTGTAAACCAGGAAGGACTAGAGTTTGATTTGATTGTGTGTATATGGCATGACTCCAAGTACAGACTCAAGGTAAATTTGCACAGAAGAAGAATCCTCCCAGTACACTGAGTTGAGACTTAGAGATTCATAATAAAGAGATTATAAGTCATACCTCTAAGTCACGGTAGATTTTTATGTTCCATGAAAATCCATATTCATTCCATATTTTTCCTTTTTTAATAAAGTTTCAGAGTGGTGACCACTGTAAAATTCACAAATCTCAAGAATAAGGGCACTTTCTTTCACTCCCTTCCATCACAACCAGTAAGAAAGATCATACAGGCCAATTTTAGTTCTTGGTGACAGCTGTGATATCTTACTGAATGCTCAGAGGTGTAACTATGGAAATCATTTGGCATGTAGGATCTTATTTTTTATTTTTAAACTTTTTTACACCTCCCTCTGAAATTGCCATCTCCTGGCTCCTGTTAGGCAGAGGATATGCAACTTTTCTAACCTATCATTTCATAGCAGTAGTAATGATGATTGATAGGAAAACAGTACAGCTTGTCTATTAGCACCAAATTGAATTTGCAAGGATGTCAGTGAGATTACATAGTTATGCATCTACATGTGTTCACAGAAACACATATATGTTTAAAATAACATATCCAACATATATCAATGATTTGAAGGTTTCTGTGCAATTTAAGTAAAAGCTCAGGCTGAGATACATACACTTTGTGTGGAAGAATGCTTTGTTGCTCTTCTGCACCAGGCTTGAAGACATGATGGATACATTTATACAAGGAAATTAAAAGGGTTCATATTAAAAACTTGGCAGTTGATTTGTAATCCTTTGCACCCCTTCATTAGCCTACTCTCACACACCTGTTTGCTTTGTGAAAATTAGCACTCCGCCAAGTAATGCCCAATGGATAATACCTGACAGACCTCATTCCCAAAGGACAGCGGGATTCCTTTTGGAAAGGGTGGAGGCAGCACCCTGTGAACGCAAGGTTGGCCATTCAACAGTCTCACAGCTACAGAGCTGAGGCTGTCCTGTGTTACTCAGTATTATGGATGTACCCCGATGAAACCTGGTGGTGACTCTTGACAGCAGCAGTAGCAGCCAGAAGCAAGAGGAGTGAATTTTGAAGCAGAAGTAATCTTTTCTACAAAAATCTCTCCTAACACCAGGCAGCAGATTCATTGTTATATCAAAATCATGGAACCATGGAATCATAGAACACTTTGGGTTGGGAGGGACATAAAAGATCATCTAGTTCCAACACCCTGCCATGGACAGGAATATCTTCCATTAAACCAGGCTGCTCAAAGTCCCATTCAATCTGGCCTTGAACACTCCCAGAGGTGTGGCAACCCCAGCTTCTATTCCAGTGCTTCAACACCCTCACAGAAAATAATTTTTTCCATCTATCTAATCTAACCTACTCTCAGTTTGAAAACAACTCCCTTTGCCCTGTCAATACATGTTCTTGTAAACAGTCTCTGTATTCCTTTTTCTTTTTTTCAGGTACTGGAAGGCTGCAATTAGTTCCCTGAACAGACTTGCAATCCCCATTTTGCACTGCTTGTCTGCAACATGCATGGACAAGGGAGAAGAAGAGGCTATAACTCAGTGGTTCTTTCTTCCTGGGACCATTTACAAGTGAGGCTTTGAGATAGAGGTAAAATATTTTTGTAGTACTAGTATCTCAAAGACTTCAGCCATGGTACTGTGCAAAAAATCAAAATACAAGTTGCTAAACTCAGGATTTTTTGCCAATGTCTGCTTATGAAGAACTTCAGGTTTGTGTTTACATTACAGATTTGTTTTACATTGCAGATGCTCTCCTTGATCCCCAGTAAGACTGGAGGTATGTAGGAGTCCAGTGGAACGGATTTAGGGGACATTGATCCTAATAAACTTTTACTCTTAAAGAGACACATAGAGCTTATAAATACGTACTTTTATTGGGGCTGGGGGGGAGGGAAGTGTTTAAGAGGGTGAATATTAAAAAACAACATTTATAAACTGCTAAAATAACTACAGAATGTTGTCTTGCCGACCTCATTTTCTGCAATGGCATAAGCACTGTTGCTAAGTAATTAACAGAGCCAAAGAAAGAAAGAGGAAAAAAATGAGAATCCTATTTCTAAATTCTCTTTAAGTAGCACTTATATGGATATTAGATGGCAGCAGACACAGTTATAATTGTTGTTCTACTATAATGTAACTCAGTCACACTGAACAGAGCACCATGAAACTCTTATATAGTGAATTTCAATCCATATGGCTTTATCTCACAACACACATCTCCATTTGCACTGGGCTTTGTGTAAGATTCACATTTTTCTAAAGGAGAAAATTGCTTCCTTGCTCCATGGTGACATGGTAGGTAGACTTGACCTCTGGTTAGTCCTGAGTACCAACATCTCTGCTCAGGTCAGGAGAGAAGCTCCTTTCAGCATCTCAGTGGGATCCACCTCACTGCTTTTTCTACAGTTTCAGGGCAATCCAGTAATGAACTCAGGGATGAAATTCAGCCACTAGTTTCCCATTTGGATGCTCTGAGCGGTTTCTCCTAACAAACTGCTTTAATATGTAAGCAGAGACAAAATAGAAGCAAACAGCCGGTCTTTGTGGCAGTCTGCATTCAGTGATATATATAAAAAAACTCAACCTGATAACAAAAACAGCATTTAATATCACAAAGGAATAAGATATATTCCTCAGTATACAACAGATATTTCACTTCACTTCACTTGTTCAAGTCCTGCATAGAAAAGCACGCATCCATCCTACTGTAAAATTGAATAAGCTATTTATTATTACTGTAGGGAAAGTGTGGGATCTTTAATTTCATCAGAGTTACTAGATTGCAGATATCTGACTACTAAATGACCTTGTATTTACTGAGAAAAAAAGTCTGCCACTGAAATGACAGACAGGTAATGGCATGAATTCATTGTGGATAACAGAGTTATAGAAGAGCTTACCATACAATGTATGACTCAGATTTCACTACTTTTTGACATTCAACAGTAACATTACTAAAATATCACTGAAATAAATATCAGCAGTTAATCACAAGAGATGTAATATTATTAAAGGGGAAGAAATTACCCTTTTCTATATATTTTGCTACAACCCTGTGCAGGAAGCAAGGAACAAAAAAGATGTCAGTTAAATTGCACTGTTCCATCTCACTCAAAAGAAGTAGAGAGACGTTAGCCAATGGTAAAGTATAATTGTGAAGAAGGAGAAGGAGGAGGAGGAGGAGGAGGAGAAGGAGAAGGAGAAGGAGAAGGAGAAGGAGAAGGAGAAGGAGAAGGAGAAGGAGAAGGAGAAGGAGGAGAAGGAGAAGGAGAAGGAGAAGGAGAAGGAGAAGGAGAAGGAGAAGGAGAAGGAGAAGGAGAAGGAGAAGGAGAAGGAGAAGGAGAAGGAGAAGGAGAAGGAGAAGGAGAAGGAGAAGGAGAAGGAGAAGGAGAAGGAGAAAGAGAAGGAGGAGTGGAATTGAATTTGCAATCAGAGTACCTTCCTTCTCCAGCCTCCCATACACATCCTTAAGTAGTTTACCTAGTGGCATTATAAGAATCAATTATATTAATTTATGTTAAATATCAAATATTTTAAAATTTTCTCTCTTTTAGAAGCAGATAACCTCCAAAATATTGGCTGTGCCAAGCCTTAAAAATTCTGAAAATATCTTTATATCTAATAAAGACTATGCAACACAAATGTTGAAAATCAGAGCTTTACTGATCACTCCTCTATTTTCTTTTGAGAAGAATAAAAATTCCATGTTCATTAATGCTTTTACCAATCTTCCTTTTGAAGAACAAAGCACATTGAAATTCAGTGCCATAACGCTTCTTGTGTTCTAAGTAAATGTCCTTAAACACCGTAAGTGATGGGAAACAGAGGTGTTTCACAAGATGTTCAGAGGGGCCATAGAAGTCTGTGGGTAATCCAGGGAGGAAATTCAGATCTACCCACATTATTTTTTGCTTGAAAGACCATCATTTATGTCCATTTCTACTGCCCTGCTCATCCAGTTTGCTCTTGCCTTCAGAAGCTGTAAACATAGAGTAAAATATGAGGCAGCGCTGTTGTCTAATCTGTCAACCATACTTCAGTAGCTAGCTGTGAAGGTCAACAGTTAAATAAGCCTGACCTGGGAGCAATTAGTCATAAATCCCATTATCCCAAAAAGAAATCTGACATAGAGAGATAACAAAAAAGATATCTACCTACTGACTTTAGCAGTAGCCCAGGCAAGAAAGTTGTCTAATATTTCCAGTTGTAAAGGCAGTTTGTGGTACAGACAACATTTTTAAATACAGTTATGTGTGAAAAGGTTATACTTTTATTTTGTATCAGAAAAAGAATGAAGGAGCAAAGGTAAACTGGGACACCCAAACAAGGGAATGAAGGAAATATTAGGTGTAAGCAATATTAATTTGCAAAGTTCAGGTTTTATACTTAAAACAGAAAATAAACTAAGCCTCAGTAAAGAGAGGAACAGATGTTCAGGGAACACATAGTATTTCTTTTTCAGTATGAAATCCACACATTTGGCCCTATCAGCAACTATCAAAGGTACCAAACTCAAAGCTGCAAGATGTAGAAACATTTTTCCTTTCCAACCCCAAACCAAAATTTATTGAACTGAGTGACTGTAACCTGCTTCATCTGTGGGCAGATGTTGATTTTTTAATGGGAACCACTTCAGACAGAAAACTAAGGCATTTATAAACCATGATTTATATATGAGCAATAACCCACAGAAATAACCTCAGCATCAAATATTTTTTTCTTTATATGAGGTGGTGTGTTTTTATTTACAAATTCTTTTTGTTCAGTGTAAATAATTACAGCAGGTTATTATACAACTGGTTCATGGGCCTTCAATCAGCTGCATTGTTATTCTATCTGCATGCTTTGAGCATACTATCTTTCAGTCTTGCAACCTGTTGAAAACATATTTAAGGTCTATAGTTTATTGTCACAGAGAAAGATTGCCAGTACTCATTTGAAACCATCTCTGAAACCATTATCAAGTACTGCTTTTCTTGATACTGTGGGACGTATCTGTAGGTGTCAATCTGGCCCTGCCTGCTGCCTGTTGATAAGCCAGATATCACATATACCTTGTCACTGTGCCAAGGTATATGTGCCACAGGCAAACTGAAGCTCATCCTCTGGCTCTTATGGATTGTAGTGTGAAGCTCAGAACAGACATAATATTGGAAGGCATTCTACAAAGTGTTAAGGTCATGGAGTCTGAATACATATTAGCTCAGACCCACTGGAATTTCATTTAATGTTTTTCTAATATCTTTCATTTCTTTTGGGATTTCAGATGTTCATACACATGTGAATCATGAAATGTCAACTAAAAATAGAGCTTACATTCTTACAGGTTACAGACACAGAATGACAAACTGGAAATATAAGCAAACATTAAAGGGTGTAAATTACCAGGTTTTATCAATTTATTTGAGGCATCATATTTAATATTTTAGCTCTGCTGATGTGGAGAAATATCTTGAACAACTTTGCCCCCCCTCTCCCAAGTCCCCTGGAGAACAGCATTTTTCAGCAGAAGGTCAGGAAGGAAAATGCAGCCTTTAGCTTCCAGCTGGTTTTAAATAAAGTAGAAATGGCATCTTCCCTGAATATGAAATACACTCCAAAAGATATTCTTAACAAAGTAAAGGGATGACTCTAGCTTCTGCTTTTAACTTAAGAGAGGGATCTGGTGTTTAAACAAAGTGTTGCAGGCTAAAGCTGGGAGAGAGAAATAAAAATTCAGAAACAAATGACAGTATAAACACGAATTTGAAGTTTTGTTTTGGTCACTGAGGTTTGATGAGGTTTGAAGAGCTTTTTCCTGTGCTTTACCTTACATTTCTCATCACAGAAAAGTCTGGAACAAGTCGGAAAGAGATTAGAGATAATATTGTGCCTAGGCCTCTTAAGGCCATGGCTGTGGTCATTGGACACATTCTCTCTCCCCACTAAACCATTTCCAACCTAGGCAGTCATCCTATCTTTAATTCCTTGATCCATGAGAGGAAAAGCCTGGAAGATACAGCTACAGGCAGCTACAGACAATTCCAGCATCAGCAGCAACACCATTTCCCCCAGAGATCTCTTGTCTTTTCTTTACAGCCTGTTGTGCATTAACCAGGATGTGCTAACCAGATGTCACCTCCACCAGGCCTGGAATTAACACCTTTCTGTCAAAAATTCCTCCTTTCTGCACTTATATCAAGTATCAGCTATGGTGGGCTCTCTTACTGTGGCCTTGACGCTGTTTGAGACAGGCAACAGTGCTCTTTAAGTCCCTACAACAGCTCCAGTCATGAGAAGAAGCAAAGCTGATTCTAGGACATTGTGGCTTTATCATTGGCTCTCAAATGCACAGACATGCAAACATATAACATCATGAAACAAATGGATATTTATGTGGAATAAAAGCTAGCCCAACAAAAAGTGCAGTGGGTAAATCAGAGCACTATAACGACATGCTAATTCCAAGGATGCAAGTTGTGATAAGACACTGAGATCTGTAGCAAAAAGAGAATCAAATAACCGCTATAATTCCTTTAAAATTTAGTAGTGAACCTTTACAAATATTACGTGTCCTGCAAAAATAAAAATGCTTTTAAATGAAAGATAAACTATCTTTGTTTTTCCTCAGCCCAGTAAAGGAAATATTAAAATAAAATAAAAAAATGTTCAACTGAGAAGAAAGTTGATAACCATGTAACCTCACTTGCTCCTGCAGGATTGCTGATTTGGAGAATTCATTGAGAGTCATAAGGAGCATGTCCAGGCAACTGTATTTTCAGTCTGCTATTGCCTCTTTCCCACCATTCTAAAAAAGTCCTGCTCAAGGATAGAAAGCGTTTCATCCTTGGCTCTCAGCCAAAATAAAATCTTTCCTCTTTCCAGGAAAAATAAAAATCCTAAGCAGCAACCTGAACATTTTCACCTCCCCTCTACAAGACAGATTTCCAGAAGTGTAGTGCAGCTTGGGGCAGAAGATGTTCTAGCAGCTTGTCAGGATTTTTTAGGACAAGGCAGGGAGAGTCTGTGCATCAGATGGGAACTGTGATAAATATATATGAGACTGAAAGAAGGATAGAAGGGGGTAAGAAGGCAAGTCACTTCCAGAGCACAAGACATTGAATTTTCAGCTTCTGCTGTACCTTTCAACTGCAATTGCTGACACAGGCAATCCCTCCTTTCCTGGCCAATTGAAGCTGATTTTCCACTGCTTAGTCCAGGTTATTCAGGCATTTCCATCATACATATCCAATTGTCCACAGCAGAGGTAGAGGGGAGTCTTTGTCCTAACTCACAAAGGATGGACTTCACAGCTTCCTTTTCTGGGTTCTCTCTCCTTTTCAGTTTCTCTGAATCTATCCTCTTGGCAACCACAGAAATGCTTCTTTCCCCTACCTCACACCTCTTGCATACACATGACCCAGAAACATTGATAGTCTTTACTTGCCCTGAAAGGAGAGAGCTCTTCACTTTCCCCCAGCCAACCTTCCCTCCATTTGACCACGGAGACTTAGACCAGATACCTGCCAGGCACACTGGTGCTGGGGCCTGAAACACTCTTGCTCACTGTGTGAAGGAACTCTTCTGTCCTACCATATATACTTCTCCTAAGGCAGAACCTAGTCCTTAATGTTATGGATACATATAGTGCATCTCCAGCGTGAGAAATTCCACTAAAATCAATAAAAGGAATCAATAAAATTGTGGAATCAATAAAGGGAAGGTTGGAAGCAAATGGCGAAATCTGTACATTAAGTTTTAAAAATCCTCAGATCTTACAGATTTTAGTTAGTAGTTTTATATTTATGGCTTTAAAACTAGTTTCTGGAGGCTGGCAAAATAAATTACTGTTCCACAGACTTCTCTGTCTCTCACATTAAGAGGACTGGAACGCAAACAAACATCTACTGTGACAGGGAGACACGTTTCTCTGTCTTAACCACAACCTTCTCTGTAACTATAGTCTCTAAAGTATAAGCAGATTGAGACAAGATTACTGCTCTAGAGTCCAAAATGGGAAAATATTTAAAGGTGAGGTTTTGCATGCAATTTTACATATAACTTTATTTCTGCAGGAACTTTTGTTAAAACACAAATAGCACTGCCCAGAATTTGACAGTCACCGTGTGCCAAAAACCTTTTGGTTGGCAACTACATCAAATTTCAGTTTTACGCAAAAGATCATGCATTATTTGGAGAAAAGACTGAACTGGTAATAAGAAACTATTCATTTTATTTACAAATCCATAAATATGTGATCTTTTCTCCCTTACAATCGTATTTGAACTGGCAGGATGGAATAGCAGTATACCCTTTGGAACCTTTCTTCACTCAAGTACATATAATCATTACTGTCAGCCCATCAAGCTCCAGGTGACAATAGATTCTATATAAACTCTTTTAAGTCACATTTGATTAGACCCTTTCCTGTATGAGTTTGACATGTTTTATTATTTCTTATCATGGCTTCTGTGGCGGAGTTCCCCAGAATAACTCCTGTACTGTAGCTGACAAACGAAATCTGACTTACATTACAGAGAAAGTAATGCTGAAAGTCTCCAGCCGAATATGGTAAAGTGTGTAATTTACAATTTTCTTATTTGAATAGAAGCTTTATTTTGAGTAACATCAACTAAAACCAGGTAACACTTACCAGGCAGAAGAGGATAGAAAGTGACCTGTATCCCAGATGGAGGTGGCAGAGAATCTGTGGCAAGGTAAACAAATGTAATAACAGAAAGAAACATAGACGGTAATAAAGAAGGAGAAATGTGTACAGATTTCACTGGCTTTATGGTGAAGACTGTAATGAAAAGAAAAAATTAATTATAAAAAATAAAACCAATAATAAAACCATGGCTGAAACTTGTAAATGTTTATTTAAGAATGCCAATAATCACAAAAATTATGAGACACAGCTGGAAGCTCTATGAGCCGACTCTCTTGGGAATGGTTTTTGGAAAACTGATACCATGAGAGATTTTGCCTGTTTCAGTGGCTTTCTTGCCATCTTTCCTTCTCCTTCCAGAAAATATGAATATAGAGAGGTAAAAGACCACTTATAATGCATGACTAAATTCATGACCCATGGATTGGGGTCAGGGTCTGAATCAGCAAGTGTGTGGCCAGGAACAAGCAACCTGAATTCATCTTGGGCAGGAGCCAAGGGCTAGAGTCTTAGCTTAAAACCCACTCCTTGGGAAGGAGGATCATCCCCACCAAGGCTTCTGGCTTTCTTCGTGCAACAGTTTCACATCCAGAACCACCTGATGTCCTTTCTGTAGTTGTACACAAGCTCAAGCAGCCAAAAGTTGTCAGGGAGTGTGGATGCAATCAGGGATCTGAAGAAGAAATTGGTGGTCTCTGGAGGAGAAGCGACAAGTTGCAAGGCACCTTTCTGTGCACGTGTCTGCATAAGAACATCTGTGGTGGGTGGACCCTGGCTGGACACCTCCCAGATGGACAGACAGAGGAAAAATATAACAAAAATCTCCTTGCTCAAGACAAAAACATGGAGGGATCACTCACCTGTTACCATCAGGCAATCTCAACTTGTGTAAATTGCCAATCGTATCAGAGTAGGATAATGAGAATTAAAAACTAATCATAAAAAAATATTCCTCCACCTCTCCCTTCTGCCCAGGCTCAGCTTCACTCACAAATTCTCTACCTTCTCCCCTCCTCTGTGCAGGGTGACAGGGAACATAGTGGCAGTGAGTTCATGTTGTCTCTGCCACTCCTTTGTCCTCAGGGGGAGGACTCCTTACACTCTTACCCTGCCGCAGTGTGGAGTCCCACACATTACAGGCAGTCCTCCATGAACTCCTCCAACATGGGTGAACTGCTCCAGTGTGAATCCCTTCCAGGGGTGCAGTCCTTCAGGAACAGGCTGTTCCAGCATTGTCCCACTCAAGGTCACAAGGCCTGCCAGCAAACCTGCTCCAGTGTTCGCTCCTCTTTCCGTGGGTCCACCATTCTGCAGGAGCCTGCTGGAGTGCTCGCTTCCCACAGGGTCACAGCCTCATTCACATATCCACCTGCTCCAGCATGAGGTCATCCATGGGCCAGTAATATCCAACCTTACAAATTATGGCTTCTCTGGTTGTTTCACAACTTACCTATGCCAATTAAAATCTGATGAGGTGATGGTAATCTCTATACCCAAGAACTTTGTCTACTATGAATGTTTCTTCACAGTAACAAGAGTGTAGCACACAATTCCAATGCTGTAAAATGTATTCAGATGGGCATATCTAAGCTAGTACAGCACTTTGTAACACGATTATAAAACAGTATGTTTGCACAGAACTATATAGCTACATAAGTCAGGTTTTCAATTTTATGGTTCTATGCAATTATTTCCAGTAAATACACTTTCAGGCAGGAGTTAGAGATATTTTAGAGATATGGCTCTATGCTTTCCAACTAATTTATCAATTTGTTTCTGTGTTAGATCAAGCTAAAAATTTATTCTCTGGAGCTACACATCAGTTTTTTTAAACTGTCATAGCAGTACACACGTTATACCAGCTTTCATAGATTTTAAACTTTGGATCTGTAGCCCCTAACAAAATTATTAGCCCCATTGGTTAATATTTTTGAGATGGGGGTGGTAATGGGAAAATTGGATAATTATGACAAAACTGAAAGCAAACGGTGTTAAAAAGAATGGGAGAACATGAACACATTTCTATAATTTTATTCTCATTTCAATGCTACAAAGACTTTCTCAAAACCAGAGGAAGTCTGCAAAATTGCTCACTAAGTTGTAGGTAGAGATATTTTTTAGATACTCTGCAACTAATGGTAAAGTAATGCTGTTTATAAAATTGCAAGAGAAGATTCCTGCAATCCATCATCAAAATCTTCAAAAGGGACTGAACACCATAGGATAAGGGGAAAAGAACAGGCGTGGAGTGGAACTGCCAAGAGTAGGACGGAGAATGTGCTTCTCAACCTTATCTAACAAACAGTGAAGGCCTTGCTGAAGATTTAAAGTTGGGGAGAGCCTTAGCTGCAGCAACCATGAGATTGTGAAGTTCAGTATCATGTGAGGAGGAAGCATGGCAGCAAGTAAGATACGATCACGGGCTTCAGGAAAAAGTAGCTTTAGCCTCTTCTAGAATCTTCTGGAAGAATCCCATGGGGATGGGCCCTACAGGGAGGACAGTTCTGAGAGCTAGTTGATATTCAAGAATCACTTTCTCCAATATCAAAAACAATCTTCTTGAGCAAGAAATAAACAAAGTGGGGCAAGAGACCCATATGGATGAATAAAGAATTCCTCATTACTCAAGAATAAGCAAGAAATATACAGGAGATTGAATCAGGATCAGGCCACTTGAAAGGAATAAAGAGAGAGAGCTAGAGTAAGTAGAAGTGAGACAAGGAAGGTCAAGGTCCATCTGTGAGTAAATGTGGTCAAGGATGTCAAGGACAAAAAGAAGGGCTTTTTCAAATACATCAACAACAAAAGGAAAACAAAGGATAATGTAGGCTCACTACTAAATGGAGGGGGATCCTGGTAACAGACAACCCAGAGAAGTCAGTTACTGAATGTCTTCTTTGCATTGGTCTTCTCTGACAAGACCATTCCTCAGAAATCTCTTACCCAGGAGCACAGGGTAAAGGAATGTTGGGACAAAGACTTTCCCTTGGACAGTGAAAAAGATGATGAGGGGTCTTCAGCATCTCTCTTACAAGTACAGTCTGAGGGAGCTGGGCCTGTTCAGTCTTGAGAAGAGATGGCTGGGAGGGATGTCATCAATATACACAAGTATCTGAAGGGAGGATGCCAAGAGGATGGAGCCAGGCTCTTCTTGATGGTGCCAAGCAATAGGACAAGAGGCAATGGGCAGAAACTGATGCACAGGAAGTTCCACCTGAATATGAGAGGAAATCAGCTTCCTAGTAGTGGTGCCTCATCCACAAAACTTCAGAGAGAAAATGCTAACTGGTGAACTTCTGCACTTTAGCTCTATTGTTATTCTTATATTCCTGTCTTCTCAACTTAGTCAACTGACCTATTTAGATATGCTATTTAGGACTAGATAAACTCCTTTCTCCTTTACTAAAGAAGGCACTTAGGGTGACTAGTTTAAATGTGCATGTCCACTTTTCATCAAATGGATCGGAGTTTGATCAAATATTCTTTTCAAGAATGGATTATGATCTCCAGATGTGGCTCTAAGAAACACCTTCCGCTAGTTCCTGTCCTCCATGAAGACAAGTGCCCCTTTTTGCCTGGCTATCCCCGCTGCCCTCAGCGTAGGACGCCGGCCCAAAGGAACCCTGGCCGCCTCAGCCCCGAGGTGCCACGAGTTGGGCAGGGATGGATCCTGCAGACGAGGGCCGCTCCACACGAGGAGAAGCAAGGCGCACAAGAAAGGCTAGGAGGCAAAGGGTGGCGAGAGGGGTCTTCCCCGAGCTCCTTTATTGATGGGTTCTGGGGGAGAACTCCGGGGGAAAAGGGGTGCATGCCGCTTTTAAGGAGGGCAAATCTGGGAGGGGCGCCGGATAGTCAGCCAATAAGGAACAAGGGGGTAGGAAGGTACAATGTCTGAGGGCCAATAAAATTTTTATAAGGGGGTGGTACAAACACGTCAATCAAATCCTGACCAATCATACGACGCCTTCTGGGGGAACCTTCCAGAACCTGGGCTGGGCTTAGACTGTGGTGCCGCCCATGGAGTCCTCCTCCCAGGAGGAGTCTCCGTCCCCAGAGGCGGAGTCAGAGGCGGAGTTGGAGTGAATGGCAGCCGCCACAGTTGGGGCCTGCCCCTCCACATCTCCCTCTTCTTTATTAATTTGTGAGAGGATTTGTTTGATTAGAATTTTCTTTAAAATAACAAAACATATAGTGACGACAAGGAAAAACAGAATGACCAGTCCGAGGTCTCGCAAGAGGGACGCTCCCCATTCGGATAGTCCAAGTCCTTTCATGAATTTTCGCAGCCAGCTGCCTGACGCCTCTGCAACTTCCCCGATGGAGTGGGAAAGTTGATGAACAGTCTTATTAAGTGCCTGTCGCATCCAGTCCTGAGATTCATATTTGATGTCTCGGATAAGAGTCTTTAATTGGCTGATAGAAGCTTGAATACTCTGGGATTTTGTGGACAAGTTGAAACAGCACATACCAGCAAACTCTTCGCAGCCATGTCCGTGTGCCAGTAAGAGAAAGTCAATGGCCGCCCGATTTTGTAGGGTAGCCTGCCTGGTCAACTGCTCCTCCTTGAGGAGGTCACTTAGGGCGTTGGAAGTTAGCTCCGCTTGCTTGGTGACCCAACACTCCAAATGTCCTAATTCATTAAGCGATTTCGCAGCGGCCACCCAAGGCAAAAAGATTGAGGCTGCGATACGCTTAGATTTTGACCAGTGATACACAGAGGTATCACAGTAATGGTCCCGATTGTTGTCTGCACCTCTTTTTGAAAGTTTTCGGTTCTCTCGAATCAGAATAGTTGTCATATTTTTAGACGCAAGCGTCAACCGCCCTAGGGTGCAGGGGCCTCCTACAAGTTTGGAGGGGATTCCTTGCCATGCTCGATCTCCACAAATTAGGAAAATTCCACGGGGAAGGGAGAGAGGGTTAGGGCGGTACAGATCTTTTGTGGAGGGGAGGTTGACCTTAGCAAAGTCCGTACACCACTGACTGGCCGAATATTCAAATTTGAAATGGTGAACGCGTTGGAATGTTTTCATTTCGTGGTAGTACGGATCTGGATAAAATTCAAACTGCACACAATGCGGTGCCTTGAGAGAACCAATCAGATCCAATTCGGTGGGCTCTTTGTCTAATTTCTTTAATTTAGGGACCCACAGCCTCCACAAAAGAAGCGGATTCTGTACCGGCAGATTGACTTTATAGGTAATGCGGTCTTGAACATAGGCGTAGAAGGGAGGATTTTGATTTTTATTGCTGTTGGGGTTATTGTTTACGAATTTGTGGAGATCCAACAAGGACTGGGGGTACTCACTCGCTGGAACAGGAACCCCGACCAGGCTGGTGGATAGTGGATCCTTCTTGGCATCGTTGGAGAGGCACATTTCCGTCTGGTTCAGAGCTTGTGCAAGCGTAACCCACACATTCCTTCTGGGCTGCGGTACTATCCATGCGTCCACAAAATTCAGCATAGAGATGATGAGGAGCGGTATCTCAAACCATCTCAAGCGAGCCATCGGAAACTTAAAAGTAAACATAAACAGGTGAATGTATCAGAACTTAATGGATTTGGGAGTGGGCAGAGAAAAGGGGAGGGTAAAAGGGGACCCGAAAGACTTCAAGGGGGAGAGGGTTTAGGGAAAGGCAGGTTAAGGGAGCCGGTGTCTGAATCACTTTCTCCGGACTCGACTTCAGTTTCTTCTTGTTTCTGTCGCTCTTCCATGGCTCCTCCTTTCTTCTTCTTCCTCCTCTTCCACTGCTCCGCTTGGCTGTTTGTGTCTTGCTCCCTTGGTGACTTAGGCGAGTTCATGTGGAAAGGCTTGATGAATTTGCCTGGGACCCATTTCGGACCCCCTGGGGTGGAAACACACCCGTACCCTCTACCCCAGGTGATGAGTGGGTAGGGGCCGGTGATTTTCAGGGAGTCAGGCTCCTTTGTGAGGACAAGGGGGTGCTCCTTCAGCTTTGCCCGAGTAGAATTATGAAAATGTCTGAGAACAGGGGGATCGGGCTCGTTCTCAGAACAATTCAGAAAATTTAGAGTAAAAAGAGCTCTCGCTAGCCTGATTGCAGGAGACTCCACTTCTACTCCCCCTTTTTGCTGAAGTAGCATCCTCTTTAGTGACTGATGGGCCCTTTCCACCAGGGCTTGACCCGTCGCAGAGTGTGGTATCCCGGTGACATGGGATATTCCCCACTCCTGGAAAAATTTCCTTAGGCGGTCCGAGATGTAAGCTGAACCATTGTCCGTTTTTATCTCCTTCGGGACGCCAAGGACTGAGAAAGCTTGAATTAAATGGGAAATAACATCCTTGGCTTTCTCACCTGAATGCGCGGAGGCAAACATCGCGCCAGAGAAGGTGTCGATCGAGACATGCACATATTTTAGTCGGCCGAATTCAGGCACATGGGTCACATCCATCTGCCACAGCTCCCCACTGCCAAGCCCTCTGGGGTTCACTCCCGTCCCCATAGATGGAAGTTGAAGGGGTTGACAATTGGGACATGTGGCAACAATTGCTCTGGCTTGGTCCCTTTTTAATCCGAACATGCGGACCAGAGCAGGAACGTTTTGATGAAACAGAGCATGGCTCAGCTTTGCCTGCTGGAATACATCTGGCAAGCTGGCCAGCTGCACTGGCGCAGCTAAGGCGTCCGCTCTCCTATTCCCTTCCGCAATAATGCCTGGAAGGTCGGTATGGGACCTGACGTGCATCACGTAAAATGGTTGCTCTCGGTGGGAAATTAAGTCTAACAATCTCGAGAGCAAAAGATGAATTTTGGGGTTGCGGGATTCTCCCAGCCAAGCGCTTTCTGCCCTGGACACTACTCCAGCCACATATGCCGAATCTGTCACCAAATTGAAAGGCTCTCTGAACCTGTCGAAGGCCCTAACCGCCGCC
This sequence comes from Monarcha castaneiventris obscurior, assembly GCA_026261815.1. NCBI lineage: Eukaryota > Metazoa > Chordata > Aves > Passeriformes > Monarchidae > Monarcha > Monarcha castaneiventris. The sequence continues at coordinate 42,146,305 of JAMPIT010000575.1, forward strand.
GCCAATTCAGCCACTTGTGGCGACCCTTTAACCACTTCCACATCAGATTCCCACTTCTGAGTGGAGGGGTCCAGCCACGTGATGACTGACTTGCCTGAGGCGCCAGATCCATCGGTGAAAAGTGTTAAGGCCTTGAGGGGTTCACGGCTTTGCACTGGATTCTGAACTATGTTCAGATCCAGGCTAAAAATTTTGTGCTTCGGGTAATGTATTGAAAGCTGGCCGGAGTAGGAGTCTAGAGCGAATTGGAGTTCCGCATTATTTTGGAGGATAAACTCCATGGAGTCAATTGTAATTGGCATATAGATGCACGAAAAATCACATCCCGCTAGGGTGGCTAGACGGGACCTCGCCTTTCTAATCACCTGCGCCATTCGTTCCTGTGGTGTTGTGAGTTTTTTGGTAGGATGGTTAGAGAGAAAGACCCACTCGATGATGAGGAGCGGATCCTTCTGACTCTCATCCCACTGATGGATGAGCCCGTGCAGGTGAGGCATTTTACCTTTGATAGCCAATTGAAAGGGCAATTTGGGGTCAAATCGGTGACACTGTTTCGTCGACAGCGCCTTCTGGACACGATTGAGTGCGTCGCGAGCATCCTGGGTCATGGTCCTCGGTGAGTTCAGGTCGGTGTCTCCCCTGAGGAGATTAAAAATAGGGGCCAGATCTTCAGACGTCACCCCCAAGTAAGGCCGAATCCAATTTAGAGAGCCACATAATTGCTGCACCTCGTGCAGTGTTTTGGGGTTGTCCAGGATTTTAATTTGTTGGGGCGTGACAGTCTGTTCCTGTATCTTCATGCCCAGGTAGTTCCACGGGCTAGTCTTCTGGACTTTTGATGACTGGATTTCAAACCCGCTACTTTCCAAGGCCCCCACGACTTTGGAAAGCGCCCAGTCTAAATAATCTTGAGTCGGAGCACAGACCAATACATCGTCCATGTAGTGGACGATGATGGCATTAGCCGCAAGCTTCCGGACAGGGGAGAGGATACGCGCGACATACCACTGGCAGATGGTGGGGGAGTTCTTCATCCCCTGAGGGAGCACCCGCCAATGGAAGCGGCGCATGGGCTCGTGCCTGTTGATGGATGGCACGGAAAAAGCAAACCTGGGGGCGTCATCCGGGTGCAGGGGGATCTGGAAAAAGCAGTCCTTGATGTCAATAACCGCAATTTTCCAGTTCCGGGGGAGCATAGAGGGGGAAGGCAACCCTGGCTGCAGGGACCCCATGTCTTCAATGTGGGCATTAATTTTTCTAAGGTCGTGAAGGAGCCTCCATTTGTCCCCCCCCGGTTTTCGAATAACGAAGACCGGAGAGTTCCAAGGGCTGGTAGAAGGGACGATGTGACCCTTCTCCAGTTGCTCATTCACGAGCTTATTGAGCGCCATCAGTTTTTCACGGTGGAGGGGCCACTGGTCAACCCACACCGGAGAATTGGTGGTCCACTTGAGAGGTAGGGTCTGGCGCTCCTCAGTGGCCCCAATTAAAAATCCTGGACCGTTGGTGCCAATTCGATCCGGGTGCCCCATTGAGACATGACGTCTCTGCCCCAAAGGTTGAAACCTGACTTGATTATAAAGGGACGTATGGTGGCAATACGTCCGTCAGGTCCCTCTACTTGCACTAAATTAGTGCTCCTCTCTGCCGGAGTGTATCCTCCAACGCCACGGATGGCACCTACCACTGGTTGCTTGTCCCACGTCGACGGCCACTGGGTGGAAGAGATGACCGTGACGTCCGCTCCAGTGTCTAGCATACCAAGGGCATCGATGTCGGAGCCTTGGTGGGATAGCTTGCAAGTAATGATTGGCCTGTCCTTGCCGATCTCTTCAGCCCAGGCAACAAAAGGGTAGTCCGTTAGAAGTTCCTGGACAGGATACAGCTTGACTCTGGCTACGACCTGGTCACGAAAGAGATAAAACGGCGGGTTAGCACACGCCAACTTCAATGGAAAGGTACCATCACTTTGAATCCTCACAAAGGCAGGAACGATTTCTAGTTCCTTGGGTCCTCTTGTCGCGTCCGGTAAAATGAGCGCAAAAACACCACTCGCAGCTGTCTGTAGAGTGAGAAGAATGAAGTCATGTCCGGTGAAGTGAAAGTCCTTAGTTGGATAAGCAGGGATAAAGACTTTTCCGGCGGAAGCCACAGGGTGGTTGCGACGCTGTTCCGCCTCCAGACGCCGCAACTCTAGTTTCCCTGGGCATGTTGGGTAGGGGAAGGGACAGTAGGGGTAGGATCGGGGGGATGGGCCGCAACAGGAATGTGAGGGGTAGGGTATTGCGGGGTGGGATAGTGAGGAACGGAATTGGAGGGTAAGGGATGAGCAGCTCGACAATGCTTAGCAAAGTGGCCCCTTCGGCCGCAGCGATGGCAAGTGACTTCTTTCATGTCTAAAGCTGACACGGTAATTTCTTTTTCGGTGGTGGTTCGTGGCACTGCTTGTTTGAGGGGCATGAGGCGCGCACAAGCCTCAGCCATCTGGTCTACGGTAGGCGGCGGGTCATGGGGAAGGGCAAAGATGATCTCCTTGCACACCTGGTTGGCCCTGGTTTTGACAAGCTCCTCAAGCAGGCCCTCCCGGATCTTAGGGTCAGGGACCTGCTTCTCAATGGAGGCTCGTAATTTGTCTGCAAAAGCACCAAATGGTTCATAGGGCCCTTGATAGATGTTTGAGTATGAAACCAGGGGCACGGAGATAGAGGGCATACCGAGAAAAATTCTCTCGGCAGCTCCGGACACCGCAACCAGAACGTCAGCGGGAAGCCGCTGCGCTTGAACCTGGGGTTTAGTGTAATCCCCCTCCCCCACAAGCAAATCAAAGGGATACTCTTGGGTACCATCCATTCGGGATAGGGTCGGGATTAGTTCCCGTACCGCATGCTTCCACTTTCTTTCCCATACTCGGTATTCTATGGGAGAGAGGAGGCATGCCATGACGGTTTTAACGTCATGGGGAACTAATGTGCTGCCGGTAAAAGTTCCGTGCAGCAAAGCTTTAAAATATTTGTGTTCCCGCCCCATTTCCTTTTCGGTTCTGCAAAGATCCCGAATGTTTTCGTATCCAAAGGGTTCCCATGTGGGGTTCAAGCCCGTTCAGCTGTACTGCACCGGGGCCGCAAAGGGAATTTCGAGGTCTTCCGGATCCTGGTCCAAGATGGCGTCCCTTCCGGCGTGGGAACCGGAAGGGGGACCGTGGGAACCGGAAGAGCCAGCCTTAAGGGAGGGGTCAGGGGCGGAAGGGGTGTGGCGTGGGAAAGGGGAGGGGCTGGGAGCCAGGAAGGGATTTTCGGGGCGTGGAAAAGGGGAACCGCCTACCGCGCCAGTCGCCGCCCAAGGGGAGGGGTTAGGGTAATAGGAAGGAGGGTCAGAGGTGATGTAATGGGGGTGGAACGGGTTTGTGGCGGGAAGGTAAGGGTTGGGAAAGGCGGGAAAAGAAGGATTGTGGGGAGAAGAAAGGGGTTGTGAGGGAGAGCTCCTGCCGCAGCCATTTTGTGGCTGAGACAGGCTCTCCTCTCCATTTTGGAAATTAAAAGGGATGACATGCTTTGGGGGATTAACTGGGGAAGCAACTGGGGAAGGAGCACACAGGGAAACTCTCTTTTTGTTTTTTGGGGAATTAACTTTGGGAGTACAAACTGGGGAAGCGGGTTTAAGGGAAGATCTTTTAGGGGTGCTCGGAGAGGGTGGTACCAGTCCCTTCCGAGCGGGGTAAGGAGAAGCGCAAGGAGTGTCAGGGAGCAGGTGGCAACCCTGAGCACTTGGGCTTTTTACACTCGTTGCGTCCCTTCTATTAAGACCAGGGGAATGGGACAGACGGGGAACGGGAAAGGGAGAAGGGTGAACTGGGGTCTTAACTTTCTTTTTTGGTGCTTTTACAACACTGAGGATCAGGGTCAGGAGCGCGAAAAAGCGCTCTACTGATCCATCCCCACAGCCTTGTAAAAACACCATCCTCCTCTTTATTTTCTCCCAAAATTGAAAAGAAAGTGCTTCATCTCCGCTTGTGCGGGGAAACTCTTTAAAAATCCAACGAATAAAACTTTTGAGGAGGGCTTTTGAAAACTTTAACTTATTAATAGAAAGGGAATTTTTAACTTGGACATAAAACTCTCGCTGCTCACCAGACATGCGGTTGCCCATGCTGGAGAGCACCCACCCACAGCGTCTGAAAAGGAGAAACTAAGGAAAAACGAGGGAGGGGTCACCACAATTTTTCTTACCCTTTTCCTGGGCTTCTCTGGGAAGGCAAACTGAAAACAGACGCTGGGTCCTCCTCTGGAACCGGATCCTCAGGTCCTGATACCGGAATGGGGTACGCAGACCGTCCTGGTACAGTCTCGAGATCCGCCCTGGGAGCACCACTCTTAAAACAGAGTGTGCTACACTCAGGGAAGTGACAGCACCTCGCGCTGGCCGGCGAACAGGATTTGGTGGTAGAAATGAGTCCCTGTTCGGTGCGCCACTTGTTGCCTGGCTATCCCCGCTGCCCTCAGCGTAGGACGCCGGCCCAAAGGAACCCTGGCCGCCTCAGCCCCGAGGTGCCACGAGTTGGGCAGGGATGGATCCTGCAGACGAGGGCCGCTCCACACGAGGAGAAGCAAGGCGCACAAGAAAGGCTAGGAGGCAAAGGGTGGCGAGAGGGGTCTTCCCCGAGCTCCTTTATTGATGGGTTCTGGGGGAGAACTCCGGGGGAAAAGGGGTGCATGCCGCTTTTAAGGAGGGCAAATCTGGGAGGGGCGCCGGATAGTCAGCCAATAAGGAACAAGGGGGTAGGAAGGTACAATGTCTGAGGGCCAATAAAATTTTTATAAGGGGGTGGTACAAACACGTCAATCAAATCCTGACCAATCATACGACGCCTTCTGGGGGAACCTTCCAGAACCTGGGCTGGGCTTAGACTGTGGTGCCGCCCATGGAGTCCTCCTCCCAGGAGGAGTCTCCGTCCCCAGAGGCGGAGTCAGAGGCGGAGTTGGAGTGAATGGCAGCCGCCACAGTTGGGGCCTGCCCCTCCA
>JAMPIT010000576.1:0-57714 GCA_026261815.1 Monarcha castaneiventris obscurior
CCAACCCTTTTCCCACCGCCCCGGGATGGATCCCAGCACTTTTCCCACCGCTCCGGGATGGATCCCAACCCTTTTCCCACCGCTCTGGGATGGATCCCAACCCTTTTCCCACCGCCCCGGGATGGATCCCAGCACTTTTCCCACCGCTCCGGGATGGATCCCAACCCTTTTCCCACTGCTCCGGGATGGATCCCAGCACTTTTCCCACCGCTCCGGGATGGATCCCAACCCTTTTCCCACTGCTCCGGGATGGATCCCAACCCTTTTCCCACCGCTCTGGGATGGATCCCAGCACTTTTCCCACCGCTCCGGGATGGATCCCAGCACTTTTCCCACCGCTCCGGGATGGATCCCAGCACTTTTCCCACCCCACCTGGGATGGATCCCAACGCTTTTCCCACCGCCCCGGGATGGATCCCAACCCTTTTCCCACCGCTCCGGGATGGATCCCAGCACTTTTCCCACCGCTCCGGGATGGATCCCAGCACTTTTCCCACCGCTCCGGGATGGATCCCAGCACTTTTCCCACCGCCCCGGGATGGATCCCAGCACTTTTCCCACCGCCCCGGGATGGATCCCAGCACTTTTCCCACCGCTCTGGGATGGATCCCAACCCTTTTCCCACCGCTCCGGGATGGATCCCAGCACTTTTCCCACCGCTCCGGGATGGATCCCAGCACTTTTCCCACCGCCCCGGGATGGATCCCAGCACTTTTCCCACCGCTCCGGGATGGATCCCAACCCTTTTCCCACCGCTCCGGGATGGATCCCAGCACTTTTCCCACCGCTCTGGGATGGATCCCAACCCTTTTCCCACCGCTCCGGGATGGATCCCAACCCTTTTCCCACCGCTCCGGGATGGATCCCAACGCTTTTCCCACCGCCCTGGGATGGATCCCAGCACTTTTCCCACCCCACCTGGGATGGATCCCAACGCTTTTCCCACCGCCCCGGGATGGATCCCAACCCTTTTCCCACCGCTCCGGGATGGATCCCAGCACTTTTCCCACCGCCCCGGGATGGATCCCAGCACTTTTCCCACCGCCCCGGGATGGATCCCAGCACTTTTCCCACCGCTCCGGGATGGATCCCAGCACTTTTCCCACCGCCCCGGGATGGATCCCAGCACTTTTCCCACCGCCCGGGTGGATCCCAGCACTTTTCCCACCGCTCTGGATGGATCCCAACCCTTTTCCCACCGCTCCGGGATGGATCCCAACCCTTTTCCCACCGCTCTGGGATGGATCCCAACCCTTTTCCCACCGCTCGGGATGATCCCAACCCTTTTCCCACCGCTCCGGGATGGATCCCAGCACTTTTCCACGCTCTGGGATGGATCCCAGACTTTTCCCACCACCCCGGGATGGATCCCAACGCTTTTCCCACCGCCCCGGGATGGATCCCAGCACTTTTCCCACCGCCCCGGGATGGATCCCAGCACTTTTCCCACCGCCCCGGGATGGATCCCAGCACTTTTCCCACCGCTCCGGGATGGATCCCAGCACTTTTCCCACCGCCCCGGGATGGATCCCAGCACTTTTCCCACCGCCCCGGGATGGATCCCAACCCTTTTCCCACCGCTCTGGGATGGATCCCAACCCTTTTCCCACCGCCCCGGGATGGATCCCAGCACTTTTCCCACCGCCCCGGGATGGATCCCAGCACTTTTCCCACCGCCCCGGGATGGATCCCAACCCTTTTCCCACTGCTCCGGGATGGATCCCAGCACTTTTCCCACCGCTCTGGGATGGATCCCAACCCTTTTCCCACCGCCCCGGGATGGATCCCAGCACTTTTCCCACCGCCCCGGGATGGATCCCGCCGCTTTTCCCACCCCACCTGGGCCGCCTTGGCGAATCTGGCGGCGCTGTAGTCGCCGCCCATGCGCAGCACGTCCTCGGTGCAGTAGTAGAACTCGGAGAATCCGTAGAACTGTCCGTCTGGGAAGCGCGGGGGCGGCTGGAAGACGCCGTTCAGGGAGCTGCGGGTGCCGTCGGTGCGGTTCAGCAGCGGCCGCAGCAGCTCCCGGCACAGCCCGAAGTCGCCGGCGCCGCGCAGGTGCAGGGTGAGGCCGCGCCGCCGCAGCTCGTCCCGGGCGTCCAGGGGCAGGCAGGGATCCGGGAATGGCGAATCCGGGCTCAGCCCGACCTGCCGGCCCAGCAGCCTGAGGGGAACAGCGAGTGAGGAGAGGTTGGGGATGGGCGGGGGAGAGATCGGGAGTGTTCAAAGAGAGGTCGGGAATGTTCAAAGAGAGGTTGGGAATGGTCAGAGAGAGATCGGGAATGTTCAAAGAGAGATCGGGAATGGTCAGAGAGAGAGCGGGAATGTTCAAAGAGAGCTCGGGAATGGTCAGGGGAGAGAGGTCGGGAATGGTCGGGGAAAAGGTCGGGAATGTTCAAAGAGAGGTCGGGAATGTTCAGAGAGGTCGGGAATGTTCAAAGAGAGGTCAGGAATGTTCAAAGAGAGATCGGGAATGTTCAGAGAGGTCGGGAATGTTCAAAGAGAGGTCGGGAGTATTCAGAGAAGAGAGGTCAGGAATATTCAGGAAAGAGAGGTCGGGAATGTTGTGGGGAGAGATCGGGAATGTTCAAAGAGAGGTCGGGAATGTTCAAAGAGAGGTTAGGAATATTCAAGGAAGAGCAGTCGGGAATATTCAGGGAAGAGAAGTTGAGAATATTCAAGGAAGAGAAGCCAGGATTATTCAGAGGTCAGGAGTATTCAGGGAAGAGAGGTCAGGAATGTTCAGGGAAGAGATCGGGAATGTTCAAAGAGAGGTTGGGAGTATTCAAGGAAGAGAGATCGGGAATATTCAGAGGTTGGGAATGTTCTCTTCCCTGGAAGAGAGGTTGGGAATGTTCAAAGAGAGGTTGGGAATATTCGGGATAGAGATCGGGAATGTTCAAAGAGAGGTCAGGAATGTTCAAAGAGAGATCGGGAATGTTCAAAGAGAGGTCAGGAATATTCAGAGGTTGGGAATATTCTCTTCCCTGGAAGAGAGGTCAGGAATGTTCAAAGAGAGGTTGGGAATATTTGGGGAAGAGATCGGGAATGTTCAAAGAGAGGTTGAGAATGTTCAAAGAGAGGTTGGGAATGGTCGGGGAAGAGAGGTCAAGAATATTCAGAGGTTGGGAATATTCCCTTCCCTGGAAGAGAGGTCAGGAATGTTCAAAGAGAGGTCAGAAATGTTCAGGGGAGAGGTCGGGAGTATTCAGAGGTTGGGAATATTCAGGGAGGAGAGGTCGGGAATGTTCAAAGAGTGGTTGGGAATATTCAGAGAAGAGACGTTGGGAACATTCAGAGAGAGGTCGGGAATATTCAAGGGAGAGAGGTCGGGAAATATTGAGAAGTTGGGAGTATTCAAGGAAGAGAGGTCGGGAATATTCAGGGAAAAGAAGTTGGGAATATTCAAAGAGAGGTGGGGAGTATTCAGAGGTTGGGAATATTCAGAGAAGAGAGGTGCGGAGTATTGAGGGAAGAAATGTCAGGAATGTTCAAAGAAGAGAAGTCAGGAATATTCACGGAAGAGAGGTCAGGAGTATTCAAAGAGAGGTCGGGAATATTCAGGGAAGAGAGGTCGGGAATATTGAGAGGTTGGGAATATTGAGAGGTTGGGAATATTCCCTTCCCTGGAAGAGAGGTCGGGAGTATTCAGGGAAGAGAAGTCGGGAATATTCAGGGAAGAGAGGTTGGGAGTATTCAAGGAAGAGAGGTCAGGAATATTCAGGGAAGAGAGGTCAAGAATATTCAGGGAAGAGAAATCGGGAATATTCAGGGAAGAAATGTCGGGAATATTCAGGGAAGAAATGTCGGGAATATTCAGGCTCGGCTGGAAAAGCCTGGGGGATTTTTTCCCGGAACGGGGAGAAATTGGGATTTGGCTTTGTTCAATGTTTCGGTTGGAATTCTGAAGGAATTAATCGCTGAAGGGAATGAAAATATCCTGGAACAGCCACAGCTCCTCAGGGAATTCCATCCCAGCCTCTTCCCCACCCTCACATCGAGAATCCCTTCCTCAATTCCAGTCGGGCGTTTCTAGGGATGGATCAGCCACGCATTCCCGGGGGAATTCTGGGGGAAATTCCAGGGGAAACCCGGGGGAAATTCCAGGGGAATTCCAGGGGAATTCTGGGGTAAATTCCAGGGAAATTCCGGGGTAAATTCCGGAGAAATTCCAGGGGAAACCCGGGGTAAATTCCAGGGGAATTCCGGGGTAAATTCCGGGGAAATTCCAGGGGGAATTCCGGGGTAAATTCTGGGGTAAAGTCCAGGGTAAATTCCAGGGGGAATTCCGGGAGAATTCCGAGTTAAATTCCAGGGAAATTCTGGGGGAAATTCTGGGAGAATTCCAGGGGGAATTCCAGGGTAAATTCCAGGGGAATTCCGGGGTAAATTCCAGGGGAATTCAGGGGGAATTCTGGGGTAAATTCCGGGGTAAATTCCAGGGGAATTCTGGGGTAAATTTCGAGTAAATTCCAGGGGAATCTCGGGGGCATTCCCAGGGTAAATTCTAGGGAAATCCCGGGGTAAATTCCAGGGTAAATTCCAGGGTAAATTCCAGGGAAATTATGGGGGAAATTCTGGGAGAATTCCGGGGGAATTCCAGGGTAAATTCCAGGGGAATTCTGGGAGAATTCCAGGGGAAATTCCAGGGGAATCCCAGGATAAATTCCAGGGTAAATTCCAGGGGAATTCCAGGGGAATTCCGGGGTAAATTCCTGAGGGAATTCCAGGGGAATTCCGGGGGAAATTCGCGAGGGAATTCCGGGCAAATTCCAGGGGAAATTCCAGGGGGAATTCCGGGGTAAATTCCGGGGTAAATTCCAGGGGAATTCCGGGGTAAATTCCAAGGGAATTCTGGGGTAAATTCTGGAGGAAATTCCAGGGGAAATCCAGGGTAATTCCGGGGTAAATTTCCGGAGGAAATTCCAGGGGAATTCCGGGGTAAATTCCAAGGGAATTCTGGGGTAAATTCCGGAGGAAATTCCAGGGGAAATCCAGGGTAATTCCGGGGTAAATTCCCGGAGAAATTCCAGGGGAATTCCGGGATAAATTCCAGGATAAATTCCAGGGTAATTCCGGGAGAATTCCGGGGTAAATTCTGGGGTAATTCCGGGTTAAATTCCCGGAGAAATTCCAGGGGAATTCCGGGATAAATTCCAGGGTAAACTCCAGGAGCATTCCCGGGGTAATTCCGGGATAAATTCCAGGGGCATTCCCGGGGTAATTCCGGGATAAATCCCAGGCTAAACCCCAGGATAATCCCGTGGGATCTGCCCGTACCTGCCCCGCAGGAGGCCCCCCGAGAGCAGCCCGTCCTCGTAGCGGCGCCGCGCCGCGTTGCCGCCGAAGCCCAGGAACGTGGCCACGTAGAGGCGGTAGCCGTGCTCCGAGTGCTGCCCGTCGCAGCCCAGGTTGAACTCGGCCAGCAGATCCTTGGCCACCTCCTCCTGCGGGAAAACCGGGAATGCCACAGCGGGGTACAGGGAGAAATCGTCAGTGGGAAAATCAGTGGGGTACAGGGAGAAATCAGTGGGAAAATCAGTGGGGTATAGGGAAAAATCAGTGGGAAAATCAGTGGGATACAGGGAAAAATCAGTGGGATATAGGGAGAAATCAGTGGGATATAGGGAGAAATCAGTGGGAAAATCAGGGGGAAATCAACAGGATACAGGGAAAAATCAGTGGGATATAGGGAGAAATCAGTGGGATATAGGGAGAAAATCAGTGGGAAAATCAGTGGGATACAGGGAAAAATCAGTGGGAAAATCAGTGGGAAATCAACAGGATACAGGGAAAAATCAGTGGGATATAGGGAAAAATCAGTGGGAAAATCAGTGGGATATAGGGAAAAATCAGTGGGATATAGGGAGAAATCAGTGGGAAAATCAGTGGGATATAGGGAGAAATCAGTGGGAAATGAACGGGATACAGGGAAAAGTCAGTGGGGTACAGGGAGAAATCGTCAGTGGGAAAATCAGTGGGATATAGGGAGAAATCAGTGGGAAATCAACGGGATACAGGGAAAAGTCAGTGGGGTACAGGGAGAAATCGTCAGTGGGAAAATCAGTGGGATATAGGGAGAAATCAGTGGGAAAATCAGTGGGATATAGGGAGAAATCAGTGGGATATAGGGAAAAATCAGTGGGAAAATCAGTGGGATATAGGGAAAAATCAGTGGGAAAATCAGTGGGATATAGGGAGAAAATCAGTGGGAAAATCAGTGGGATATAGGGAAAAATCAGTGGGATATAGGGAGAAATCAGTGGGAAAATCAGTGGGATACAGGGAAAAGTCAGTGGGATACAGGGAAAAATCAGTGGGAAAATCAGTGGGGTACAGGGAGAAATCAGTGGGAAAATCAGTGGGAAATCAACGGGATACAGGGAAAAGTCAGTGGGGAACAGGGAAAAGTCACTGGGATATAGGGAAAAATCAGTGGGAAAATCCCTGGGATACAGGGAAAATTAACTGGGATTCATTTCCCAGGATCTGCACCTCCACCATGGCCTGGTCCTCTGGGAATGGGGAGAATCAGTGGGAAATAGGGAAAAATCAATGGGAAATAGGGAAAAATCAGTGGGATATAGGGAAAAATCAGTGGGAAACAGGGAAAAATCGGCACCATCCCGATCCCAAAAAACGGATTTTTCCCCCATCCCGGTCATTTCAGAGCCCAGCCCTCGCTCGTGTCCCGATCCGTGGGGTTGGGGAATTGCTGGGGTTGGGAAAGATCTTTGGGATCGGCGATGCGAAGGAAAGTCCTCGTGTTCGTGGGGGTTTTTGGGAATTCCCAGGAATGGGGAATCCACGCTGCCCCAGGAAGCTTTTTCAATGTTTTTTCCAGATTTTTCAAGAGTTTTCCTTTGGGATAATCATTTCCCATATTAATGGTAAAATCCAAGGTTATTTTATAAGGAGAGGAAAATGGAGGCATTTTCTTTGGGAATGATCCACTCCCAAATTTTTGTTTAAAAAACAAATCAGGATTGCTCCATAAGGAGAGCAAAATTGAGGAGTTTTCCTTGGGATTGGATTTTTTTTGCGGGAGGTTTGAGGTGGGATTTGAGTGATGGGAATGAAGGAAAACCCGAAGGAATTCCCAGCTGGTGGAGGCCAAAATCGTTTGGTGCTTTGGGAATGGCATGGGATCCATGGGATGGGATGGGATGGGATGGGATCCATGGGATGGGATCCATGGGATGGGATGGGATGGGATGGGATGGGATGGGATGGGATGGGATGGGATGGGATCCATGGGATGGGATGGGATGGGATGGGATGGGATGGGATGGGATGGGATGGGATGGGATGGGATGGGATGGGATGGGATGGGATGGGATGGGATGGGATGGGATGGGATGGGATGGGATGGGATGGGATGGGATCCATGGGATGGGATGGGATGGGATCCATGGGATGGGATGGGATGGGATGGGATCCATGGGATGGGATGGGATGGGATCCATGGGATGGGATGGGATGGGATGGGATCCATGGGATGGGATGGAGGATTCTGAAGGGTGGGAAAGAAAGGAAAAGGAATTCCAATCATTCCCGAGGGCAGTGGGAATGGCAGGGATTTGAGGGCAGGGATTTGAGGGCAGCACTCACGTTCTGGGGCACCTCGTAGGCGATCTGGGTGGAAACCCCGCCCATGTCCAGGATCCCCACGGTTCTCTTGCGGAAAACGGGATCCCGACGCTCGTTCCCTGGGATCTGCACCTCCACCATGGCCTCGTCTTCTGGGAACGGGGAGAATCAGTGGGATAAAGGGAAAAATCAGTGGGAAAAATCAGTGGGAAATAGGGAGAATCAGTGGGATAAAGGGAAAAATCAGTGGGAAACGGGAAAAATCAGTGGGAAACGGGAAAAGTCAGGGGGAAAATCAGTGGGATACAGGGAAAAATCACTGAGAAACAGGGAAAAGTCACTGAGATATAGGGAAAAGTCATGGGGATATAGGGAAAAATCAGTGGGATACAGGGAGAAATCAGTGGGAAATGGGAAAAATCAGTGGGAGAATCAATGGGATACAGGGAGAGATCAGCGGGATATAGGGAAAAATCTGTGTGATATAGGGAAAAATCAGGGGGAAAATCAGTGGGGGACAGGGAGAAATCACTGGGATACACTGAGAAATCACTGGGAAACAGGGAAAGGTCACTGGGATATAGGGAAAATTCACTGGGAAAAGTCACTGGGATACAGGGAGAAATCAGTGGGAAAATCCCCGGGATACAGGCAGGGAAGGAAAATGGGATCCTGACTCTCGTTCCCTGGGATCTGCACCTCCACCATGGCCTCGTCCTCTGGGAACGGAAAAATCAGTGGGATAAAGGGAAAAATCAGTGGGATAAAGGGAAAAATCAGTGGGAAAATCCCTGGGATACAGGGAAAATTAACTGGGATTTGTTTTCTGGGATCTGCACCTCCACCATGGCCTGGTCCTCTGGGAACGGGGAGAATCAGTGGGGTAAAGGGAGAAATCAGTGGGATACAGGGAGAAATCAGTGGGAAAAATCAGTGGGAAATGGGAAAAATCAGTGGGAGAATCAATGGGATATAGGGAGAAATCAACGGGATATAGGGAAAAATCTGTGGGATATAGGGAAAAATCAGCGGGAAAATCAGTGGGGGACAGGGAAAAATCAGTGGGATATAGGGAAAAATCAGTGGGAAAATCAGTGGGATACAGGGAGAAATCACTGGGAAACAGGGAAAAGTCATTGAGATATAGGGAAAAGTCATGGGGATATAGGGAAAAATCAGGGGGATACAGGGAAAAATCAGTGGGAAAATCCCTGGGATACAGGCAGGGGAGGAAAATGGGATCCTGACGCTCGTTCCCTGGGATCTGCACCTCCACCATGGCCTGGTCCTCTGGGAACGGAAAAATCAGTGGGATAAAGGGAAAAATCAGTGGGATACAGGGAGAAATCAGTGGGAAATGGGAAAAATCAGTGGGAAAATCCCTGGGATACAGGGAAAATTAACTGGGATTTGTTTCCAGGGATCTGCACCTCCACCATGGCCTGGTCCTCTGGGAATGGAAAAATCAGTGGGATACAGGGAAAAATCAGTGGGAAACAAGGAAAAATCAGTGGGAATCAGGGAAAAATCAGTGGGAAACAAGGAAAAATCAGTGGGAAACAGGGAAAAATCAGTGGGAAACAGGGAAAAATCACCAGGATTCCGGGAAAACCCCCTGGGATCCGGGCAGGGAGGGCCCAGAGCAGCTGTGGGGTCAAAGGCTCGGGTGGCACCGGGTGCCAACATCTGCCTGGAAACCCCTTCCCAACATCTGGAAACAGCTGGAAATGCAATTCCCACCGCTGGAATTCCAACGTTTACCTGGAAAAATCAGCCCCTGAACCCCCCCAGTTCCTCACCATCGTCCGTGTGCTCAAATCTTCCAAGGACAAAGTTGATCCCAATCCAGGCGTAGACTCCTGCAGGAAAACACCTCTGGAATTTCAGGGATGGCAGGAAAAGCTGGAATTTCCACTTCAAAGCAAATGGAAAACTGGGAGTTCCTTTTTTTTCCTGAGCTCTGTTGTTGCTCTTTTTTATTTTATTTTATTTTATTTTATTTTATTTTATTTTATTTTATTTTATTTTATTTTATTTTATGTTATAAAATCTCACAAGTTAAACATTCCTGAGAAATCAGGAATTCTTGAGAGAATCAGGAATTCTTGAGAAATCAGGAATTCCTGAGGAAACCAGGAATTCCTGAGGAAATCAGGAATTCTTGAGGAAATCAAGAATTCTTGAGGAAATCAGGAATTCCTATTTTCTCCTCTCCCAGGTCAAGACCATGATAAAATTCCTGATTAAATGAATTAAAGACATTTCCATGAGTAAAATCCAGGAAAGAAATTCCAGGAATTCGCTTATAAAGAGATTTGAAGGCCATGAGAAAATTCCCCATTAAATGAATTAAAGGCAATTCCATGAATAAAATCCAGGAGAGAAATTCCAAGAATTCCCTTTTAAAAGGGATTTGAAGGCTCTGCTTTGGAAACCCCAAAGGAATTTGCTGCTTTATCCTCCCCAAAGGCAGAGGAAACAAAACTCCATGAAATTTTCAGGGATAAGCACAAAGTTGATCCCAATCCAGGCGTAGACTCCTGCAGGAAAACACCTCTGGAATTTCAGGGATGGCAGGAAAAGCTGGAATTTCCACTTCAGAGCAAATAGAAAACTGGGAATTCCTTTTTTTTTCCCTAAGCTCTGTTGTTGCTTTTTTTAATTTTGCCTTATAAAATCTCACAAGTTAAATGTTCCTGAGAAATCAAGAATTCTTGAGGAAATCAGGAATTCTGGAGGAAATCAGGAATTCTTGAGGGATCAGGAATTCCTATTTTCTCCTCTCCCAGGTCAAGGCCATGATAAAATTCCTGATTAAATGAATTAAAGACATTTCCATGAGTAAAATCCAGGAAAGAAATTCCAAGAATTCACTTTTAAAGGGATTTGAAGGCCATGAGAAAATTCCCCATTAAATGAATTAAAGGCAATTCCATGAGTAAAATCCAGGAGAGAAATTCCAAGAATTCCCTTTTAAAAGGGATTTGAAGGCTCTGCTTTGGAAACCCCAAAGGAATTTGCTGCTTTATCCTCCCCAAAGGCAGAGGAAACAAAACTCCATGAAATTTTCAGGGATAAGCACAAAGTTGATCCCAATCCAGGCGTAGACTCCTGCAAGAAAACACCTCTGGAATTTCAGGGATGGCAGGAAAAGCTGGAATTTCCACTTCAAAGCAAATGGAAAACTGGGAGTTCCTTTTTTTTCCTGAGCTCTGTTGTTGCTCTTTTTTACTTTATTTTATTTTATTTTATTTTATTTTATTTTATTTTATTTTATTTTATTTTATTTTATTTTATTTTATTTTATTTTATTTTATGTTATAAAATCTCACAAGTTAAACATTCCTGAGAAATCAGGAATTCTTGAGAGAATCAGGAATTCTTGAGAAATCAGGAATTCCTGAGGAAACCAGGAATTCCTGAGGAAATCAGGAATTCTTGAGGAAATCAAGAATTCTTGAGGAAATCAGGAATTCCTATTTTCTCCTCTCCCAGGTCAAGACCATGATAAAATTCCAGATTAAATGAATTAAAGACAATTCCATGAGTAAAATCCAGGAAAGAAATTCCAGGAATTCACTTATAAAGAGATTTGAAGGCCATGATAAAATTCCTGATTAAATGAATTAAAGACATTTCCATGAGTAAAATCCAGGAAAGAAATTCCAGGAATTCGCTTATAAAGAGATTTGAAGGCCATGAGAAAATTCCTGATTAAATGAATTAAAGGCAATTCCATGAATAAAATCCAGGAGAGAAATTCCAAGAATTCCCTTTTAAAAGGGATTTGAAGGCTCTGCTTTGGAAACCCCAAAGGAATTTGCTGCTTTCTCCTCCCCAAAGGCAGAAGAAACAAAACCCCACGAAATTTTTGGCCTAATCCGCCAAAATTCAGCCAATCCGGAGCTCCCACCATTTCAGATTTGGGGGATTCAAGGTCCCTGAGCAGAGCAGGATTTGAAGAAGCCCCAAAAGCTCCCGGAATTTTTGGGATTCCCAAGGATTTCCCTCCCAGCCCCACGCACCTTCCTGCTTCCCCGAGATGACCTCGGCGTGCGAGGCCGAGAAGAGGAAATCGAAGTGAGCGGGGATGTCCGTGAGCAGATCCTGCAGGATGGCCTGCTGCTGCCTGGGGGATTCCAGGGAATGTTAGGGATTGATGGAAATCTCCAAAAAAAAAAAATAGGCCACCCCAAAAAAAATTCCTTAAAAAAAAAAACCCCGAAAAAATCGCCCCAGAAAAAGCCCAAAAAATCGCAAAGAACCCACCCGAAAAAGCCCCTAAAAAAAGCCTCCCCCAAAAAATCCTCCCCTAAAAATAGCCCCCAAAAATCCCCCCAAAAAAATCCTCCCCAAAAAAATCCTCCCAAAAAAAGCCCCCAAAAAATCCTCCCCTAAAAATAGCCCCCAAAAATCCCCCCAAAAAAAGCCCCCAAAAAAATCTCCTGAAAAAAAGCCCCCCCAAAAAAATTCCCCCCAAAAAAAAATCCCTCAAAAAAGTCCCCCCATAAAAATCCTCCCAAAAAAATCCCCTAAAAAAAGCCCCCAAAAAATCCTCCCAAAAAAAAATTCCCCCAAAAAAATGCCCCCAGATAAAGCCCTAAAAATCCCCAAAAATCCCCAAAAACCCCACCAAAACAACCCCCACAAAAAATCCTCCAAAAATTAAAAAAAAGGCCCAAAAAACTGCCAAAAAACCTCAAAAAATCCTAAAAAAAAGTTTAAAAACCCCCCAAAAACCCCAGAAAATTCTAAAAAAAATGTTCAAAACCCCAAAAAATCTTCCAAAAATTAAAAAATAATCCCAAAAAAACCCCCAAAAGTCCTCCAAAAATTAAAAAAAAATCCCCAAAAAACCACCAAAATACCTCAAAAAACCCTAAAAAAGTTTAAAAACCCCCCAAAAATCCTCCAAAAATTAAAAAATAATCCCAAAAAAACCACCAAAAAACCACAAAAAAATTCTAAAGAAAATGTTTAAAAACCCCCCAAAAAATCAAAAAAAATTTAAAAAAACCCCCAAAAAACTGCCAAAAAACCTCAAAAAATCCTAAAAAAAGCATTTAAAAACCCCCAAAAAAATCCAAAAAAATTCTAAAAAAAATTCTTTAAATCCCAAAAACCCCCCAGACCCCCCAAAACCCCAAAAACCCCAAACCCACCTGGGAGGCAGCAGCCTCATGGCCGCCGTGCAGAGCACAGAGAGCGGCGGCTCGCGGTGCTTGGGGCGCGGCACGTGCTGGGCAGCGAGGCTCCAAACCCCCCCAAAAACCCCCAAAACCCTCCCAAAAAATCAAAAAAACCCCCTCAAAATTCTAAAAAAATTTTTAAAAATCCCAAAAATCCCCAAAAAAACCCCAAAAATCCTCCAAAAATTAAAAATAAATATCCAAAAAACCGCCAAAAAACCTCAGAAAATCCTAAAAAAAACCGTTTAAAAACCCCCCAAAAATTCTAAAAAAATTCTAAAAAAATTCTAAAAAAATTCTAAAAAAATTCTAAAAAAATTCTAAAAAAATTCTAAAAAAATTCTAAAAAAATTCTAAAAAATCCCAAACCCCCCAGACCCCCCAAATTCCCCCCAAAAACCCCAGACCCACCTGGGAGGCAGCAGCCTCATGGCCGCCGTGCAGAGCACAGAGAGCGGCGGCTCGCGGTGCTTGGGGCGCGGCACGTGCTGGGCAGCGAGGCTCCAAACCCCCCAAAAAACCCCCCAAAACCCCCCAAAACCCCCCCAAAACCCCCAAAAAATCCAAAAAAATCCCTCAAAATTCTAAAAAAATTTTTAAAAATCCCAAAAAACCCCAAAAAAACCCCCAAAAAATTCCAAAAATTAAAAATAAATATCCAAAAAACCGCCAAAAAACCTCAGAAAATCCTAAAAAAAACCGTTTAAAAACCCCCCAAAAATTCTAAAAAAATTCTAAAAAAATTCTAAAAAAATTCTAAAAAAATTCTAAAAAAATTCTAAAAAATCCCAAAACCCCCCAGACCCCCCAAAACCCCAAAAACCCCAAACCCACCTGGGAGGCAGCAGCCTCATGGCCGCCGTGCAGAGCACAGAGAGCGGCGGCTCGCGGTGCTTGGGGCGCGGCACGTGCTGGGCAGCGAGGCTCCAAACCCCCCCAAAAACCCCCAAAACCCTCCCAAAAAATCAAAAAAACCCCCTCAAAATTCTAAAAAAAGTTTTAAAAATCCCAAAAATCCCCAAAAAAACCCCAAAAATCCTCCAAAAATTAAAAATAAATATCCAAAAACCCGCCAAAAAACCTCAGAAAATCCTAAAAAAAACCGTTTAAAAACC
Source organism: Monarcha castaneiventris obscurior (assembly GCA_026261815.1). NCBI lineage: Eukaryota > Metazoa > Chordata > Aves > Passeriformes > Monarchidae > Monarcha > Monarcha castaneiventris. Next base: position 13,895 of record JAMPIT010000576.1, read on the forward strand.
CCCCAAAAATTCTAAAAAAATTCTAAAAAAATTCTAAAAAAATTCTAAAAAAATTCTAAAAAAATTCTAAAAAAATTCTAAAAAAATTCTAAAAAAATTCTAAAAAATCCCAAACCCCCCAGACCCCCCAAATTCCCCCCAAAAACCCCAGACCCACCTGGGAGGCAGCAGCCTCATGCCCGCTGTGCACAGCACGTAGAGCGGCGTCTCGCGGTGCTTGGGGCGCGGCACGTGCTGGGCAGCGAAGCTCAGCAGGGGCTGCAGGTAATCACTGACCCTGTCCGGGGAGTCTGCGAACTCAGAAATCCCTGCAAAACACCACGGGAAAGGGGGGAAATCCATAAAAGAGTCCTGAAAAAAATCCCGAAAAAAATCCCCCCAAAAAAACCTGAAAAAAACCCAAAAATTCCCAAAAAAAATCACAAAAAAACACCCCCCAAAAACCCTGAAAAAACCTCAAAAAAATCCCCAAAAAACCCCCCCAAAAATGCCCCCAAAAATTCCAAAACCCCCCAAAAAAAACCTGAAAAAACCCCAAAAAAACCCTGAAAAAAACCCAAAAATTTCCCGAATATCCAAAAAAAAACCCCCAAAAATCCCCAAAAAATCACAAAAAACCCCCCCCTAAAAACACCAAAAAAAAAAAAACCACCTCTCCCTCCTGCCCCATTCCAGCCCTTAAACTCCCTGAAAACCAATCCTAAAAATCCCTGGAGCTGTTCCATGCTCACAGATTAAAAATACCCTTTACCCAGACACTCTGGAGAGCAGGAAGGGAAATCAGGAGAGGAAAACAGGGACAAATCCCATTTTTTCTCCTACTTTTCCCTGTACCTGGTTTGATTTTCATCACCACCTTCTGCTGTTGTTATGGGGACAGCCCCTGCCTTATGCATGGAAAAACCTCTCCCTCCTGCCCCATTCCAGACCTTAAACTCTACAAAAATTCCTGAAAACCAATCCTAAAAAGCCCTGGAGCTGTTCCATGCTCATGAGCTTGAAGTGTCCCTTATCCAGACACTCTGCAGCTCAGGAAAGGAAAATCAGGAGAGGAAAACACGGACAAATCCCATTTTTTCCCACTTTTCCCCACACCTGGTTTGATTTTCATCACCACGGGCTTGTTGTGGCTGTCCCTGAGTTTGTGGGGACATCCCCTGCCTTATCCATGGAAAATCCTCTCCCTCCTGCCCCATTCCAGCCCTAAACTCCCCAAAACTCCCTGAAAACCAATCCTAAAACACCCTGGAGCTGTTCCACACTGGGAATATCCCTCATCCAAACACTCCAGAGAACAGGAGAGGACAATTAGGAGAGGAAAACAGGGACAAATCCCATTGTTTTTCTCCGTACCTGGTTTGATTTTCATCACCATGGGGTTCCTGTTGCTGTGGGGACAGCTCCTGCCTTATCCATGGAAAATCCTCTCCCTCCTGCCCCATTCCAGACCTTAAACCCCCAGAAAACCAATCCTAAAAATCCCTGCAGCTGTTCCATATTGGAAATACCCTTTATCCAGACACTCCAGAGAGCAGGAAAGCACAGACAAGAGAGGAAAACATGGACAAATCCCATTTTTTCCCATTTGTCCTGGTACCTGGTTTGATTTTCATCACCACGGGGTTCCTGTTGTTGTCCCAGAGTTTGTGGGGACAGCCCCTGCCTTATCCATGGAAAATCCTCTCCCTCCTGCCCCATTCCAGCCCTAAATTCCCCAAAAATCTCTGAAAACCAATCCTAAAACACCCTGGAGCTGTTCCATGCTCATGAGCTTGAAGTGTCCCTTATCCAGACACTCTATAGAGCAGGAGGGGAAACCAGGAAAGGAAAACAGGGACAAATCCCATTTTTCTTCCCATTTTTTCCCCAGTACCTGGTTTGATTTTCATCACCAGGGGCTTGCTGTGGCTGTCCCTCATCTGCTGGATGTCCTGGAGTTTGTGGGGACAGCCCCTGCCTTATCCATGGAAAAACCTCTCCCTGCTACCCCATTCCAGACCTTAAACTCCCCAAAACTCCCTGAAAACCAATCCTAAAAAGCCCTGGAGCAGTTCCATACTGGGAATAGCCTTTATCCAGACACTCTGGAGAGCATCGAGCACAGACACGAGAGGAAAACAGGGAGAAATCCCATTGTTTTTCCCACTTTTCCCCATACCTGGTTTGATTTTCACCACCATGGGGTTCCTGTTCCTGTGGGGACAGCTCCTGCTTTATCCATGGAAAAACCTCTCCCTCCTGCCCCATTCCAAACCTTAAATTCCCCAAAACTCCCTGAAACTTCCCTGAAAACCAATCCTAAAAAGCCCTGGAGTGGTTCCATGCTCATGAGCTTCAAATACCCTTTACCCAGGCACTCCAGAGCACAGGAAAGGAAAATCAGGAGAGCAAAACACAGACAAATCCCATTTTTTTTCCCATTTTTTCCCCAGTACCTGGTTTGATTTTCATCACCACGGGCTTGCTGTGGCTGTCCCAGAGTTTGTGGGGACAGTTCCTGCCTTATCCATGGAAAAACCTCTCCCTCCTGCCCCATTCCAGACCTTAAACTCCCGGAAAACCAATCCTAAAAACTCTGGAGCCGCTCTGAGCTCACAAATTAAAAATACCCTTTATCCAGACACTCCAGAGTGCAGGAAGGAAAATCAGGAGAGGAAAACATGGACAAATCCCATTTTTTTCCCACTTTTCCCCACACCTGGTTTGATTTTCATCACCACGGGCTTGTTGTGGCTGTCCAGGAGTTTGTGGGGACAGCCCCTGCCTTATCCATGGAAAAACCTCTCCCTCCTGCCCCATTCCAGACCTTAAACTCCCAGAAAACCAATCCTGAAACACCCTGGAGCTGTTCCATACTGGAAATACCCTTTATCCAGACACTCCAGAGCACAGGAAAGGACAATCAGGAGAGCAAAACATGGACAAATCCCATTTTTTTTCCCATTTTTTCCCCAGTACCTGGTTTGATTTTCATCACCACGGGCTTGCTGTGGCTGTCCCTCATCTGCTGGATGTCCAGCAGCTCGTGGGAACAGCCCCTGCCTTATCCATGGAAAATCCTCTCCCTCCTGCCCCATTCCAGACCTTAAACTCCCTGAAAACCAATCCTAAAAAACCCTGAAGCCGCTCTGAGTTCACAAATTAAAAACACCCTTTATCCAGACACTCTGGAATGCAGAAAGGAAAATCAGGAGAGGAAAACACGGACAAATCCCATTGTTTTTCCCATTTTTTCCCCAGTACCTGGTTTGATTTTCATCACCACGGGCTTGCTGTGGCTGTCCCTCATCTGCTGGATGTCCAGCAGCTCGTGGGAACAGCCCCTGCCTTATCCATGGAAAATCCTCTCCCTCCTGCCCCATTCCAGACCTAAACTCCCCAAAACTCCCTGAAAACCAATCCTAAAAAACCCTGGAGCTGTTCCATGCTCACAAATTATAAATATCCTTTACCCAGACACTCTGGAGAGCAGGAAGGAAAATCAGGAGAGGAAGACACGGACAAATCCCATTGTTTTTCCCAGTTTTTCCCTTGGGTGTCCCAGAGTTTGTGGGGACAGCTCCTGCTTTATCCATGGAAAAACCTCTCCCTCCTACCCCATTCCAGACCTTAAACTCCCTGAAAACCAATCCTAAAAAGATCTGGATCCACTCCGTGCTCACAAACTGGAAACAACCTTTACCCAGACACTCCAGAGCACAGAAGAGGGAAAATCAGGAGAGCAAAACATGGACAAATCCCATTTTTTTTCCCATTTTTTCCCCAGTACCTGGTTTGATTTTCATCACCACGGGCTTGCTGTTTCTGTCCCTCATCTGTTGGATGTCTTGGAGTTTGTGGGGACAGCCCCTGCCTTATCCATGGAAAATCCTCTCCCTCCTGCCCCATTCCAGACCTTAAACTCCCTGAAAACCAATCCTAAAAAACTCTGAAGCCGCTCTGAGTTCACAAATTAAAAATATCCTTTACCCAGACACTCTGGAATGCAGGAGGGAAAATCAGGAGAGGAAAACATGGACAAATCCCATTTTTTCTCCTACTTTTCCCTGTACCTGGTTTGATTTTCATCACCACCTTCTGCTGTTGTTATGGGGACAGCTCCTGCTTTATCCATGGAAAATCCTCTCCCTCCTGCCCCATTCCAGACCTTAAACTCTACAAAAATCCCTGAAAACCAATCCTAAAAACCCCTGGAGCTGTTCCATGCTCATGAGCTTGAAGTGTCCCTTATCCAGACACTCTATAGAGCAGGAGGGGAAATCAGGAAAGGAAAACACGGACAAATCCCATTTTTTTTCCCATTTTTTCCCCAGTACCTGGTTTGATTTTCATCACCACGGGCTTGCTGTGGCTGTCCCTCATCTGTTGGATGTCCAGCAGCTCCCGGGGGTTCCCGGTGTGCTGGGGCCAGCAGTACACAAACACCCTGGAGCCGCTGCTGCCACAATCCACCACGATCCCGTAGCTCAGGTTGGGGTTCTCGGTGTCCGTGGCCTCCGTGTCCCTCGCCCTGGCCAGGTATCTGCAGGGAAAAAATGGGAATTCTTCCAGGGAATTGCTCCAGGGAATTGTTTCAGGGAATTCTTCCAGGGCATTGTCCCAGGGAATGGCAGGAATGGGGGGTTTGGCTAGGGATTGTACTTGAAATTGGATGGGTTCTGGGATTTCTGGGGGTTTGGGAATGGTTTGGGAGGGAAGGGGTTTAAATCTCATCCAGGGATTTCAATCTCATCCAGGGATTTCAATCTCATCCAGGGATTTCAATCCCACCCAGGGACACTCCCAGGGACACCCCCGTGGGCCCGGCCGGAGGAGCAGCAGGGACCCCTCAGCATTTCCCCTTTCCCCAGAGCTTCATTTCCCTCTTTTCCATGGAATTCTTTCTTCCCAGAGCTTCATTTCCATCTTTTCTAAGGAATTCTTTCCCCATTTCCCTCTTTTCCATGGAATTCTTTCCCCTCTCACCTGTGGGCGCTCTTGTCTCAGGCTGCTGCGGATCAGGACCAGGGAGACCCCTCAGCATTTCCCCTTTCCCCCAGAGCTCAATTTCACCCTTTTCCATGGAATTCCTTCCCCATTTCCCTCTTTTCCATGGAATTCTTTCCCCATTTCCCTGTTTCCCATGGAATTTCCATGGAATTCTGTGCCCTTTCACCTGTGGGAGCTCCTGCCCTGGGCTGCTGCGGATCAGGACCAGGGAGACCCCTAAGCATTTCCCCTTTCTCCCTCAGCTCCATTTCCCCCTTTTCCATGGAATTCTTTCCCCATTTCCCTCTTTTACATCAAATTCTATCCCCATTTCCCTCTCTTCCATGGAATTCTTTCCCCTCTCACCTGTGGGCGCTCTTGTCTCAGGCTGCTGCGGATCAGGAGCAGAGACCCCTCAGCATTTCCCCTTTCCCCCAGAGCTCCATTTCACCCTTTTCCATGGAATTCTTTCCCCCAAAGCTCCATTTCCCTCTTTTTCATGGAATTCTTTCCCCATTTCCCTGTTTCCCATGGAAGCTCCATGGAATTCTGTGCCCTCTCACCTGTGGAAGCTTCTGTACCGAGCCCAGCCGTACTTACTGCAGATTAGGAGCAGGGACCCATCAGCATTTCCCTTTCCCCCAGAGCTCTATTTCCCCCTTTTCCATGGAATTCTTTCCCCATTTCCCTCTTTTCCATGGAACTCTTTCTCTCCAGAGCTCCATTTCCCTCTTTCCCATGGAATTTCCATGGAATTCCCTCCCTCCTCTCACCTGTGGGAGCTCCTGTCCTGGGCTGCTGCGGATCAGCAGCAGGGACCCCTCAGCATTTCCCCTTCCTCCCAGAGCTCCATTTCCCCGTTTCCCATGGAATTTCCATGGAATTCCCACAGAATTCCCACAGAACCCCTCACCTCTGTGTGTTCCTGCCCCTGGCCCGGCCGTACTCGCTGCGCAGCACCAGCAGGGAGCAGAGCAGCATTTCCCATTTCTCCCACAGCTCCATTTCACCCTTTTCCATGGAATTCTTTCCCCCAAAGCTCCATTTCCCTCTTTTCCATGGAATTCTTTCCCCCTTTCCCTGTTTTCCATGGAATTTCCATGGAATTCTGTGCCCTTTCACCTGTGGGAGCTCCTGCCCTGGGCTGCTGTGGATCAGGACCAGGGAGACCCGTCAGCATTTCCCCTTTCTCCCACAGCTCCATTTCCCCCTTTTCCATGGAATTCTTTCCCCATTTCCCTCTTTTACATCAAATTCTTTCCCCATTTCCCTCTTTTCCATGGAATTCTGTGCCCTCTCACCTGTGGGTGCTTCTGTCCTGAGCGCAGCTGTATTTACTGCGGATCAGCAGCAGGGACCCCTCAGCATTTCCCTTTCTCCCAGAGCTCTATTTCACCCTTTTCCATGGAATTCTTTCCCCATTTACCTCTTTCCCATGGAATTTCCATGGAATTCTGTGCCCTCTCACCTGTGGAAGCTTCTGTACCGAGCCCAGCCGTACTTACTGCAGGTTAGCAGCGGGGACTCCTCAGCATTTCCCTTTCCCCCAGAGCTCCATTTCCCTCTTTTCCATGGAATTCTTTCCCCCAAAGCTCCATTTCCCTCTTTTCCATGGAATTCTTTCCCCATTTCCCTCTTTTCCATGGAATTTCCAGGAAATCCCTCACCTGTGCTCACTCCTGCCCCCAGCCCAGCCGTACTTGCTGTGGATCAGCAGCAGGGACCCATCAGCATTTCCCCTTCCCCTCAGAGCTCCATTTCCCTGTTTCCCATGGAATTTCCATGGAATTCCCTCACCTCCGTGCGCTCCTGCCCCGGGCCGGGCCGTACCGGCCGCGCAGCACCAGCAGGGAGCAGCAGAGCAGCATTTCCCCTTTTCCCCAGAGCTCCATTTCCCTCTTTTCCATGGAATTCTTTCTTCTCAGACCTCCATTTCCCCCTTTTCCATGGAATTCCTTCCCCATTTCCCTCTTTTCCATGGAATTTCCATGGAATTCCCACAGAATTCCCATGGAATCCCTCACCTGTGCTCACTCCTGCCCCCGGCCCGGCCGTACTTGCTGTGGATCAGCAGCAGGGACCCATCAGCTTTTCCCCTTTCTCCCAGAGCTCCATTTCCCCCTTTTCCATGGAATTCTTTCCCCCAAAGCTCCATTTCCCTCTTTTCCATGGAATTCTTTCCCCATTTCCCTCTTTCCCATGGAATTTCCATGGAATTCCCTCCCTCCCCTCACCTGTGGGAGCTCCTGTCCTGGGCTGCTGCGGATCAGCAGCAGGGACCCCTCAGCATTTCCCCTTCGTCCCAGAGCTCCATTTCCCTGTTTCCCATGGAATTTCCATGGAATTATCTCACCTCTGTGTGTTCCTGCCCCCTGGGCCGTACTCACTGCGCAGCACCAGCAGGGAGCAGCAGAGCAGCATTTCCCCTTTTCCCCACAGCTCCATTTCCCTGTTTCCCATGGAATCCCCATGTTATTCCCACAGAATTCCCTCACCTCCGTGTGTTCCTGCCCCGGGCCGGGCCGTACCGGCCGCGCAGCACCAGCAGGGAGCAGCAGAGCAGCAGCGCGGCCGCCGCCGCCCCCAGCAGCAGCAGCTGCCTCAGGGACGCGTTCAGGATCCGGGGACATCCCGCGGGAGAGAGGCTGAAGTGCCACGAGGCCGGCAGCAGGCACGAGATGCTGATCCTGGAATCCACAGCGGGGAAAAGGAGGGGATGGAGCCACGGATTTGGTGCTGGGAGTGGCCTGGGATGAGGAGGATCCCATGGGGATTTGGGGTTGGAGCTCCGGTTTTAATCCCGGCTTTGTTTCAAACTCTCAGCAAAATCCCAGACAGAAAGGAGGGAAAAGCTTAGCTCAGGAATCAGGGAGTGGGAATTTGGGGATGATCCTGGAGAAGGGAAGGCTCCAGGGAGAGCTCAGAGCCCTTGCAGGGCCTAAAGGGGCTCCAGGAGAGCTGGAGAGGGACTGGGGACAAGGGATGGAGGGACAGGACACAGGGAATGGCTTCCCACTGGGAAAGGGGAGATTTAAATGGGATTTTGGGAAGGAATTCCTGGCTGTGAGGGTGGGGATGGAATTCCCAGAGGAGCTGGGGCTGCTCCTGGATCCCTGGCAGTGCCCAAGGCCGGGCTGGATCCCCCTGGGCCAGCAGGAGGTGCCCCTGCCCATGGAATGGGATGATCCCTGGGCCCCTTCCCACCCAACCCATTCCAGGATTTTTTTCTGGATTGAGCAGATTCAGGACATTCCTGATGAGGTTCCCTGTCCCCAAACCAGCCCAGTTAATCCCACAGCCCCTTTGGGATCCTCACCTGCCCATTTTGGGGTGGGGGCAGCAGAAGGAGCAGCCGCTGCTGGAGCCTCAGCCGAGGGCCGAGGGCGGAGAGGGAACATCCAAACTTCCCAAAGGCATCCCTGATCTGCTCCTGGGGGAAACACAGCCAGGCGGAGCCCTGAGTGGCACTGGGAATGTCCCTGAGTGGCACTGGGAATGTCCCTGAACATCCCTGAGGGCACAGCCCGGCACTGAGAACATCCAAACTTCCCAAAGGCATCCCTGATCTGCTCCTGGGGGAAACACAGCCAGGCGGAGCCCTGAGTGGCACTGGGAATGTCCCTGATTCCCTGAGTGGCACTGGGAATGTCCCTGAGTGGCACTGGGAATGTCCCTGAACATCCCTGAGGGCACAGCCTGGCACTGGGAACATCCCTGAACATCCCTGGTGCCCAATCCCATTCCCGATCCCACTCCCATCCCCAATCCCATTCCCATCCCCCATCCCATCCCCGATCCCATCCCCGCTTCCATTCCCATTCCCATTCCCGCTCCCATTCCCATCCCATCCCCGATCCCATTCCCATTCCCATTCCCGCTCCCATTCCCATCCCATCCCCGATCCCATCCCTGATCCCATTCCCATTCCCATCCCATTCCCATCCCATTCCCGATCCCATTACCATCCCATTCCCATTCCCATCCCATTCCCATCCCATCCCCGATCCCATTCCCATCCCATTCCCGCTCCCATCCCCGATCCCATCCCATTCCCATTCCCGATCCCATTCCCATCCCCGATCCCATCCCATTCCCATCCCATTCCCGCTCCCATCCCCGATCCCATTCCCATTCCCATCCCCGATCCCATTCCCATTCCCATTCCCATCCCCGCTCCCATCCCCGATCCCATCCCTGATCCCATTCCCATTCCCATCCCATTCCCATTCCATTCCCATCCCCATTCCCGATCCCATTCCCATCCCATTCCCATCGCATTCCCATCCCATCCCATCCCATTCCCATTCCCATTCCGATCCCATCCCCATCCCCATTCCCATCCCCGATCCCATTCCCATTCCCATCCCACTCCCATTCCCATCCCATTCCCATCCCACTCCCATTCCCATCCCATTCCCGATCCCATTCCCGATCCCATCCCCGATCCCATCCCCGATCCCATTCCCATCCCATTCCCATCCCATCCCATTCCCATTCCCATCCCATCCCATTCCCATTCCCGATCCCATTCCCGATCCCATTCCCGGTTTCACCTCCGCGGCCGCCCCATGGCAACCGGCCCCGCCACTTCCGGGTGCGCCGCCGGACGTGACGCAGAGCGCGCTGACGTCACGGCGGGGCCGGGAAGGGATTCCCCGTGGGCGGGGCCTCGGGAGGGGGCGTGGCCAAATGGGCGTGGCCAGCCCAAAGTGGGCGTGGCCTGGCTCCAGGCGAGCGCGGGTAAAACTCGGCTAAAAATCGCTAAAAAAGCAGAATTTAACAGCAAAAATGCGGAATTCTGGCCGTAAATGTGCCGTGTTTGGAAATAGATAAATTTTGTGCGTGGAAATGGATAAATAGTTTGGAATAAATTCATTTTATTGCCATGAATGTGTCAATAATTCGGAATAAATTCAATTTATAACTACAAATGTGCCTCTATTTCGAAATACATGTAATTTATATTTATAAACGTGCCCATGATTTTGAATAAATAAAATTCATAGCTATGAATGTGCCTATATTTTGGAATATATTCAATTTATAGCTAGAGATGTGCCAATATTTCGAAATCTATAATATTTCTAGCTATAAACGTGTCAATAATTTGGAATAAATTCAATTTATAGCTATAAACGTGTCAATAATTTGGAATAAATTCAATTTATAGCCATAAACATGTCCATAATTTGGACTATATAATATTCATAGCTATGAATGTGTCAATAATTCGGAATAAATTCAGTTTATAGCTACAAACGTGTCAATAATTCGGAATAAATTCAATTTATAGCTACAAACACGTCAATAATTCAGAATAAATTCAGTTTACAGCCATGAGCGTGCCAAGAGTTTAGAATATATAATATTCATAGCTATAAATGCGTCAATAATTTGGAATAAATTCAATTCATAGCTATAAATGTGCCAATAATTCAGAATAAATTCAATTCATAGCTATAAATGTGCCAATAATTCGGAATAAATTCAATTTATAGCTATAAATGTGCCAATAATTCGGAATAAATTCAGTTTATAGCTATAAATGCGTCGATATTTTGGAATAAATTTAATTTATAGCTACAAACGTGTGAATAATTCGGAATAAATTCAATTTATAGCTATATACGGGTCAATAATTCGGAATAAATTCAATTTATAGCTATAAACGAGTCAATAATTTGGAATAAATTCAGTTTATAGCTACAAAAGTGTGAATAATTCGGAATAAATTCAATTTATAGCTACAAACGTGCCAATATTTTGGAATAAATTCAATTTATAGCTATAAACGGGTCGATAATTCGGAATAAATTTAATTTACAGCCATAAACGTGCCAATAATTTGGAATAAATTTAATTTACAGCCATAAACGTGCCAATAATTTGGAATAAATTTAATTTACAGCCATAAACGTGCCAATAATTCGGAATAAATTCAATTTATAGCTACAAATGCCTCGATAATTTGGAATAAATTTAATTTATAGCCATAAACGTGCCAATAATTCGGAATAAATTCAATTTACAGCCATAAACGTGCCAATAATTCAGAATAAATTCAATTTATAGCTATGAATGCGTCGATAATTCGGAATAAATTTAATTTATAGCTACAAACGTGTGAATAATTTGGAATAAATTCAATTTACAGCCATAAACGTGCCGATAATTCGGAATAAACTCAGTTTATGACCGTGCCGGCGTTCTGGAGCCCACGATCATAAATCCCATTATTACAGACAGAGAGCGGCAGCAAACACGGAACTATCACAGAACTAATTAACGAATTAATTAATTCATCTAATTAAGGGCCTTTCCTTGCCGGGAAATCCCCGGGAAAAGGGAAACCTCAGTGCTCTGCCCCGGGAGGGAAAAACGGATCCGGGCAGGGGTGGGCTGGGAATTAACGGGAATGAAGGGAAAAAAGGGAAAAATGGGAATAAAGGGAAAAATGGGAATAAAAGGAAAAATGGGGAAAATGGGAATAAAGGGAATGAAGGGAAAAATGGGAAAAAAGGGAAAAATGGGAATAAAGGGGAAAATGGGAATATCGGGATTAAGGGAAAAAAGGGAATGAAGGGCAAAAAGGGAAAAAAGGGAAAAATGGGAATAAAGGGAATGAAGGGGAAAAAGGGAAAAATGGGAAAAATGGGAATAAAGGGAATGAAGGGGAAAATGGGAATGAAGGGAAAAATGGGAAAAAGGGAAAAATGGGAATAAAGGGAATGAAGGGGAAAATGGGAATGAAGGGAAAAATGGGAAAAAAGGGAAAAATGGGAAAAATGGGAATGAAGGGAATGAAGGGAAAAATGGGAAAAAAGGGAAAAATAGGAAAAATGGGAAAAATGGGAAAAATGGGAATAAAGGGAATGAAGGGAAAAATGGGAATGAAGGGAATGAAGGGAAAAATGGGAAAAAGGGAAAAATGGGAATAAAGGGAATGAAGGGGAAAATGGGAATGAAGGGAAAAATGGGAAAAAAGGGAAAAATGGGAAAAATGGGAATGAAGGGAATGAAGGGAAAAATGGGAAAAAAGGGAAAAATAGGAAAAATGGGAAAAATGGGAAAAATGGGAATAAAGGGAATGAAGGGAAAAATGGGAATGAAGGGAATGAAGGGAAAAATGGGAAAAAGGGAAAAATGGGAATAAAGGGAATGAAGGGGAAAATGGGAATGAAGGGAAAAATGGGAAAAAAGGGAAAAATGGGAAAAATGGGAATGAAGGGAATGAAGGGAAAAATGGGAAAAAAGGGAAAAATAGGAAAAATGGGAAAAATGGGAAAAATGGGAATAAAGGGAATGAAGGGAAAAATGGGAATGAAGGGGAAAATGGGAAAAAAGGGAAAAATGGGAATAAAGGGAAAAATGGGAATAAAGGGAAAAATGGGAAAAATGGGAATAAAGGGAATGAAGGGAAAAATGGGAAAAAGGGAAAAATGGGAATAAAGGGAATGAAGGGAAAAATGGGAAAAAAGGGAAAAATGGGGAAAAAGGGAAAAATGGGAATATCGGGATTAAGGGAAAAAAGGGAATGAAGGGGAAAAAGGGAATAAGGGAATGAGGGAATGAAGGGAATGAAGGGAATAAAAGGAATATTGGGAATAAAGGGAAAAAAGGGAATAGAGGGAAAAAAGGGAAAAAAGGGAATAGCGGGAATGAAGGGGGAAAAGGGAGTAAAGGGAATGAAGGGAATGAAGGGAATAAAGGGAATAGAGGGAATATTGGGAATAATGGGAATATCGGGAATGAAGGGAATAGAGGCAATAATGGGAATAAAGGGAATGAAGGGAATATCGGGAATGAAGGGAATATTGGCAATAATGGGAATATCGGGAATAAGGGAATAAAGGGAATGAAGGGAATAAAGGAAATAAGGGAATGAAGGGAATATCAGGAATAAAGGGGAAAAGGAAAAAATGGGAATAAAGGAAATAGAGGGAATAAAAGGAATAAAGGGAATTAACGGGAATAAAGGGAATATCAGGAATGAAGGGAATGAAGGGAATGAAGGGAATAATGGAAATATCGGGAATAAAGGGAATCATCGGGAATGAAGGGAAAAAAGGGAATAAAAGGGGAAAGGGGAATAAAGGCAATATCAGGAATGAAGGGAATGAAGGGAATTAACGGGAATATCGGGAATAACCCCATGGATCTGCACGGAAAGCCGGGCTGGGTGTGGGCGGGAGAGGAGGGGATTTGGAATGGGGAATTATCCCGAGGGAGGGAAGGGGAGGAATAAGGAAAAGGGGAAAGGAATAAGGGAATGGGGAAAGAAAAATGGGAAAGGAATAAGAGAAGAAGAAAGAAAATGAATAAGGAAATGAATAAGGAAATAAGGAATAAGGAAAGGGGAAAGGAAAGAGGAAAAATAAAGAAAAAGGAAAGAAGAAATGGGAAAGGAATAAGGAAAGGAGAATGAAAATTAATGAGGAAAGAAATAAGGAAATTAGGGAAATAAGGAATGAGGAATGAGGAATGAGGAATAAGGAATAAGGAATAAGGAAACAAAAAATGGGGAAGGAATAAGGAAAGGAAAAAGGAAAGGTGAAAAGAGAAAGGAAAGAGGAAAGGAATAAAAAAAAGGAAAGAGGAAAGGAATAAGGAAGGGGGAAGGAAAAAGGAAAAGAATAAGGAATAAAGAAAGGGGAAAAGAAAGGGGGAAGGAGAAAGGAAAGGGGAAAGGAATAAGGAAGAAGGAAAGGAGAAAGGGAAGGAATAAGGAAAGGGGAAAGAAAGGAAAGGGAATGAATGGAAAGCAAAAAGGGGAAGAACAGAAAGGAAAAAGGGAAAGGTTTCTGTGTCTCCAGCGATTTGTGCCCAGGGGCTGCTCCGGGCCGGGGGTCGGGAATATTTTGGAAACCAGGGAAGAGCGGAGCTGCTGCGGGAATTGCGGGCGGAGGCTGCGGGCGGCAGAGCCGCGGTGCGGGGCTCGCTGGGCGCTGAGCATTCCCGGCGGCTCCCGGGATTCAGGGAATGCCTTTGGGATGTTCCCATTCCCAGCACCAAACCCGAGCCTCGGGCGCTCCCAGGAGCGAGCCAGGAAGGGTTTTCCAATCGCCCAAAACCGCTTTGGGAAGGAAAAGCTGGGATCAAACCCCGCTGGGAGCAGCGGGGCTGCAGGGAACTCGGGATTAGGGAATGACTTTGGGATGTTCCCATTCCCAGCACCAAACCCGAGCCTCGGGCGCTCCCAGGAGCGAGCCAGGAAGGGTTTTCCAATCGCCCAAAACCGCTTTGGGAAGGAAAAGCTGGGATCAAACCCCGCTGGGAGCAGCGGGGCCGCGGGGAAAGTGGGATTAGGGAATGATCCCATTCCCAACACCAAACCTAAGCCTCGGGCGCTCCCAGGGGTGCGTCAGGAAGGGTTTTCTGAGCGCCCGCTTTGGGAAAAGCTGGGATCAAACCGCGCTGGGAGCAGCGGGACTGCAGGGAACGCGGGATTAGGGAATGATCCCATTCCCAACACCAAACCCGAGCCTCGGGCGCTCCCAGGGGTGCATCAGGAAGGGTTTTCCGAGCTCCCGACCCCGCTTTGGGAAAAGCTGGGATCAAACCGCGCTGGGAGCAGCGGGGCCGCAGGGAACGCGGGATGCAGGGAATGGCTTTGGGATGTTCCCATTCCCAACACCAAACCTGAGCCTCGGGAGCTCCCAGGAGCGAGCCAGGAAGGGTTTTCCAATCGCCCAAAACCGCTTTGGGAAGGAAAAGCTGGGATCAAACCGCGCTGGGAGCAGCGGGGCCGCGGGGAAAGTGGGATTAGGGAATGATCCCATTCCCAACACCAAACCTAAGCCTCGGGGGCACCCAGGGGTGCGTCAGGAAGGGTTTTCTGAGCGCCCGCTTCGGGAAAAGCTGGGATCAAACCGCGCTGGGAGCAGCGGGACTGCAGGGAACGCGGGATGCAGGGAATGGCTTTGGGATGTTCCCATTCCCAACACCAAACCCGAGCCTCGGGCGCTCCCAGGAGCGAGCCAGGAAGGGCTTTCCAAGCGCCCAAAACCGCTTTGGGAAGGAAAAGCTGGGATCAAACCGCGCTGGGAGCAGCGGGGCTGCAGGGAACGCGGGATTCAGGGAATGGCTTTGGGATGTTCCCATTCCCAGCACCAAACCTGAGCCTCGGGCGCTCCCAGGGGTGCATCAGGATGGGTTTTCCAATCGCCCAACCCCGCTTTGGGAAAAGCTGGGATCAAACCGTGCTGGGAACGCGGGATTAGGGAATGATCCCATTCCCAACACCAAACCCGAGCCTCAGGCGCTCCCAGCAGAGACCCAGGAAGGGTTTTCCAACCGCCCAACCCCGCTTTGGGAAAAGCTGGGATCAAACCGCGCTGGGAGCAGCGGGATGAGGAAACCCAAGAGCTGCAGCAGCAGCGGGAATTGCGCTTTTCCAAGCAGAAACCACCCCCGGGATGGGACCGGGCGCTGTCCCGGGGGCCGGGCGGGGGTCGCTATCTCGGGGCACCGGGCGCTGCCCCCGGTATCGGCGGCGCCGGGAAGCGCCGGCAGGGAGCGGCCGGGGCTGGCGCTGCTGATGGCGGGGAGCGGCCCCGGCCCGGCCCCGGGGTGCGGAGGGCAGGGGAGGCGGCTGGAAGCGTCTCCCGGAGGGATTTTTCCTCCCCGGCGTTTCTGGGTTCATTGGTTCAAAGGTTCCCGTTGCCATTTGGGAGCTGGAGGAGCGGCCCCGGCTCGCGGGGCTGCGCTGGGTTTGGGGTGGATAAAGGGGAGTTTTGCTCTGCGTGTGCTGTGGGAGGAGGCTCGGGCTCCATCTGAGTCCTCATTCCGGCCTTTTTTTTGTTCACCACCTTTCAATCCCGTTTTTAATCCCGTCTGTTTGCCCGTCTGAATGAACCGGTGCCACCAAGGTCAGTGGCAGAGCAGGATCACAGAATCCTGGAACGGTTTGGGTTGGAAGGACCTGAAATCCCACCCAGTTCCAATCCCGACATCTTCCACTCTCCCAGGCTGCTCCAGCCTGGCCTTGGAGACTCCCAGGGATCCAGGGGCAGCCACAGCTCCTCTGGGAATTCCATCCCAGCCTCTCCCCACCCTCACAGGGAGGAATTCCATCCCAAAATCCCATCCGTCCCTGCCCTCTGGCAGTGGGAAGCCATTCCCTGTGTCCTGTCCCTCCATCCCTTGTCCCCAGTCCCTCTCCAGCTCTCCTGGAGCCCCTTTGGGGCCTGAAAGGGGCTTTGAGCTCTCCCCAGATCCTTTCCTTTCCTTTCCTTTCCTTTCCTTTCCTTTCCTTTCCTTTCCTTTCCTTTCCTTTCCTTTCCTTTCCTTTCCTTTCCTTTCCTTTCCTTTCCTTTCCTTTCCTTCCCTTCCCTTCCCTTCCCTTCCCTTCCCTTCCCTTCCCTTCCCTTCCCTTCCCTTCCCTTCCCTTCCCTTCCCTTCCCTTCCCTTCCCTTCCCTTCCCTTCCTTTCCCCAAATTTCCATTCCCTCAATCCCAAACCAGGATTTTCCCTCCTTCCTGGCTCGGATTTTGCCCAGTTCTGGAAACAAAACCGGGACAAACCCAGCGCCACCAGCTCCTCCTGAAATCCCCTCCGGCTGCTCCCTCCCTTTGTTCCCTCAGGGCTCCAAACCAGAAAGGCGAGTTGGGAAAAAAAAACAAAACAAAACAAAAAACAAAAACCAAACCAAAAACCGAAATAAACCAACAACCTCCGGTGCAGGAAATAATCCCAGAGCAGCTTTAATCACCCGCGGCGGGCTCGGCCTCTCCCTGTGCCCGCCCGGGAAGGGGGAATTGGGGCAGGTTTTGTGAGCGCTGCAGGAAAAACCCAGCGGCCAAATTCCTGGAGCTCGCACCTTTCTTTCCCTCGCATAAATCCAGGGGGGGGCTGCAGCTCCCTGCCTGCTTCTGGAGGAGTTCCAGGCCTGTCTTTTCCCGTTTTGGGGTGGTTTGGAGCTGGGATAACCCCGCTGGAGAATGATGAGGGCTGAATTGTCCCGGATTTTCTCTGCTGGGGGCTCTCCCTGGCACCAGCCCAGCCCGTGTGGATGTGACACAAAATCCTGGCTGCGGGACCAAACCCTCGGTGACTCGGGCAGAAAGGAGAGCTCAGGGAATGCTGTGAAATCTGGGAATGATCCTGCTCTGCCTGCACAGTCCCAGTCCAATTGTTTCATCCTCAGGGGCTCCACCACTTCTTTGGGGCAAAAAAACCCCAAAAAAACCCCTATTAATCCCTGCTCTGAGCTTGTGGCAGAGCGGGAATTCCCGTTTTCCTTGATTTTCCAGCCCCAGTCCCAACACTGGCACCTCGGGACGGCTTCAAACCGGGGGCTGTTCTCCCAAAAATGGGTCAGACAAGCCCGAAGACAAAACAACGCTGTTTGTTTGTGTTCCTGCAGTTTGAAAACATAAAAAAACCCCAAAAAAATAACTGGGACACCTCAGGTTTCCAAGCAGATGAATTTCCCCGTGGATCTGCACTCTCAGGATGCAGGTGAGCAGGAAAACCCAGGCTGGAGCCTTTTCCAGGGATCTCCTGAGGCTGACGCTGCCTTGGAGCTCAGGATGGGGCTGGGAGTGAGGTCTGGACTCGGAGTTTCATTTGTATTTTGGGTGTTCCTAAGGAAGGATGGGGCTGGGGTGTGCTGGGAAGGGGCTGATCCGTGTCCTGTGGGATTGGGAATTGTCTCCCACATGAAAACTCTTTCCTACGAGGCTCCAGCACCCAAACTTGTAAGAAAAACCCATAAAATTCCAGCTGTTTTTGTTGCAAATAGGATTAAAAACGAATTAACCATTTCTGTTTGCTCTGATCCCTTTTCTAAAGGTTTCATAAAATGCCAGAAACCGGGGCCTTTTCCCTTCCACATCAAAATCATGGAATGCTTTGGGTTGGGAAGGACCTTAAAATCACCCACGGGCAACCTCCCACAATCCCAGGCTGCTCCAACCCGGCCTTGGACACCTCCAGGGATGGAGCAGCCACAGCTCCTCTGGGAATTCCATCCCAGGGCAGAAAACCACAATTATCTGATGCCAAATGCACCAGTTCAAATGAAATAACTTTGGATTTGCCTCCAGGGCAGCCCCGAGCCGGTGGCGGGGAGGATAAAACCCCCCGAGCCAGGTGGTGCTCAGCTGTTAGAGAACCCGGAGGATTGGAAAAGTGAAAAAAAATATAAATAAATCGCCCTGGATGCCGGAGATAAGCCGCAGTTTGGGTGCCCACCTCGCGGCTGGACGCTCCTGCCTTATCAGCCGGGGGGCAGCCGCTGGCTCGGGCACCTCCTGCCCCCTGAGAGCTCTGATAAGGAGCCTCAGCTCCTCCTTATCAGCTGCGGGGGGCAGGGAGGTGCTGCAGGGGCTGCGCCACCTGCCCTGGAGGGGCCCAGCTCACTAAAAACTAGGGATTTCTCCTTTTTTTTCCTGAAATTCCCGGCGCTGGGCTGGGTCCCCGCTGTCCCGGGAGGGAGGAGCTGGAGCAGGAGCAGGAGCAGGAGCAGCCGCGGCTCCGATCCCGATCCCGATCCCGGCGTTTGCTCGGCTGCTGAGGGAACGGGGCTGCGCTTTGGGGATGCCGCAGCGACTGCCCGGGGTGTAAATCATAAACTCATGGATTCATGGAATGGGTTGGGTGGGAAGGATCTTAAATCCCATCCGTTCCCACCCCTGCCATGCCCAGGGACAGCTCCCACCGTCCCAGGCAGCCCCAACCCAGCCTTGGGCACTGCCAGGGATCCAGGGGCAGCCACAGCTGCTCTGGGAATTCCATCCCAGCCCCTCCCCACCCTCATATTGGGAATTCCTGCCAGAAATCCAACCTCAACTTCCCCTCTTTCAGTTTGAGCTCATTACACCTTGTCCTGCAGTTCCTGAGGAGGAATCCCTCTGCAATTCCCAGATTTTCCCTTCCCTTCCCTTCCCTTCCCTTCCCTTCCCTTCCCTTCCCTTCCCTTCCCTTCCCTTCCCTTCCCTTCCCTTCCCTTCCCTTCCCTTCCCTTCCATTCCCTTCCCTTCCCTTCCCTTCCCTTCCCTTCCCTTCCCTTCCCTTCCCTTCCCTTCCCTTCCCTTCCCTTCCCTTCCCACATGGAAGTGCTGGGAGCTCTCCACACAACATCCAGGACCATTCCCACCTTTCCCAGCTTTCCAGAGCCACCTCCCACTGTCCCAGGCTGCTCCAATCCGGCCTTGGGCACTTCCAGGGATCCAGGGGCAGCCACAGCTCCTCTGGGAATTCCATCCCAGCCCCTCCTCACCCTCCCAGAGAGGAATTCCATCCCAAAATCTCATCCATCCCTGCCCTGTGGCAGTGGGAAGCCATTCCCTGGGTCCGGTCCCTCCTGCCCAGCAGATTCCTGGTGTCCAGGACTGCAACACCTGCAGAAGGATGGGAAAATAAAATCAGGGAATCCTGGAATGGTTTGGGTTGGGAGGGACCTTAAATCCCATCCCACCCATCCATGGGCAGGGACACCTCCCGCTGAACGAGGAATAAGGGAAGGGACAGGAAAAAGGAAAGGAATAAGGGAAGGGGGAAAGGAAAAATGGGAAAGGAATAAGGAAAAGGGGAAAGGAATAAGGGAAGGGGAAAGAAAAAAATGGGAGAGGAATAAGGAAAGGAGAAGGAAAATGAATAAGGAAAGGAATAAGGGAATTAAGGAAATTAAGGGAATTAAGGAAATTAAGGAAATTAAGGAAATTAAGGAAATAAGGAAAGGGGAAAGGAAAGGAATAAGGAAAGGAAAAAAGGAAAGGGGAAAGAGGAAAGGAATAAAGAAAAAGGAAAGAAGATGGGAAAGGAATAAGGGAAGGGGAAGAAAAAATGGGGAAGGGGGAAAGGAATAAGAGAAAGGGAAACAAAAAATGGGAAAGGTGTAAGGGAAGGGGGAAAGGAAAAATGGGGAAGGAATAAGGAAAGGAGAAGGAAAATGAATAAGGAAAGAAATAAGGAAATTAAGGAAATTAGGGAAATTAAGGAAATAAGGAAGAAGGAAAAGGGAAAGGTGAAAGGAATAAAGAAAAAGGAAAGAAAAAATGAGAAAGGAATAAGGAAAAGGGGAAAGAAAAAGAGAAAGGAATAAGGAAAGGGGGAAAGGAATAAGGGAAGGGGAAAGAAAAAATGGGAAAGGAATAAGGAAAAGGGGAAAGGAACAAGGGAAAGGGAAAGAAGGAGAAAGAAAAAATGGGAAAGGAATAAGGAAAAGGGGAAAGGAGTAAGGGAAGGGGAAAGAAAAAATGGGAAAGGAATAAGGGAAGGGGGAGCTGCTCCTTTTCCTGCCGTGGCACCCGTGAGAAGCCAAACCGCGACCTCTCTGCCCCTTTCCCCTCGCACAAATCCCGGATAATTCCACCCCATCGCCGGGAACGCGGGGAAACCCCTGAGGCCGAGCTCTGGCAGCTCCCTGAGCTGCAGGAGCAGGAAGGATTCCTCAGGGCACCGCTGCGGGGTTAAAATATAACCTGGAAGCACAATTCCAGCCCGAGCCGGGTCATTCTCGGGCAGCAAGAGCTCAGCCTGCAGGAGAAAGGCTCATTAAGGTGATGCTGTAATTCCCTGCCCCGTCAACTCTTGCTCAAGGAAGGGAAAACCTCGATAAACCCCATGGAGCAATCCTGGGAAATGCGTCCGTGCCGGTTTTATCCCCAGGGAGCACAGAAAGGGAAACTCCCGTGCCCGCTTTGTGCCCGGGGATCGTCGCTCCCTGCTGGAATTCCGGGTGGGGATGCGGCTCTGCGGCTCCAAAATGTCATTTAATTCGGAAAACGCGGTGACAAAACCCGGCGGCAGCACAGGTTCGGTGTCTTTGCAAGGAAATAAAGGTGTGACAATCCCGTGGCTTCTCGCAGAGGGCAGGAACGGGGGAAGGAAGCGGGAATTGAGGCGATTCCTGGATTAAATGTTGCTTTGCTGAAGGGGTTTTTACACCCTCAGCTCCCACGGGTCGGGGTTTCTGGGGCTCAGGGATGGTGCCGAGGCTGGGACAGCAGCGGTTGTCCCCTGCAGCTCCCCCAAATCCTGGATTCGGGTTTTTCCAAGTGCAGGAAACGCTGCCAGGTGCCCGGAATCGATCAGGAGCGAGTCCCACGTGTGATTCCTGATCCGTGGTTCCTTCCCCCAGCAGCTCCGTGCTCCCACAGGGAACAGAGGATTCCACACCTCTCCTTACCGAGCTGCTCGCCAAGGTATTTTTATGATCTCCTTGCTGTACCTTTGGTATGTACCTCTGCTTATGATTCGACTTTATGTACGGATATTAATGCACAAAGAGCTTTGTCCAATGTGTTTGAATTACCTGATGATTTCTCTCCATCAATTGCTGATTTGACTAGAGATACTGAAGATTGAACCATATATTAAAGAAGGTTCTTTAAAGAAACGTGGTTGTTTTGGCAACTCATTTCTTAGATTTAGTGGAAGATTTTTGGGCTACCACCAAGGGTATGCATGATGTGGCAGCTGCTTTAAGACCACTAGTTCCTGAAGATTTAGAACCTATCCCTGAAGGGAATTACACTTCTAAATCAGAATTAGAGGAACTACCTGTAGATGGTCTTTTTAATCATCAGGAAGAATTAATTAGGAATAGAGATCCTAATTATCCCGTACTAGGGAGAGTTTATGCACATTTGATGGTTTACACCAAATTAAACGAATAATCTTTAGATAATGCCAGACATCTTTTATGGTGGCATTCAAATTGTTTAATTTGGGGCGAGGAGAACAGCACGTGCTGGCCCCAGCACCTTTCCAGGTAGCCAGGATCTGACCAGAACTGGATTTTCTCACCTCGTGCCTACTCATTCCCAAACCCAACACTTTCTTTTCCTGCTTTTTCCAGGCTCTGAGGATGGTTTTTTCCTCCTTCCCGAGGCCCACGCAGCAATAAATTGCCCTGCAGTATCACGGGAAGGGTTAACCTTGATTTGAGTTCATGCAGCACCTCCTTCCCTGCAAGGTCGAATTCCAAATAATCCTTTGGAGAGGAATGAAATAAAGTCGGGGCTGTTCCCTGGGCCACAAAGACTTTGCCTCCTTCTCCTGGAGAGCACTGAATTCACCTGGTTTGGGTCGGTTTCGTGGTGGAACAAGGAAATTGTGTAAAATATGAGGGAAGAGAAGCGTTTTTGGGGAGAGGGGGGGAGATCCCACACACAGGGAGGGGGATGTGGATGCTGTGGATCCCTTTTTTGGGAAAGACAGGAAGTTCTTCTAAACCATTCCATGAGGTTTTTTCCCCCCAGGCAGGGGAGTGGCTGTGGCACCTCCTGTGTCGTGGTGACAGGAGGGGACACGGGAGCTGTGAGCACAGAGAAACCCCCAGGGCCCCAAAAACCAACCCCAAATAAACCCCGCTCCAGGCAGCTCCTCCTGAGCTCAGCCCCTTTGGGCTTTGGGGATGATTTGGGGCTGCTTTGGGGATGATTTGGGGCTGCTTTGGGGACCCTGCAGGGAAAACAGGGAATCTCCAGCTCCAGGTCTGATTCCACCTTCCCCGGCTTCACTGGGGGGGGATTGCAGGAGGGCACCTTTCATGAGGGTGCCCTTCTTTCCTCAGGGTGCCCCTCCTTCCCTGAGGGTGCCCGTCCTTCCCTGAGGGTGCCCATCCATTCCTGAGAATGCCCATCCCTCCTTGAGGGTGCCCATCCTTCCCTGAAGGTGCCTGTCCTTCCATGAGGGTGCCCATCATGAGGGTGCCCATCCTTTCCTGACAGTGCCCATCCTTCCCTGAGAGTGCCCGTCCTTTCCTCAGGGTGCCCATCCTTTCATGAGGGTGCTCGTCCTCTTATGAGGGTGCCCATCCTTTCCTCAGGGTGTCCATCCTTCCCTGAGGGTGCCCATCCTTTCGTAAGGGTGCCCATCCTTTCCCGAGGGTGCCTCTCCTTTCCTGAGGGTGCCCATCATGAGGGTGCCCATCCTTTCCTAAGGGTGCCCGTCCTTTCATGAGGGTGCCTCTCCTTTCCCGAGGGTGCCCATCCTTCCCTGAGGGTGCCCATCATGAGGGTGCCCATCATCTCAAGAGGGTGCCCGTCCTCTCATGAGGGTGCCTGTCCTTCCCTGAGGGGGCCCATCCTTTCCCGAGGGTGCCCATCATGAAGGTGTCCATCCTTCCCTGAGGGTGCCCATCATGAGGGTGCCCATGATGAGGGTGCCCATCCTTTCCTGAGGGTGCTTCTCCTTCCCTGAGGGTGCCCATCCTTTCCCGAGGGTGCCCATCCTCTCATGAGGGTGCCCGTCCTTCCATGAGGGTGCCCATCCTTCCCTGAGGGTGCCTCTCCTTCCCTGAGGGTGCCCATCCTTTCATAAGGGTGCCCATCCTCTCATAAGGGTGCCCAGCCTTTCCTGAGGGTGCCTCTCCTTCCCTGAGGGTGCCTCTCCTTTCCTGAGGGTGCTCATCCTTTCATGACGGTGCCTGTCCTTTCCCGAGGGTGCCCATCGTTTCATAAGGGTGCCCATCCTTCCCTGAGGGTGCCCGTCCTTCCATGAGGGTGCCAATCATGAGGGTGCCCATCATGAGGGTGTCTCTCCTTCCCTGAGGGTGCCCACCCTTCCCTCAGGGTGCCCATCCTCTCATAAGGGTGCCCATCCTTCCCTGAAGGTGCCTGTCCTTCCATGAGGGTGCCAATCATGAGGGTGCCCATCTTTCCATGAGGGTGCCCATCTTTCCATGAGGGTGCCCATCATGAGGGTGCCTGTCCTTCCCTGAGGGTGCCCATCCCTTCATGAGGGTGCCCATTCTTCCATGAGGGTGCCTATCCTTTCCTGAGGGTGCCCCTCTTTCCCTGAGGGCGCCCATCCTTCCCTGACATTGCCCATCCTTCCCTGAGGGTGCCCATCCTTCCCTGACATTGCCCATCCTTCCCTGAGGGTGCCCATCCTCTCATGAGGAGTTGCTGTGAGCTCTGAGGGACGCCCCCGTTCCCACCACGGCTCTCTCACAGCACACAGGACACACAGAGCTGACACCCGGCGAGTCCCAGCCACGCTGCCACGCAGGAACCCTCAAACTGCGCCTAAAACCCCCTCGGCCAACAGCAACTGCTAAATGTCCCCTTCCTTCCCCACAGCTTTCCCCATGGCACAAACCACGGAATTACCACACCTTTCTCCCCTCCGACAGGCACTAATTCTCTGCTGCTGACTCCGTGGGGCACCGCGTTCGTCGCTTCCAGTGACACCCGAGCTCCCACGGCTGCGTCCGCCACAGCGATGCCTTCTGCAGGCACCTAGAACCAGAGACCAGACAGGATAAGGGAATAAAGGTCGGTGTTTATTTGAAAGCCTTCAAGGCACACCCTGGGGGAGCCAGAGGCTGCCTCCAAAAATGGACCCCAAGATGGACCCCAGGGCACGAGTTCTTCACACCTTTATAGCTTTGGTTCATTTGCATACCACGGTTAATTCTCCAATTAAAGCCCCAGGTCAATGATGGAATTCCCCTCAGCTTGCTCCCCCTTAGAGGCTTTGGGTTACACATTTTGGGCCTAGAAGAGCCTGGCTGTCCTTGAAGGCAAAGCCTGGAGAGGCTTTGTTGTGTCTGCCCAGCACGAGAGAGCAGAAATTCCAGGCTACAAGGAATTCAGAGTTACACTCTGAGCAGTACAGGATTTGAAAATGTAAGAGTTAAAACCTAAGGCACCACCAGCGGCGCTCCCCCAACACCACCCGCCCCTCAGCGCTACACCCCGCCCCTCCACCACCGCAGCCAATCACAGCTCACCTCCCCTCAGCGTCTCATTTTTTACTGGTTAACACCCCTGCCAATCATTTTCCCGCCGCGTGACCTCACCAAGAGGCCGCGCGCTGATTGGCGGAGGCGGGGAGGGGGCGGGGCGAGCGCGGGTTTAAGGCCGGGGCCAGCGCGGTGCCGGTGCCCTCCCTGCCCGAGCGGCGCCGCTGTCCCGGGCCCGGCCCGAGTCCCGCCGGGGCCGCGCATGGAGCTCAGCTGTGCCATGGGGGGCAGCGCCGCCGCCCCGCCGGGCCCCGGGCCCCCCGCCACCGCAGCCACCACCGGGCTGATGGACGGCGAGGACTACGAGAGCCTGCCCAGCGGCGCCGCGCTCGGCACGCACATGGTGGCCGGGGCCGTGGCGGGGATCATGGAGCACACGGTCATGTACCCCGTGGACTCGGTCAAGGTGCGGGGGGACAGCGGCGAGCGGCGGGGGAGGTGGGGCCCGATGGGGCGGGGAGGGCACGGGGCGGCCGCGAGGTCCGGGAGTTGCCGGGGGGATGCGGGTGGGGAAGCCGGGGGATGCTGCTGCCAGCGGGGCAACGCGCGTGGGGTGCCCGGGATGCTCGGGCACGGGGAGAGGGGAGGGCGCAGGGGGTTGTTGGGGTGTGAGAAGTGCTGGGGTGCGAGGAGAGAGGGGTGTAAGAGGGGTGTGCGAGAGGTTTTGGGGTGCAAGGAGGGAGGGGTGTAAGGGGGCGTGTAAGAGGTTTTTAGGGTGCTGGAGGTGCAAGGAGGGAGGGGCGTGCAAGAGGTTTTGGGGTGCAACAGGGAGGGGTGTAAGGGGTGTGCAGGAGGTTTTGGGGTGAAGGGGTGTGCAGGAGGTTTTTGGGGTGTAAGAGGGGTGTGCAGGAGGTTTTTGGGGTGCAGGAAGTACTGGGGGTGTAAGGAGGGAGGGGCGTGCAAGAGGTTTTTGGGGTGCAAGGAGGGAGGGGTGTAAGAGGGGTGTGCAGGAGGTTTTGGGGTGTAAGTGGGGTGTGCAGGAGGTTTTTGGGGTGTAAGAAGTGCTGGGGGTGCAAGGAGGGAGGGGCGTGCAAGAGGTTTTGGGGGTGCAACAGGGAGGGGTGTAAGGGGTGTGCAGGAGGTTTTTGGGGTTCAAAGAGTGGGGAGTGTAAGAGGGGTGTGCAAGAGATTTTGGGGTGCAAGGAGGGAGGGGTGTAAGGGGGCGTGTAAGAGGTTTTTAGGGTGCTGGAGGTGCAGGGAGGGAGGGGTGTGCAGGAGGTTTTTGGGGTGCAAGGAGGGAGGGGTGTAAGGGGTGTGCAGGAGGTTTTTGGGGTGCAGGAAGTACTGGGGGTGTAAGGAGGGAGGGGCGTGCAAGAGGTTTTTGGGGTGCAAGGAGGGAGGGGTGTAAGAGGGGTGTGCAGGAGGTTTTTGGGGTGCAACAGGGAGGGGTGTAAGGGGTGTGCAAGAGGTTTTTGGGGTTCAAGGAGTGGGGAGTGTAAGAGGGGTGTGCAAGAGATTTTGGGGTGCAAGGAGCGGGGGGGTGTAAGGGGGCGTGTAAGAGGTTTTTAGGGTGCTGGAGGTGCAAGGAGGGAGGGGCGTGCAAGAGGTTTTGGGGGTGCAAGGAGGGAGGGGTGTAAGGGGTGTGCAGGAGGTTTTTGGGGTGCAAGGAAGGGGGGTGTAAGAGGGGTGTGCAGGAGGTTTTTGGGGTGTAAGAAGTGCTGGGGTGCCAGGAGGGGTGTAAGAGGGGTGTGCAAAAGGTTTTTGGGGTGTAAGAAGTGCTGGGGTGCAAGGTGCTGTTGTGGTACCAGGAGGGAGGAGTATTAGAGGTGTGCAAGAGGTTTTGGGGTGCAAGGAATGCTGGGGGTGAAAGGTTTTTTTTGGGGGTGCGAGGGGTTGTTGGAATGCAAGGAGGGGAGAGAACAAAAGGGGGGGGTGTGCAAGAGGTTTTGGGGTGCGAGCAGGGGGGAGGTGTAAGGGGTGTGCAAGGGGGTGTTGGGGTGCAGAGGGGGAAAGTTGAAATTGGGGTGCAAGAAAGTTGCAAGAAATTGGGGTGTGAGGAGTGTTGGGGTGCAGGAGGGAGCAGTTTGTGTGGGGCGTAAACGGGGTGAGCGTGCAAGAGGTTTTGGGGTGCAAATGGGGGAGCTGTGTAAGGGGTTCTGGGGTGCAAATGGGAACTGTTTAAGGGATTCTGGGGTACAAATGGGAACTGTTTAAGGGGTGCTGGGGTGCAAATGGGGGCTGTTTAAGGGATTCTGGGGTGCAAATTGGAGCTGTTTAAGGGGTGCTGGGGTACAAATGGGAACTGTTTAAGGGATTCTGGGGTACAAATGGAAACTGTTTAAGGGATTCTGGGGTGCAAATGGGAACTGTTTAAGGGATTCTGGGGTACAAATGGGAACTGTTTAAGGGGTGCTGGGGTACAAATGGGAACTGTTTAAGGGGTTCTGGGATGTAAGAAAGCTGGGAATGTGTAAGGAATCCCGGGATGCAGACGCATTTTGGGATGCACGAGGTTTTCGGGGCACCCCTCGAGGTGTCACCCCCAAATCCCCGCTGGCTCCGGAGCTCAGCTGCCCCCGGGCCTGCCCTGCAGCCCCGGTCCCTGCAGCACATCCCAGTGCTGCTCCCTGGGCTGGGAGGTGCCAGCAGTGCCCTCTTGGCCTGGAACTGGCATCAGCAGCTCCATGGGCACCTTTTCCCTCCCGGAGCTGTGGAATCCCAGCGGAGGAGGGAAAAGCTGCTGGGATGGGGTGCGGTGTCCACACCGGGATGGGGTGGGTGGTAAGGACGTGGCTTTTTTGGGGTCAGGGTGTTTGCAGAGGGGCTGGCGGGTGCGTTTAGGAGCTGCTGGTGCTCGAGCAGGCTCAGGGAAGGCTTCCCAGCGTCTCCAGAGTGGTGGGAAGCGTCCTGAAGGAGATTTCCTCGCTCTGCCTCGGCAGTTTGCTGCTGTGGGGCCTTCAGAAGAAGAGGAGAAGCTGGGAAAAGCCAAACTCCCTCGATGGTGGTGCGGATGAATCACAAGATGTTGCAATCCCTCCTTTTCACGCAGGGCTCCCTGAAAGAGCAGAAAGGGCAGAGGAGAGGAAATGCCTCGGCTTTGAGAGGCTGCAGGTCCTGCCAGTGTGATAAGCACTCAAAAAAAATATTCCCTGGTGGTTTTTTTTCCACCCCGTTTTCCCTCTGGGTCTGTTCCTTCTGCACCTCACTCATGGATTTGGGGTGTCCCCCCTGGGTGCGGGGTCGGTGCCCACCCCGAGCGTGGCACCGGCTGCTGGCACAGACAAATGAGGCGTTTTGTGCCCGGTCACGGCCGGAGCAGGAGCAGCTCCGTGGGTGTTGTCACTCCGGAATTCTGGAGTTGTTCCCGAGGGCATTTCCTTCGCGGGGGAAAGCTGAGCGAGAAAACGAAAGTGGTGCCCGGCTTCCCAGAGAGGGAGGCGCTTTGCAGGAAAAAATCCCCGGGTTGTGACTTCCCTGGCTGCTCCGGGGCCGGGGCTGTGCCTCGGGCTGGGATAATCCCGCTCAGCCAAGTGCCTGGAAGTGCTGGGGAGTGGATAAAATGCTCCGGCTGCCGCTGGAAAACTCCTGTGGAGCGTGGCCGAGGTCGCTCCCTGTGCCGGGGCACAGCGAAATCCCGAGCTGCAGCCTGGGATCCCTCCCCTGCCCCGGGCACTCGCTGCTCTTCTGCCTGTCTACTTTGGGGAAAGGTGATAAATAACCCAAAAAAAGGGATTTTTTTGATCCCTAAAGAGCTTTGGGGTTTGTTTTGTAGTGGGGGTTATCCAGTAGCAACTCAGCTCCTAAAAGCAGCCGTGTTCCTACAGAGAGGGAGCAAAGCTTTTCCTCAGCAGCTCTCCCTGGATCAGAATTCCAGGCTGGAGGAGGTTGGGGGTTTCTGGATGTGCAGAAAGAGCAGCTGGGTAGTTCCTGCTCGGAGGGAAATGTCTGGGTTGCAGCGAGTCATTTCCTCCCAAAGAGAAACTGAAAATGTCGTAATTTGGGGAATCGCTCGCTGCAGACGCTTGCACAACCCCTGAGCTCAGCAGGGTCACGGAATCCCAGAATGGGTTGGGTGGGAAGGGACCTTAAAATCCCCCAGTGCCACCCCTGCCATGCCCAGGGACCTCCCACTGCCCCAGATTATCCCAACCTGGCCTTGGACACTTCCAGGGATCCAGGAACAGCCACAGCTCCTCTGAGAATCCCATCCCAGCCCCTCACCACCCTCTAAATCCCACTCTGAATCTGCCCTCCCATCTAAATCGTCCCTCTTTTCCTTTCCATTAATCTTCAGGGATAAATAAAATGTTAAATAAGAAATAGTATTTTTGTTTATCCATTAGGCAAAGCCTCCTCGAGCTCCAGCCTCACTTTTCCTCCTCCTGTCCCCCCTCAGCACTGGTTGTTTGGGCACTCTGGGCTGGGTTTTTACTGGTGCTGCTGGTGTTTCTCCGAGTTCTCAGGCTTGTTTTTGTTTGTAGCTGCTGCAAACAGCTGTGCTGGCAGCCCTGATCCGTCCCCAAATTATCAGGAGGGATCAGCGAGTCAAGGCCTCCTGATGGCAGCAGAAAAGGAGTTTCTGGAGGATTCCCCGGGAGCCTCCTCCTCCCTTCCCTAATCCATTTGGTGATTTTTCTGCTGGAGCTGCTTTCCCAAAGGCTGCCAAAACAAAGGATGGGATCCCTTGGGGATGTGAGGAACAGTTTCGCTCCCCTGGGGATTAATTAATTGGAACTGGAGGTGTGCAGGGCTGGCACCTCCCTTCGTGTAGAGGGCGGCAATGGCTCTAGGGACAAAAAGAAATCCCTTTTCCATGGATTCCTGGTCTGCCTTTGGAGCTTCCCTGCTGGTCACCAAGGTCCTGGAAGCACAGCAGAACATCCGAGGGAGGCAGGGCAGTGTAGGGCTGGGGATTGTTTGGGGTTTGGTATGGGAGGTTCTGCATCCCCCCCCAGCTCCAGCAGCTCCAGGAGGAGCAGCTCCTCTTGTTCCAGCTGAGGGAGAAGTGTTGGGATGTTGGGAATTCCTGGAAAAGCTGTTGGGCTGACCCTCGGCTCCTCTCCCGTGGGTTATGTGCAGGTACAAATGTGCTGCTCGTTTGGGGGCTGCTCCAACTGAACTTGCCCCAAAATTGAGGGGTTCAGAGCTTGGTCCTGGCTCGTGCCCTGCCCAGCTGGCAGGATCTGCCTGGATCCCTGCAGGAATGCTGCTGGTTTCCTGCTAAAAGCATCTTGTGTTCCCTTGGTGAGCCCTCCTCAGGCTGGGGCTGCCAGGTGAACTAGGAAAAGCAGGTTGTGCTCAAAGAAAAGAAATAAAAAAACCCCAAACCGAAAGGCAAACGAGGTCTGAGGGTGTTTGTAGGGTGTCAGAGCAGGTCCTGGGACCCCTCCCACGTTGTCATTGTCACCTCCAGGCCTTCGAGCCCTGCTGTGCCCTGGCATCGTCTGCAGAGGCCTGGAAGGGGCTCCAGGTGATTTTCCTGAGGGGAAAATTGTGTAAAGGAGTGGTGGCGGTGAGGTTTGGAGCAGGTTTGGATGCTGGGAGCTCAGCTGGCTTAAAATCTGTGAGGGAAAAATACCTGAGGGACAGAAACACAGCTGGAATTCCCTGGCCAGGCCTCGGTGGGTGCAGAGGCCTGGAAGTGGCTCCAAGTGATTTTCCTGAGGGGAAAATTGTGTAAAGGAGTGGTGGTGGTGAGGTTTGGAGCAGGTTTGGATGCTGGGAGCTCAGCTGGCTTAAAATCCATGAGGGAAAAATACCTGAGGGACAGAAATGCAGCTGGAATTCCCTGGCCAGGCCTCGGTGGGTGCAGAGCTCTGGGAGCTGAGGGGAAAACAGGGACAAGGAACCTCCCAGAGCCTTTGGGGGACAGCGGCTCTGCCTTTTCTCCTTTTGGGGGAATTCCTGCCTGTTCCTACTCCATGACCTGTCCCGGTGTTTAACCCTTTCCCACATGAAGGACAGGAAGGATCTGTGGGCATTTTGCTCCTCAGCATTTCCTGGGATGATCTTTCTGGGGTGGCTGTGGATTTTTGAGTTTTCCCAGTGTCTCTCCCAGGGCAGGTTGGGGTCCTGGGACCCCTCCCACGTTGTCATTGTCACCTCCAGGCCTTCGAGCCCTGCTGTGCCCTGGCATCATCTGCAGAGGCCTGCAAGGGGCTCCAAGGGATTTTCCTGAGGGGAAAATTGTGTAAAGGAGTGGTGGTGGTGAGGTTTGGAGCAGGTTTGGATGCTGGGAGCTCAGCTGGCTTAAAATCTGTGAGGGAAAAATACCTGAGGGACAGAAACACAGCTGGAATTCCCTGGCCAGGCCTCGGTGGGTGCAGAGGCCTGGAAGTGGCTCCAAGTGATTTTCCTGAGGGGAAAATTGTGTAAAGGAGTGGTGGTGGTGAGGTTTGGAGCAGGTTTGGATGGTGGGAGCTCAGCTGGCTTAAAATCCATGAGGGAAAAATACCTGAGGGACAGAACCGCAGCTGGAATTCCCTGGCCAGGCCTCGGTGGGTGCAGAGCTGAGGGGAAAACAGGGACAAGGAGCCCTGACCTTCTGCCAGGATATGCAAAACAGAGACCTGACTCTTGCTGGGCAAACAATTCTGGGTAGAAAACAATGTGGGCAGGGTTGGTGCTCTTGCCAAGCTGCATCCAGCAGGACAGAGCTCTTCGCAGCGAGCTGGGAACTGCCTGGGCCTGACCCTGGCACTGCTGCTGGTGGTGTTTTTATGCCCAGGCTGCAGCCAGGACAAGCAGGGCACTCGTGGCATTGGCCACACCGCTGCCTTATGCAACGGGGATTAATTGAAGTAGGTGGGGAAGAATTTCTTGGCTGCTTATCAGGGGTGAGGCTCCAGGAGCTGCTTGGTGGCTGCAGATAGGTGAGAGGAGCTGGGGGCACTGCCCAGCTCAGGGAAATCGTCTGCCCCAAGCCCTGATAAACTTCAGCTCCCTCACACAGAGGCTGCTCCCAGCTCTGGGCCTCAGGCTCGGCAGCACCACCCAGGAGATCCTGGCTTTGGTTATTCTGGGGCTGTTTGTGCTCCTAAATCCAGGCTCTGGTTCATCCTTGGGCAGTTTGTCCCCCTAAATCCAAGCTTTGGTTATTCCTTGGGCAGTTTGTGCTCCTAAATCCTGGCTTTGGTTATTCCTTGGGCTGTTTATCCAGGCTTTGGTTATTCCTTGGGCTGTTTGTGCTCCTAAATCCTGGGTTTGGTTCATCCTTGGGCAGTTTGTTCTCCTAAATCCAGGCTTTGGTTATTCCTTGGGCAGTTTGTGCTCCTGAATCCAGGCTTTGGTTATTCCTTGGGCTGTTTGTGCTCCTAAATCCAGGCTTTGGTTATTCCTTGGGCAGTTTGTGCTCCTAAATCCAGGCTTTGGTTATTCCTTGGGCTGTTTATCCAGGCTTTGGTTATTCCTTGGGCTGCTTGTGCTCCTAAATCCTAGGTTTGGTTCATCCTTGGGCAGTTTGTGCTCCTAAATCCAGGCTTTGGTTATTCTTGGGCTCTTTGTGATCCTAAATCCAGGTTTTGGTTATTCCTTGGGCAGTTTGTGCTCCTAAGTCCAGGTTTTGGTTATTCCTTGGGCAGTTTGTCCTGCTAAATCCAGGCTTTGGTTATTCCTTGGGCTGTTTATCCTGATTTTGGTTATTCCTTGGACTGTTTATCCTCCTAAGTCCAGGCTTTGGTTAATCCTTGGGCAGTTTGTCCTCCTCAATCCAGGTTTTAGTTATTCCTTGTGCTTTTAGTTCTGTTCAGTCCTGATCTTTGTTGTTCCCTGGATTGTTTTTCCTGGTTTGGTTATTCCTTGGGCACTTAGCCCTGGTTTTATCTGCTCCTTGGCCTGTTAGTCCTGTTTTACCCAGGTTTTGGTTATTGCTTGGGCTCTTAGTCCTGGTTTTATCTGCTTCTTGGCCTGTTAGTCCTGTTTTTGGTTATTCCTTGGGCTCTTAGTCCTGGTTTTATCTGCTCCTTGGCCTGCTTGTCCTGTTTTACCCAGGATTTGGTTATTCCTTGGGCAGTTAGTCCTGGTTTTATCTGTTCCTCGCCCTGTTAGTCCTGTTTTACCCAGGTTTTGGTTATTCCTTGGGCAGTTTATCCTGGTTTTGGTTATCTCTTGGGCTGTTTGTCCTGTTTTTGGTTATTCCTTGGGCTCCTAGTCCTGGTTTTATCTGGTCCTTGCCCTGTCAGTCCTGTTCTACCCACAGCTGATGGATGGCTGATGCAAACTGAGCCTGTGTGGGGCTCCTCTGGGCTGTGTGGTGAGTTTTGAACCCCTTCAGAGCAGCTCAGAGCCACCAAAAAAAGAGAAATCCCATTTATCCATTCTCGTGTGAGAGCCCTGCCCACCTTCCATCCCTTTTCCATGAAAACCTGCCCCGTTCCTGACCAAGCTGGGCCAGCAGGGAGGCTGGAAATTGATTTTCCTGGGGCTGGGGGTGGCCCCTGACAGGTACAGGAACTGCTGGGGTGAAAGTGGGGAAAAACTGGATCATCAATCCGGGTGGAAATCCTTGGCTTTGCTTCCCAAAACCACGTTGGTGCTGCACAGAAATGTCACATCCAGGGCTAGACTGGGATTTTTTTCTCCTGGAATCCTGGCCAGCATCTGTAGGA
This sequence comes from Monarcha castaneiventris obscurior, assembly GCA_026261815.1. Lineage (NCBI taxonomy): Eukaryota > Metazoa > Chordata > Aves > Passeriformes > Monarchidae > Monarcha > Monarcha castaneiventris. Next base: position 47,105 of record JAMPIT010000576.1, read on the forward strand.
TGGGAAGGTGCTCAGAGCTGTGAGGGGTTGCAAGACTGCCTGACTTTTAAATTAAATAATTAAATAATTAAAAATTTAAATTAAATTTAATTAAATTTAAATTAAATTAAATTTTAATTAAATAATTAAAACCTGCTTTTAATTCCCAGTGAATTATGGGAATGGATGAGATCTCCCCTATGGATGGGATCCCCTATGGATGGGATCCCCTATGGATGGGATCCCCTATGGATGGGATCCCCTATGGATGGATCCCCTATGGATGGGATCTCCCCATGGATGGATTCCCTATGGATGGGATCTCCCCATGGATGGTTCCTCTATGGATGGGATCTCCCCATGGATGGTTCCTCTATGGATGGGATCTCCCCATGGATGGATCGCCATGGATGGGATCTCGCCATGGATGGGATCTCCCCATGGATGGTTCCTCTATGGATGGGATCTCCCCATGGATGGATCGCCATGGATGGGATCTCGCCATGGATGGGATCTCGCCATGGATGGGATCCCACATGGATGGGATCCCCCGTGGATGGGATCTCCCCATGGATGGTTCCTCTATGGATGGGATCTCCCCATGGATGGTATCCCCCATGGATTGGATCTCCTATGGGTGGAATCTCCCCTTGGATGGGATCTCCCCATGGATGGATTCCCTATGGATGGGAACTCCCCATGGATGGTTCCTCTATGGATGGGATCTCTCCATTGATGGATCCCCCATGGATTGGATCTCCTATGGGTGGATTCCCATTGATGGATTCCCAGGATGGGTTGGGGTCCTGGGACCCCTCCCACGTTGTCATTGTCACCTCCAGGCCTTTGAGCCCTGCTGTGCCCTGGCATCGTCTGCAGAGGCCTGGAAGGGGCTCCAAGGGATTTTCCTGAGGGGAAAATTGTGTAAAGGAGTGGTGGTGGTGAGGTTTGGAGTGGGTTTGGATGCTGGGAGCTCAGCTGGCTTAAAATCCATGAGGGAAAAATACCTGAGGGACAGAAACACAGCTGGAATTCCCTGTCCAGGCCTCGGTGGGTGCAGAGGCCTGGAAGGGGCTCCAAGTGATTTTCCTGAGGGGAAAATTGTGTAAAGGAGTGGTGGCGGTGAGGTTTGGAGCAGGTTTGGATGCTGGGAGCTCAGCTGGCTTAAAATCCGTGAGGGAAAAATACCTGAGGGACAGAAATGCAGCTGGAATTCCCTGGCCAGGCCTCGGTGGGTGCAGAGGCCTGGAAGGGGCTCCAAGTGATTTTCCTGAGGGGAAGATTGTGTAAGGAGCAGGTTTGGATGGTGGGAGCTCAGCTGATTGAAAATCCGTGAGGGAAAAATACCTGAGGGACAGAACCGCAGCTGGAATTCCCTGGCCAGGCCTCGGTGGGTGCAGAGCTCTGGGAGCTGAGGGGAAAACAGGGACAAGGAACCTCCCAGAGCCTTTGGGGGACAGTGGCTCTGCCTTTTCTCCTTTTGGGGGAATTCCTGCCCGTTCCCAGTTTTCCCAACTCGCCCTTCTAGGAACTGTCCCAAGCTGCTGGGCAAGGGCAGGAGGGACAAGCTGGGGCAGAGTCAGGGTGTTGAAAGCAGGAGGCAATTACAGCCTTCCCTGGATTTCTTCACCCAGCCTTTGGAGCAGCCACAGCAGCCTCATTCCTCAGACTTTCCATGGATAAACCCAAGCTGAGGTTACATTTCCCTCCTGGAGCAGCCTCATTCCTTGGACTTTCCATGGGTAAACCTGAGCTGAGGTTATAATTCCCTCCTGGAGCAACCTCATTCCTCGGATTTTCCATGGATAAACCCAAGCTGAGGTTACATTTCCCTCCTGGAGCAGCCTCACTCCTCGGACTTTCCATGGATAAACCCGAGCAGAGGTTATAATTCCCTCCTGGAGCAGCCTCACTCCTTGGACTTTCCATGGATAAATCAGAGCAGAGGTTACATTTCCCTCTTGGAGCAGCCTCATTCCTCAGACTTTCCATGGACAAACCCAAGCTGAGGTTACTTTTCCCTCCTGGAGCAGCCTCATTGCTCAGACTTTCCATGGATAAACCCAAGCTGAGGTTACATTTCCCTCCTGGAGCAGCCTCATTCCTTGGACTTTCCATGGATAAACCCAAGCTGAGGTTACATTTCTCTCCTGGAGCAGCCTCATTGCTCAGACTTTCCATGGATAAACCCGAGCAGAGGTTACATTTCCCTCTTGGAGCAGCCTCATTCCTCAGACTTTCCATGGATAAACCCAAGCTGAGGTTACTTTTCCCTCCTGGAGCAGCCTCATTGCTCAGACTTTCCATGGATAAACCCGAGCAGAGGTTACATTTCCCTCCTGGAGCAACCTCATTCCTCAGACTTTCCATGGATAAACCAGAACAGAGGTTACATTTCCCTCTTGGAGCAGCCTCACTCCTTGGACTTTCCATGGATAAACCCAAGCTGAGGTTATAATTCCCTCCTGGAGCAACCTCATTCCTTGGATTTTCCATGGATAAACCCGAGCAGAGGTTATAATTCCCTCCTGGAGCAACCTCATTCCTCAGACTTTCCATGGATAAACCCGAGCAGAAGTTACATTTCCCTCTTGGAGCAACCTCATTCCTCAGACTTTCCATGGATGAATCAGAGCAGAGGTTACATTTCCCTCCTGGAGCGTGAACTCCATCCAGCAGGATAAATTAAAAAAATAGGCTAAAAAGAAACAAAAAAATGGGCTAGAAATAAACAAAAAATGGGCTAGAAATAAACAAAAAGTGGGCTAGAAATAAACAAAAAAGAGGCTAAAAATAAACAAAAAAGGCTAAAAATAAACAAAAAATAGGCTAAAAATAAACAAGGCTAAAAATAAACAAAAAAATGGGCTAAAAATAAACAAAAAAATGGGCTAAAAATAAACAAAAAAATGGGCTAAAAATAAACAAAAAATAGGCTAATAATAAACAAAAAAATAGGATAAAACCCCCCCAAAAATAGGATAAAACCCCCCCAAAAATAGGATAAAACCCCCCCAAAAATAGGATAAAACCCCCCCAAAAATAGGATAAAACCCCCAAAAAATAGGATAAAAATAAACAAAAAATAAGACAAAAATAAACAAAAAATAGGCTAAAAATAAACAAAAAATAGGCTAAAAATAAACAAAAAATGGGCTGAAAATAAACAAAAAATAAGATAAAAATAAACAAAAAATAGGCTAAATAAGGGGCATCCAGGGGCTGAACGGAGCCCTCAATAATCTTGGAATTGTGGTAGCTCTGAACTCGGGGCGGGGGCGGGGAATTTCTTGCACTCAGCTGGGTAACCAAGGCCTCTCCCCTCGTGTGCTTTGTTGCAGACACGGATGCAGAGCCTGCAGCCCGACCCCAAAGCCCAGTACAGGAGCGTGTACGAAGCCCTCAAGAAGATGGTGCTGACCGAGGGCCTCTGGAGGCCTTTGCGTGGCATCAACGTCACCGTGCTGGGGGCTGGCCCTGCCCACGCCATGTACTTTGCCTGCTATGAGAAAATGAAAAAGTCTCTCAGCGATCTTTTCCAGCAGGGAGGAAACAGCCACTTGGCCAATGGTATTTTTTGGGGTTTTTCACTCAAAAAAAAAAAAAAAAAAACCAAACCCCCAACCCCTTTTGTGGTTATCAACCTGTTCCTTGCTTGCTTCTCGCTCAGCCTGGAGTCCCTCCCCAATCTAAATTCGTGTTTAATCTCAAATTATTCCACCACAAATCATCAGTTTAGTGGGCAAAAGGTGTCCAGGTGCAGCTGTGCTGTTCCTGTATTATCACAGAATCCTAAAAGTTGGGAAGGACCTTCAGGATCATCAGATCCCAGCTTTGAGCACCTGAAGTGTGACCTCATGAAGGCATCGCCTCATCCTCTGGAGGTTTGAAGTTCAGGTGTCCCTGGGAGCACGGAGTGAGCTCCATCCTCCGTGTGCTTTAGCTTTTAGCAGGAATATTTCACTTTTAAACTCCTTGGGGAAGTGGTTCTGGAATATTTTGTTTTTAAGCTCCTTGGGGAAGTGGTTCTGGAATATTTCACTTTTAAACTCCCTGGGGAAGAGGTTCTGGAATATTTCACTTTTAAACTCCTTGGGGAAGTGGTTCTGGAATATTTTGTTTTTAAGCTCCTTGGGGAAGTGGTTCTGGAATATTTTGTTTTTAAGCTCCTTGGGGAAGTGGTTCTGGAATATTTCACTTTTAAGCTCCTTGGGAAGAGGTTCTGGAATATTTCGTTTTTAAACTCCTTGGGGAAGTGGTTCTGGAATATTTTGTTTTTAAACTCCTTGGGGAAATGATTCTGGAATATTTCACTTTTAAACTCCCTGGGGAAGAGGTTCTGGAATATTTCACTTTTAAGCTCCTTGGGGAAGAGGTTCTGGAATATTTTGTTTTTAAGCTCCTTGGGGAAGTGGTTCTGGAATATTTTGTTTTTAAGCTCCTTGGGGAAGTGGTTCTGGAATATTTCACTTTTAAGCTCCTTGGGAAGAGGTTCTGGAATATTTCGTTTTTAAACTCCTTGGGGAAGTGGTTCTGGAATATTTTGTTTTTAAACTCCTTGGGGAAATGATTCTGGAATATTTCACTTTTAAACTCCCTGGGGAAGAGGTTCTGGAATATTTCACTTTTAAGCTCCTTGGGGAAGAGGTTCTGGAATATTTTGTTTTTAAGCTCCTTGGGGAAGTGGTTCTGGAATATTTTGTTTTTAAGCTCCTTGGGGAAGTGGTTCTGGAATATTTCACTTTTAAGCTCCTTGGGAAGAAGTTCTGGAATATTTTGTTTTTAAGCTCCTTGGGGAAGTGGTTCTGGAATACTTTGTTTTTAAACTCCTTGGGGAAATGGTTCTGGAATATTGCATTTTAAACTCCTTGGGGAAATGGTTCTGGAATATTGCATTTTAAACTCCTTGGGGAAATGGTTCTGGAATACTTTGTTTTTAAACTCCTTGGGGAAGTGGTTCTGGAATATTTCGCTTTTAAACTCCTTGGGGAAAGAAATGGTTCTGGAATATTTCACTTTTAAGCTCCTTGGGGAAGAGGTTCTGGAATATTGCATTTTTAAACTCCTTGGGGAAATGATTCTGGAATATTTCACTTTTAAGCTCCTTGGGGAAGTGGTTCTGGAATATTTCACTTTTAAGCTCCTTGGGAAGAGGTTCTGGAATATTTCACTTTTAAACTCCTTGGGGAAGAGGTTCTGGAATATTTCACTTTTAAACTCCTTGGGGAAGTGGTTCTGGAATATTGCATTTTTAAACTCCTTGGGGAAGTGGTTCTGGAATATTTCACTTTTAAGCTCCTTGGGGAAGAGGTTCTGGAATATTTCGTTTTTAAACTCCTTGGGGAAGTGGTTCTGGAATATTTTGTTTTTAAACTCCTTGGGGAAATGATTCTGGAATATTTTGTTTTTAAGCTCCTTGGGGAAGTGGTTCTGGAATATTTCACTTTTAAACTCCTTGGGAAGAGGTTCTGGAATATTTCACTTTTAAACTCCTTGGGGAAGAGGTTCTGGAATATTTCACTTTTAAACTCCTTGGGGAAGTGGTTCTGGAATATTTCACTTTTAAGCTCCTTGGGGAAGAGGTTCTGGAATATTTCACTTTTAAACTCCTTGGGGAAGTGGTTCTGGAATATTTCGTTTTTAAACTCCTTGGGGAAGAGGTTCTGGAATATTTCACTTTTAAGCTCCTTGGGGAAGAGGTTCTGGAATATTTTGTTTTTAAGCTCCTTGGGGAAGTGGTTCTGGAATATTTTGTTTTTAAACTCCTTGGGGAAGTGGTTCTGGAATATTGCATTTTTAAACTCCTTGGGGAAAGAAATGGTTCTGGAATATTTTGTTTTTAAACTCCTTGGGGAAGTGGTTCTGGAATATTTTGTTTTTAAACTCCTTGGGAAGAGGTTCTGGAATATTTCACTTTTAAGCTCCTTAGGGAAGTGGTTCTGGAATATTTTGTTTTTAAACTCCTTGGGGAAGCAGTTCTGGAATATTTCACTTTTAAACTCCTTGGGGAAGCAGTTCTGGAATATTGCATTTTAAACTCCTTGGGGAAGAGGATCTGGAATATTTCACTTTTAAACTCCTTGGGGAAGCAGTTCTGGAATATTTCACTTTTAAACTCCTTGGGGAAGAGGATCTGGAATATTTCACTTTTAAACTCCTTGAGGAAGGTTTTCCTGAGGCTTTGGACTAGCAGGAGAAACCCTGGAACTGAGCAGCCAGGGCTTTACCAAAGAGGGAAGATTTCCATGCTTTTGCTGGGATGTGTTGGTAGGAATCTCCCACGGGCTCACAGAACTCAGCTGAGGGAATAAAATTCCTTCTCCTCGCTGCCCTTTGCTGGGAACACATTCCTGAGTTTGCCTTTCAAGTAGCTACAGGTGCCAGCAGGAAAACCGGAGCCGCGGCTTCGCGGGGAATGACCAAAAGCCGTTTGGGCGAGAGGGAATTGGAGGTGGGAGCCAGGATCAAAGGGAAGGAGTGGCTGGAGAGAGCGGGATGGGTCAGGGCTGGCTGGGCTTGGCAGGGCCTGGCCGAGGAGGTTTGGGAAGCAGGCTGAGTAAAGGGATGAAAATCCCTAATTATGGACCCTAATTATGCCGAGGGCATGGGGAGCGTTGCTCACGGCTCGCTCAGGCGCCGGCGGTGTCTGGGACGGGCAGAACCTTGGGAATTGCTGTTGGGATGAGCAGAGGTGGGGGCTGGGAGTGGAGTTTCTTACAGGATATGGGTTTCCTGCCCTGGGAATTTTTGTTGTGGGATCTGGGTGCTCCCTGAGCATGGATGGATCCCCCGTGGATGGGATCTCCCCATGGATGGATCCCCCATGGATGGACCCCTTTTGATGGATTCCCTATGGATGGGATCCCCCATTGATGGTTCCCCTATGGATGGGATCTCCCCTATGGATGGGATCTCCCCTATGGATGGGGTCTCCCCATGGATGGGGTCTCCCCATGGATGGATCCCCATTGATGGATTCCCTGTGGATGGAGATGGGATTTCCTATGGATAGATTCCCTATGGATGAGATCCCTTAGGGATGGATCTCCATGGATGGATTCTCTATGGATGGGATCCCCCCATGGATGGATTCCCCATGGATGGAGTCCCTCATGGATGGGATCTCCCCATTGATAGATTCCCTATGGATGGGATCTCCCTATGGATGGAGCCCCCCATGGATGGATTCCCTGTGGATGGGATCTCGCCATGGATGGGATCCTCCATTGATGGTTCCCCTATGGATGGATTCCCTATGGATGGTTCCTCTATGGATGGAGATGGGATCCCCCATTGATGGGTTCTCTATGGATGGGATCTCCCCATGGATGGATCCCCATTGATGGATTCCCTGTGGATGGAGATGGGATTTCCTACAGATGGATTCCCTATGGATGAGATCCCTCAGGGATGGATCTCCATTGATGGATTCTCTATGGATGGGATCTCCCTATGGATGGGATCTCCCTATGGATGGGATCTCCCTATGGATGGTTCCTCTATGGATGGGACTCCCCATGCATGGAGTCCCTATGGATGGGATCCCCCATGGATGGGATCCCCATGGAAGAAATCTCCCATCCATTCATGGATGGATCCCCCGTGGATGGGATCCCCCATGGATGGAGTCCGCCATAGATGGATTCCCTATGGATGGGATCCCCCCATGGATGGATTCCCTGTGGATGGGATCTCCCTGTGGATGGATTCCCCATTGATGGATTCTCTATGGATGGGATCTCCCCATGGATGGTTCCTCTATGGATGGGTGTCTGTGCAGCCAGCACATCGGGATCCCCCATAGATGGATCCCCCATGGATAGGGTCCCCCATGGATGGGATCCCCATGGAAGAAATCTCCCATCCATCCATGGATGGAGTCCCCCATTGATGGTTCCCCTATGGATGGAGATGGGATCCCCCATGGATGGATCCCCATAGATGGTTTCCCTATAGATGGAGGTGGAATCCCCCATGGATGGAATCCTCCATTGATGGATTCCCTATGGATGAGCTCTCCCCATGGGTGGAGTCCCCCATTGATGGTTCCCCTATGGATGGATTCCCCATGGCTGGGATCTCCCCATGGATGGTTCCCCCAAGGATGGATCCCCCTGGCTGGCAGTGCCAGGACGAGCTCTGCCTTTCGGAGCCGGGATTTGTTGTCTCAAGGCTGCTCTTGTCCTGCAGGCATCGCTGGGAGTGTGGCCACGCTGCTCCACGACGCCGTCATGAATCCTGCTGAAGGTAATTCCCGGGATTCTGGGAGGTGCTGCTCCCCTTGGAGCACCCAGAGCCTCCAGTGCCCCTGCCCAGCTTGAATCTAGGGATAAATCCCTCCTGGCTGCTCTCCCTCGGTCCCTTGGGAAGAGCAGGACAAACCCAGGGGCTCATCCCTGTATCCCTTGGGAAGAGCAGGAGAAACCCAGGGGCTCATCCCTGTATCCCTTGGGAAGAGCAGGAGAAACCCAGGGCTGCCCTCGGCTTGGAGAGCTCCAGAGCCGGGGGCTCATCCCTGTGTCCCTTGGGAAGAGCAGGACAAACCCAGGGCTCGGAGAACTCCAAACCCAGGGGCTCATCCCTGTGTCCCTTGGGAAGAACGGGACAAACCCAGGGCTCATCCCTGTGTCCCTTGGGAAGAGCAGGATGAACCCAGGGCTTGGAGAGCTCCAAACCTGGGGGCTCATCCCTGTGTCCCTCGGGAAGAGCAGGACAAACCCAGGGGCTCATCCCTGTGTCCCTTGGGAAGAGCAGGACAAACCCAGGGGCTCATCCCTGTGTCCCTCGGGAAGAGCAGGACAAACCCGGGGCTCAGAGAGCTCCAGAGCCGGGGACTCATCCCTGTGTCCCTCGGGAAGAGCAGGACAAACCCAGGGGTTCATCCCTGTGTCCCTCGGGAAGAGCAGGACAAACCCAGGGGCTCATCCCTGTGTCCCTTGGGAAGAGAGGGAGAGCAGCCAGCAGGGATTTATCCCTGGATCTCCAGGAAGGGCGTTCCCTTCACTGTCACCCCTCCACCGCTCCTTGGGGAAGTGATTCCGCTTTTCCCGAGGGCTTGGACAAACCAGGCTGAGCTTAGGCTGTTGGAGAAACACACGGAGGGAGTGGGAGATTCCTGGAAAAGGGGAGAGGTGGGAGGAGGCCTCAGGAAAATGAGGATTAACAGGAAAAAGCAGCTGAAATGGCAGCGCTGGGAGCTGCCCGCTCCTCGGGGTTGTGCTCCTGAGGGGACCCAGAGCCACAAATCTCTGCAGGAGAAACCTCCTGTGGATCGAATCCTTGTAATCATACCCTGATTTAATTAATTGGCCTCTTAAATGAGTGGGAGTCGGTGAGGCTGGGGAGTGGGGGCACCCTGAGGTGGTGCTCAGGTGGGAATTCACCTTCCCCCCTCATCCCTGCTGCCTCCCTTTGTGCATCCCCTGAGGCTCCTGGGCTGCATTGGGAGAGCTGAGGAGCCCTGAGGGGTTCATTAGGACTGGAGGGTCATTAATTAACCCTGAGGAGTTCATTAGAACTAAAGGGTCATTGACTAGCCCTGAGGGGGAGGGGTTTATTAGAACTAAAGGGTCGTTAATTAACCCTGAGGAATTCATTAGAACTAAAGGGTCATTAAACCTGAGGGGAGGAGTTCATTAGAACTAAAGGATCATTAATTAAGCCTGAGGGGAGGAGTTCATTAGAATTAAAGGATCATTAATTAGCCCTGAGGGGAGGGGCTCATTAAGAAGTGAACTCTGAGCTTTGCCCTCCCTGCGCTGGGGTCTGGGGGCTTTGGGCAGCTCGTGGGGCTGGGTTTGGCTGGGGAGGGGGCTCAGTGTGGCCAGCCTGGGGGCCACTGCAGTGCCCGTGGCCAGCCCAGGGGTCTCTCTGGTGGCCGTGGCCAGCACTGGGGTCGCTGTGGTGGCCATGGCCAGAGCTGGGGTCGGTGCTGGGCCATGGCCAGCCCAGGGGTCACTGCAGTGGCCATGGCCACCCCAGGGGTTGCTGTGGTGCCCATGACCAGCCCAGGGGGTTGCTGTGGTGGCCATGACCAGCCCAGGGGTTGCTGTGGTGCCTGTGGCTAGCTCTGCGGTCAGTGCTGGGCCATGGCCACCCCAGGGGTCCCTGTGGTGGCCGTGGCCAGCTCTGGGGTTGCTGTGGTGGCCATGGCCACCCCAGGGGGTTGCTGTGGTGGCCATGGCCACCCCAGGGGTCACTGTGGTGCCCGTGGCCAACTCTGGGGTTGCTGTGGCGGCCGTGGCCAGCCTGGGGGTCACTGCAGTGGCTGGGGCCAGCCTGGGGGTCTCTGTGGTGGCCGTAGCCAGCCTGGAGGTTGCTATGGTGGCCATGGCCACCCCGGGGGTCGCTGTGGCGGCCGTGGCCACCCCGGGGGTCGCTGTGGCGGCCGTGGCCACCCCGGGGGTCGCTGTGGTGGCCGTGACCAGCTGTGGGGTTGCTGTGGTGGCCATGGCCAGCTCTGGGGTTGCTGTGGTGCCCATGGGCACCCCGGGGGTCGCTGTGGTGGCCATGGCCAGCTCTGGGGTCGCTGTGGTGGCCGTGGCCAGCTCTGGGGTTGCTGTGGTGGCTGTGGCCACCCCGGGGGTCGCTGTGGTGGCCATGGCCAGCTCTGGGGTTGCTGTGGTGGCCGT